>JANFOE010001287.1:0-447161 GCA_025667525.1 Glebionis coronaria | reverse complement strand
AGAAGTTGCATTTTATCAAAGAACCCGTAGAGGTTATGGATCGTGAGGTAAAGGAATTGAAACAAAGTCGGATACCTATCGTCAAGATCCGATGGAATTCAAAGCATGGACCGGAATTTACTTGGGAACGAGAGGATGAAATGTGGAAGAAATACTGTAACACTCTCAAATTTCGAATCGGTACAACGGAAGAGTCTTTTAGAGTGTTACGGGATAGCAAAATAACTCCAATCATAGACAACACATAAGAATGGTTGTACAAGGTTTAACATACATTCATTTGATAAAAAGTTTTAAGTGTGCAACAGGTCCCAAATTATACAGGTCATTAAGTTTACAAAACATAGATCGAATGAACATTTTTATTATTTTGTGGGCCATCAGAGTCGATCTTCATCCGAATTACCTTCAAGCACCTGAGATAAAAACATGCAAAAATCATATCAGCGAATGCCGAGTGAATTCATAGAGTTTAACAAAACCGTTATATAAAACAATCGTTGAAATCAGAACACAAGTATAATATCAGAAGTAAGTCCTGGTATTGCTAGTCAGGCAATATATAAATCAAAGCATACATCTTAAAACGTCCATGAGACCGTAGCCTCAATATTACCATTATAGGTAATATTATTATCGTTATTCGTGTCAATATTAAATTGTATTGGATTATTATTAGCCGCATGACATTGTTACCTTACTATCACAACAACAGGCCGCGAACCCGACAAACAATTTGCCCATCTAAGTTAGCGTGTCGTCACAAAAATCACGCTATGTAAATCTTCTCATACATAAATTCGCTTACCAATCAATGTGGTACGACGGGGATCAACCGTCAAAGCGCGAACTGGGTTGATTGTCCCCAAATAGTACTATCATATGCATAAGCGTCTACCAAATCCCGGTAGTTCACAATTCATGCGAATGGGACTTTGAGTGACATAACCTAACTACTAATAATCCTTTTTATCTCTTTTATTGGGTCATCGCATCATTCGGGTCCATATCATTAAGCATACCATCGGGACTACTTGTGTTCTATTTTTATCAAAAACTAGCATGTTATCTCCCTCGCGGGTTTACAAATCATTTTATAAAACATTTAAAAGAGTGTGAGGCTCTGAACTCACGTTGATAATGAAAGGCGGATTATCGGCTACGGGCGTGCTTCGGTCACGGAAACCTATATAAATAATAATCGGTCTTAGACTTGTGTCCAATGACGTTATCAAAATAACAAGTATACATATGATGATTTTATACATATGATGATGATCAAGTGGGTTTATACATTCTCATTTACTCATTTTAGTTTTTATGTATTGGTAACTTTAATACTAGTTTACTAGTTTTACCTATTTACATGTTTTTAGGTTCAGTAAGCCTATTATAAGTCCATTAACTTGTATTAATCCATTTTATTCTTTTATTATCAGTATTATACTTTACATGTTGGGACCAAGTGGGTTAAGCCCAATAAGTAAATTTATAAGTGTTTAGCCCATCTAGTTGGATTAATAGTCCAATAAAGCTAACTTAGCTCGTTAATGTCCGTATGTTATACAGTTCGGGTTTTATCGGTTTTTACTTGTATTAGGTACTTATATATCAGTTTATTACTTTTAAAAAGTTTACATTAGATGGGTCCCGATCGTCTAAGTTTTAATTGGCGAAAAACGTTAATTTTACGGTAATAGCCGAAAAGACGTGAAAATCATGTTTATAGTTTTTATAACTTATAAAAACTTACCATACTACCATTTTTATAAAATTTCCATTTATTTAACCTTATATATATTTATATAAATGAAATATATAAGTTTGTGGGTTTTAATTTCACATTTTATACTATATTATTTTGAGTGCTTATATAATACTATTAAACTTTAATTTCATAAAAATCTGATTTTTAGTTTCATCTTCACCATTTTTATCATATCTTGCGTTCTATAAGGAGATAGAAGCTTATTTTTGTATGGCATAAACTTCATATTATCTTCTACAAATAAGTTAGTTATAGCTACTGCTCAATCCATGTCTAATTATCCTTAACAGTCCCTACAAAACAGACTATTCAAATAGGTATACTAATTTGTTTTGATCATATCTCACTCATTTTAATGATTCCATTGATTGGCCAACTCTCACATGTGTATGACATCTAATACTTACTGTAAATTGATTCCACCATGCAATTTTATCAGTTTATAACTTGGTTACTTACTGTTTTTATACAGACATCATTTTAAGCATGATTTTAACATTATTACCAATGGTTTTTCATCTCTTTCATCAAATTTATCAACACTTGATCCCCACACAACATTTTTATCATCATATATTCATCATATACATATATAATAAGAAAGAAATACATTTGATCTTTACAAAAATAACAAGAGAAATGGAAAGGATGATCTTCTTTACCAACCAAGATTATATCTTGTTTTTGGATGACAACAACTTGATGAACACCAAATATATCTTCAAGATCATCAACCACCAAGATTGTTTGTTTAGAAATTAGCCTTAGGACACAAGCAAATCACCTTATTTGATGTTAATATGATAACCAATCAATCAAGGCTTCAAGGTTTCTCCATGATTTGAGTAGATAACATAAGATTTGTGGCTAGAATTGATCAAATGGGGTGTTTGATGGTGAATATGGGATGGCAAAGGGAGGGGTGTGAGAGAGTTTGTGAGTTGTTTTGCATGTGTGAATGTAAGAAAATGGTTAAGTTAAGTGGTTTTTATGTTTGGTGGGAAGTTGTGGCTTACTTGTTAAGCTAAGCTTAACAAGTGTAAGCTAGTTGCTACAAGGGTGCCACATCAAGAGATGTGGTGTCCTCGTTTTGGCCGTCCCTTTTAGTGGGGTGGGATAAACTTGTTTTGTCCCATCCCGCTAATTTACGGGTATTCCTTGATTCTAGTTCCTTAATTTGCGTGCCCTCGGGTCGTTTTATGAAAAACGTTTTTATAAATTATGAATCAACGGCACAAAACGAATCTAATAAAAATTATCTCATCAAAAACGGAGTTCAAAAATGTAAATACGTATTCCTAAGGTTTCCGGTTTAATCGTAAAGGACGCTAAATTATGCACCTAAGCCCAAATTTAAATCCGTAAATTGTGAGTTCATCAACCAACACAAAAATAAGTTTCAAAATATTATACGAGAAAATAATTCACTACCTGAAAATGTTAGATTGTCACAGCTTTTCCTCCTAAAAGGGATCAACGTCCTCGTGATCCATTTTATTTTGATGTCCGTTTCTTATTGAAATCAAAGAGGTGCGGATATTTCTTCCACATTTCATCCTCTCGTTCCCAAGTAAATTCTGGTCCATGCTTTGAATTCCATCGGATCTTGACAATGGGTATCCGACTTTGTTTTAGTTGCTTTACCTCACGATCCATAACCTCTACGGGTTCTTCGATAAAATGCAACTTCCCATCTATTCGAACCTTATCCAACGAATTTTCTCATCACTCACTGCTACACATTTCTTCAGATTAGATACATGGAATGTGTTGTGAACACCATGAAGTTCTGGGGGTAACTCTAGTTTGTTAGCCACCGGACATACTCTAGATAAAATCTTAAAGGGTCCAATATAGCGAGGATTCAATTTCCCTCGTTTTCCAAATCTTATAACCCCTTTCCATGGCGATACTTTCAACATTACTCGGTCACCCACTTTAAACTCCATCGGCTTCCGCCGCACATCCGCGTAACTTTTCTGTCTACTACGGGCAGTCAACAGCCTATTCTTAATCTGAACTATCATCTCCGTAGTCTCCCGGATCAATTCCGGTCCCGTGAGCTGGGTATCCCCAACTTCACTCCAACATACAGGAGATCTACACTTCCTACCATACAAAGCTTCAAACGGTGCAGCCTTAATACTAGAATGGTAACTATTGTTATACGAAAACTCTGCTAAAGGTAAATGTTTATCCCACTTCTTACCAAAATCTATCACACAAGCTCTCAACATACCTTCCAGTGTTTGTATCGTTCTTTAACTCTTCCCATCAGTCTGGGGGTGATAAGTAGTGCTCATGTCGATATTCGTTCCCAAAGATCTTTGGAGGGATTTCCAAAAATTCGACGCGAATCTAGGATCTCGATATGAAATGATCGATACAGGCACTCCATACTTGCATACAACATTATCAAGATAAATACGAGTCAGCTTCTCCAGTGAAAACTGCTCTTTAACGGGAATGAAGTGTGCTGATTTTGTCAGTCTGTCGACAATGACCCAAATCGAGTTATTTCCAGATGATGTTCTAGGAAGCTTGGTGATAAAGTCCATCGTAATTCGCTCCGACTTCCATTCAGGAATCTTTGGCTGTTGAAGTAGTCCTGATGGCTTTTGATGTTCAGCTTTGACTCTAGGACAAGTCAAGCATTGAAGAACATACATATCAATATCAGCTTTCATATTCTGCCACCAGTACAACTTCTTCAAATCATGATACATTTTATCAGATCCTGGATGAATGGAATACTTAGATTTATGGGATTCTAACATAATCAAATCTCTTAAGCCTCCAAACTTAGGTATCCACATATGACCTCTTAAGCATTTTACTCCATCAGCTCTAACCTCTAAAGGATCTCTTTCTCCTCGGAACCCTTCATTAACGAAATTTTCTTTCTTACAGGCTTCTATTTGCGCATTTCTAATTTGCTTAGGCAAATTATTGTGCACGGTCAAGACTAGAGATCGTACCCTCATAGGCTCTCTATCTTTCCTGCTTAATGCATCGGCAACAACATTGGCTTTTCCTGGGTGATATTTATATCACAATCATAATCACTTAACAACTCTATCCATCTTAGTTGCCTCATGTTCAATTCCTTTTGATCGAGAATATACTGTAGGCTTTTGTGATCGGTGAATACCGTACACTTGGTGCCATAAAGATAATCTCTCCACAATCTAAGAGCAAAGACTACAACTCCTACCTCAAGATCATGAGTAGTATAATTCTCCTCATTCTTCCTTAATTGCCTAGAAGCATAAGCTATCACTTTTTCTCGCTGCATCAAAACAGCTCCATAACCTCTAAGAGATGCATCACAATATACTACAAAATCTTCACTCCCATCGGGTAATGATAGAATTGGCGCACTACATAATTTTTGCTTCAATGTCTGAAATGCTCCATCTTCATCACTTTCCCAAACGAAAGGTTTATTCTTCTGGGTAATCTTAGTCAAGGGTTTAGCTATTAAATAAAATTCTTTAATGAATCGCCTATAATAGCCAGCCAATCCTAAGAACTGTCGTACTTCCGTTGGCGTTGTCGGTGCAAACCAATTCTTAATGGCTTCAACCTTTGCAGGATCAACATGAATTCCATCCTTGTTAATCACATGACCAAGAAATTGCACAGAATCTAACCAAAAATCACATTTCGAAACTTAGCATACAACCTTTCATCCGTTAACAAACTCAAAATAATCCTTAAATGTTCTCCATGTTCATCTTCATTCTTAGAATAGATTAGAATATCGTCAATAAACACAATCACAAATTTATCCAAGTAGGGCTTGCACACTCGATTCATTAAATCCATGAAAACCGCAGGTGCGTTAGTTAACCCAAATGGCATTACTTGAAATTCATAGTGTCCATAACGAGTTCTAAATGCAGTTATAGGAATATCTTCTTCACGGACGCGAAGTTGGTGATATCCAGACCGTAAATCTATCTTAGAATACACACTAGATCCTTGTAGTTGATCAAACAAATCATCAATCCTTGGTAAAGGATATCGATTTTTAATCGTCAACTTATTTAGTTCCCTATAATCAATGCACATACGGAAAGATCCATCCTTCTTCTTAACGAACAAGACTGGAGCTCCCCAAGGCGACGAGCTCGGTCGAATAAAACCTTTATCAGACAACTCCTTAAGTTGTTCAAATAACTCCTTTAATTCAGAAGGGGCTAATCGGTATGGCGCACGTGCCACCGGTGCAGCACCAGGAATTAAATTGATTCGAAACTCAACTTGCCTTATCGGTGGAAGTCCGGGTAAATCTTTAGGAACTCAGGAAATTCACAGATAATAGGTACATCTTCCAATCGTTTCTCCTTAGACTCATTCCCGGTCACTTGAGCTAAGAAAAACTCGCAACCGTTCCTGATGTACTTTTGGACTTTAATACATGAAACGATTTTCAAACAGGATTCACCTCAATTACCATCAATTACTAACGTCCTATTCCTAAGAGGAATCTTAACCTTCTTTTCTCCACATAAAATAGTAGCATTATTCAACGACAACGAATCCATACCAGTAATGATATCAAAACTACCTAATTCTATCTACATCAAATCAATCGGAAAGGAATAGTTTAAGAGATTTGGAGAGCATCCTTCTAATAGCTTATTAGTTTTCACTAATTTACCATCAGCCAATTCTACCTCGTAACTGGTATTTATCTCAACAGGTTCAATGTCAATAAGGGCACTAAATTTAGTAGATACAAAGCTCCTATCAGCACCCGAATCAAATAAAGCAACAACATAATGATTGTTGAGTAAAAACGTACCAGTAACGACATTTGGATCCTCTTTCTTCACCTCGACTGTTCCAAGTTAATAAGCACCACCCTGGGGGTTTCTTCCAGGTACAATCGCTTTCAACTTAGGTCAATCCGATTTCCTATTACCTTCTTCATTATAGTTGAAGCAAATGGTTCCCTTCTTACACCTTTCAACCTTGTGTCCAAGCTTTCCGAAATTTTGGCACTTCCAGCAGTCGCCAGCATGCCTCTTGTTGCCACACTTAGGACATCTATCATCGTTTCGCGGTGTGTTGTTGGTAAGAACATTTGCATTCCTCTTTCTCTGGTTCTGACGGCGATTGAAATTCTTCCTATTATCACCTCTATCTACACGATCACCGTCACCCTTTCTTTTCTCACCAACACGGGCTTCATCTTCCCTATCCTGAATTATCTGTCCAATGAGTTGGTAAGCCATTCGAACAGCATCATCAATGGTCAGTGGTTTAGATGATGTCACGTCCCCCCGGATATTCTTGGTCAACCCTTTAATATATTGCTCAATTCGGATCTCTTCGGGTTCCACCAATCGAGGACACAGCAAGGCCAACTCATGGAATCGGTTTGTATAACTATCAATGTCCACACCTTTCATTATCAGATGAATGAACTCTTGTTCTAACCTAATGATCACACTACGGGGACAGAACTCCAAAGTCATCCACTTCTTAATTTCAGCCCAAGGAGTAGCATTAGCAGCATCAATACCCATGAAAGCAATTCTCTCGTTCCACCAAGTCAACGCACGACCTTTATGAGTAGCCATAGCAAAAGTCACTTTATCTTCCTCCTTACACATACTAATCCGAAACACCGACTCAATCTTCTCAATCCACTGGCTTAATCCTATAGCACCTTCAGTTCCATTAAAAGGTAGAGGTTCACACTTCATGAACGTCACATAAGTACAGCCACCAACTTCAGGTGCATTAGTTCCAATTTCTCCTATATTTCCTCCAGCATTAGCATTCACATTATTAGAATTCACATTCACATTAGTACCACCAATTCCACTACCGCTAGCTCCACTACCGCCAGCTCCACTACCGCCAGCTCCACTACCGCCAGCTTCATTTCTAGCATTTGCCATAAAATCAGTCATAGATGAGGTAACTTGCTCCGTAATAATCCTACGTACATTATCCTCAGTCACAACTTTCTTGGGCGGCATAGTTCTATAAATTCACAATTTCAAAGTATTAAGCATTCACCCAACAAGGGATTCATATAATATGGATTGAATTCATAATCAAGATACAAATAAGGCACAATATGGAATTCAAGACAAGATACATATTTCATTGGAATTGAAACAAAAGCATTGTCTTAATTACATCCCATATCTAAGTTCTAGCACTATACATACTCAAAATTCGTGCTAGGTCTACTAAAAAACAAGTCGGTTCAGTCAAAGTTACAAAGGTACAAAAGATACAAAGGTCACTACTAAACACAGACTGGTCTACTGAGAACCGCCAGATGGTCCATCATCCATCGTCTTTTGTATCTTTGTCGAACGATCACTAGACACATCTTCAGCTGGGCGCTTGCGGATCACTCCTCTTTCAACCATATCAGCATTAAATCTACTATTCCAACCCACAGATATATTCAGCTCCTTCTTAGCTTTCTCACGCATCGCACGAGCTACATTCAACTGAATCTCCATAGAATTCACCTTTCTCTTCATTGCAGCAAAGTCACCACATTCTAATACAGATAGCCTCCTAAAAGCCTCATTCAACCCACGCTCTACATCAGTCAAATCTAAACTAATCAATTCCCGATCTTTCTCACCAACCTTAGTCTTCGACTCCAAATAAGCAACATGAGTCTGAACAACACCTAATCCAATCTATGTCATACTACTCTGAGCACGGGAAGCATCTAAATCACGTCTCAAGGCCCAAGGTGCAAGACCATCCATATGAGTAGCCTCTCGAACACTAGACGACTCTCCTACCACATGTCTACGAGTAGCAATACCATCAGTACCGTCAGGTGAATCATCATCCTCATCCTCCTCTGATTCAGAATCAGATTCAGATGATTCAGACATTTCATCTCTAGGTAGCTCAACCTCAGAATCGGACAAATAAACTAGAGGGGGTAAGGGCTCGCCCTCCGGAACATCATAAGGGTAAATAAGCTCAACTTCCTCATCATCATCAACCTCATCGTCTATACCTATATCCTCCTCGACATCCTCATCATCTAAATTATCCATCCCAATCTCATCATCATTCTCAATATCAACATTATCAATCTCATTCTCTACCATATCAACCTGAGGGGCAATCTGATCTCCTAGTCCTATCTTGGGCTCGGGATCCTCAAATGGTTCCTCCTCATCATCATCATCTATAGCATAATCTACTAAGTCTAAATAAGGGTTATCATCTGCATTAGGTTAGGGAATAGCATGGTTCTCTACAGGAATATTAGGGTCAGCCATGACAATCTACATTTATATATATATATATATATATATATATATATATATATATATATATATATATATATATATCTCGTATTAGGATAATATACTTATTAAACAATTACATACTGAAATCACGATAGATACATATATAAATTAAATTATATATATCAAAATATATATCTTCTCAATAGGGCTTGTTGGTAACGTCGGAGATCTTTGGCACCGTTATAGTCAAAAGATTTTTCTAATATTTTCTCAAATGTTCATAGTTAAAAGATTTTGGAAAGTTTTATTCAAAACCGTGGTTTTTAAAATCTTTCGTTCTCTATAAAGAGAGCTCTGGTACCAAACTGTAACACTCTCAAATTTCGTATCGGTACAGCGGAAGAGTCTTTTAGAGTGTTACGGGATAGTACAATAACTCCAATCATAGAAAACACATAAAAATGGTTGTACAAGGTTTAACATACATTCATTCGATAAAAGGTGTTAAGTGTACAACAGGTCCCAAATTATACAGGTCATTAAGTTTACAAAACATAGATCGAATGAACATTTTTATTATTTTGTGGGCCATCAGAGTCGATCTCCATCCGAATTACCTTCAAGCACCTGAGATAAAAACATGCAAAAATCATATCAGCGAATGCCGAGTGAATTCATAGAGTTTAAAAAAACCGTTATATAAAACAATCATTGAAATCAGAACACAAGTATTATATCAGAAGTAAGTCCTCGTATTGCTAGTCAGGCAATATATAAATCAAAGCATACTTCTAAAACCGTCCATAAGACCGTAGCCTCAATATTACCATTATAGGTAATATTATTATCGTTATTCGTGTCAATATTAAATTGTTAGAATATTATTAGCCGCATGACATTGTTGCCTTACTATCACAACAACGGGCCGCGAACCCGACAAACAATTTGCCCATCTAAGTTAGCGTGTCGTCACAAAAATCACGCTATGTAATTCTTCTCATACATAAATGCGCTTACCAATGTGGTACGATGGGGATCAACCGTCAAGGCGCGAACTAGGGTGATCGTCCCCAAATAGTACTATCATATGCATAAGCGTCTACCAAATCTCAGTAGTTCACAATTCATGCTAATGGGACTTTTAGTGACATAACCTAACTACTAATAATCATTCGGGTCCATATCATTAAGCATACCATCGGGACTAATTGTGTGCTATTTTTATCAAAAACTAGCATGTTATCTCCCTCGCGGGTTTACAAATCAATTTATAAAATATTTAAAAGAGTGCGAGGCTATGAACTCACGTTGATAATGAAAGGCGGATTATCGGCTACGGGCGTGCTTCGGTCACGGAAATCTATGTAAATAATAATCGGTCTTAGACTTGTGTCCAATGACGTTATCAAAATAACAAGTATACATATGATGATTTTATACATATGATGATGATCAAGTGGGTTTATACATTCTCATTAGCTCATTTTTGTTTTTATGTATTGGTAACTTTTATACTAGTTTACCAGTTTTACCTATTTACATGTTTTTGGGTTCAATAAGCCTATTATAAGTCCATTAACTTGTATTAATCCATTTTATACTTTTATTATCAGTATTATAATTTACATTTTGGGCCCAAGTGGGTTAAGCCCAATAAGTAAATTTATAAGTGTTTAGCCCATCTAGTTGGATTAATAGTCCAATAACGCTAACTTAGCTCGTTAATGTCCGTATGTTATATAGTTTGGGTTTTATCGGTTTTTACTTGTATTAGGTACTTATATATTAGTATATGACTTTTAAAAAGTTTACATTACACGGGTCCGATCATCTAAGTTTTAATTGGCGAAAAACGTTAATTTTACGGTAATAGCCGAAAAGACGTAAAATTCATGTTTATAATTTTTATAACTTATAAAACTTACCATACTACCATTTTTATAAAATTTCTATTTATTTAATCTTATACATATTTATATAAATGAAATATATAAGTTAGTGGGTTTTAATTTCACATTTTATACTATATTATTTTGAGTGCTTATATAATACTATTAAACTTTAATTTTATAAAAATTTGATTTTTAGTTTCATCTTCACCATTTTTATCATATCTTGAGTTCTATAAGGAGATAGAAGCTCATTTTGTATGGCATAAACTTCATATTATGTGCTACAAATAAGTTAGTTATAGCTACTGCGCAATCCATGTCTAAATATCCTTAACAGTCCCTACAAAACAAGTTATTCAGATTGGTATACTAATTTTATTTTGATCATATCTCACTCATTTTGATGATTCCATTGCATGTTAACTCTCACATGTGTATGACATCTAATACTTACTGTAAATTGATTCCACCGTGCAATTTTATCAGTTTATAACTTGGTTACTTACTGTTTTTATACAGACATCATTTTAAGCATGATTTTAACATTATTACCTATGGTTTTTCATCTCTTTCATCATATTTATCAACACTTGATCCCCACACAATATTTTTATCATCATATATTCATCATATACATATATAGTAAGAAAGAAAATACATTTGATCTTTATAAAAATAATAAGAGAAATGGAAAAGATGATCTTCTTTACCAACCAAGATTATATCTTGTTTTTGGATGACAACAACTTGATGAAGACCAAATATATCTTCAAGATCACCAACCAACAAGATTGTTTGTTGAGAAATTAGCCCTAGGACACAATCAAATCGCCTTATTTGATGTTAATATGATCACCAATCAATCAAGGCTTCAAGGTTTCTCCATGATGTGAGTAGATAAAATAAGATTTGTGGCTAGAATTGATCAAATGGGGTGTTTGATGGTGAATATGGGACGGCAAAGGGAGGGATGTGAGAGAGTTTGTGAGTTGTTTTGCATGTGTGAATGTAAGCATATGGTTAAGTTAAGTGGTTTTGATGTTTGGTGGGAAGTTGTGGCTTACTTGTTAAGCTAAGCTTAACAAGTGTAAGCTAGTTGCTACAAGGGTGCCACATCAAGAGATGTGGTGTCCTTGTTTTGGCCGTCCCTTTTAGTGGGGTGGGATAAACTTGTTTTGTCCCATCCCGCTATTTTACGGGTATTCCTTTATTCTAGTTTCCTCGATTTGCGTGCCCTCGCGTCGTTTTACGAAAAACGTTTTTATAAATTATGAATCAACGGCACAAAACAAATCTAATAAAAATTGTGTCATAAAAAACGGAGTTAAAAAACGTAAATACGTAATCCTAAGGTTTCCGGTTTAGTCGTAAAGGACGCTAAATTATGCACGTAAGCCCAAATTTAAATCCGTAAATTGTGAGTTCATCAACCAACACAAAAATAAGTTTCAAAATATTATACGAGAAAATAATTCACTACCTGAAATGTTAGATTGTCACAAATACCCACACCTCTTTGATTTCCATAAGAAACGAACATCAAAATGAAATGGATCACGAGGACGTTGATCCCTTTTAGGAGGAATAGTTGTGACAATCTAACATTTTCAGGTAGTAAATTATTTTCTCTTATAATATTTTGAAACTTATTTTTGTGTTGGTTGATGAACTCACAATTTACGGATTTAAATTTGGGCTTACGTGCATAATTTAAAGTCCTTTACGACTAACCCTAGGATTACGTATTTACATTTTTGAACTCCGTTTTTGATGAGATAATTTTTATTAGATTAGTTTTGTGCCGTTGATTCATAATTTAAAAAAATGTTTTTCGTAAAACGACCCGAGGGAATGCAAATGGAGGAAACTAGAATCGAGGAGTACCCGTAAATACTTGGGGATGAGACAAAATCACTTTTTCCCCACCCCCAGTATGGGACGGCTTAACTTAGCCAACAACACCCTTAGGTGTCAAAGCTTAAGAAGTAAGCTAGGACACTTGTCCTAGCCACTTCACAAAGAAGCTACAACTCAAAACCACTCACACCTAAACCATTTCATTCATTTCAACTCATCCAAACCACTAAACACTCTCTCTTTTTCTCTAGCTTGTCGTCCCAACTCACAACAAAACCCTCTTTTGATCAAATTTAACCATAAAATCTTATGTTATTCACACATATGATGGAAACCTTTTGAAGGTCTATTGATTGGTGGTGATTTTAACATTCAAAGAGAAGATTTGCTGGTTTCCTAGGGCTGATTTTCCACAAGAAGTTCTTGGTGATAGTTGATCTTGAAGTTAGTTTTGGTGTACCCCAAGTGTTGTCATCCAAAGTCAAGTTATAATCTTGGTGTGTAAACAAGATAATCCTTCCCATTTTCATTGTTATTTTTGTAAATTTAAAATATATTTTATTTCCTAATGTATATTTATATGATGATATATGATGATAAAAATATTGTGTGGGGATCATGTGTTGATAAACTTGGTTAAAAAGATTGAAAACTACATGTAAAAAGGTTAAAATCTTGCTTAAATAAGTAGGATGTATAAAACAGTAAATAAACCTATCATAAATTTTTAAAATGTCTTAAATGAATTAATATAGAGTAAGTTATAAGAGTTGTACAAATGTGAGAGTTGGCCATACAATGGAATCTTTATAATGAGTGAGATATGATCAAAACAATATTGAAGTATAAATCTGAGTAGTCTGTTTTGGACGGACTGTTAGAGACATTTAAAGATAGATTGAGCAGTATCTAAATCTGAGTTAATTGTAGCACATAATATGTAGTTTATGTCACCCAAAAGTGAGCTTCTATCTCCATGTAGAACTCAAGATATGGTAAAAATGGTGAAAGTGAAAATAATAATCAGATTTGTGAAATAAAAGTATATAGTATAATATTAGCACTCAAGTAAAGATAATATAAAATGAATACTTAAAACCCACTAACTTAAATATTACATTTAAATAAGTATTTACATTAATAAATAAGTGAGACATTTTATAAAAATGGCAATTTGATAAGTTTTATAAGTAATAAAACTATAGACATAAGTTTTACGTCTTTTCGGCTAAAACCGTAAAATTAACGTTTTCGTCAATTAAAATTTAGACGGTCGGACCCGCCTAATGTAAACTTTTTATAGCTCATATACTGATATATAAGTACATATTACAATTTAAAACAGATAAAACCCGAGCTTTAGAACATAAGGACATTAACGGGCCAAATTAGCCTTATTGAACTATTAACCCAACTAATTTGGCTAAACTCTAATTGACTTACTCATTGGGCTTAACCCACTTGGGCCCAACATGTAAGTATAGGGCTGATGTTAAAAGAATAATTGGACTAATAGAATGTAATGGGCTTATAATGGGCTTATTGGGCCTTGACATGTATAAACAAATTAAACTAGTGAAACTAGTATAAAAATTTACCAACACATAACATTATAATAAGTAAATAAAGATGTACAATCCCACTTGATCATCATCATATTTATAAAATAATCATATATATACATAGTTATTATTTTTGTAAAGTCATTGGACAAAAGTCTAAGACCGAGTATTATTTATATAGGTTTCCGTGATCGAAGCACGCCCGTAGCCGATAATCCACCTTATATAATCAACGTGAGTTCATAGCCTCGCACTCTTTTAAATATTTATAAAATGTTTTGTAAACCCGCGAGGGAGATAACATGCTAGTTTTTGATAAAAATAGAACACAAGTAGTCCCGATGTTATGCTTAATGATATGGACCCGAATGATGCTATGACCCAATAAATGAGATGAAATGGATTATTAGTAGTTAGGTTATGTCACTTAAAGTCCCATTAGCATGAATTTTGAACTACCGGGATTTGGTAGACGCTTTTGCATATGATAGTACTATTTGGGGAAGATCACCCCAGTTCCCGCCTTGACGGTTGATCCCCGTCGTACGACATTGATTCGTAAGCGAATTTATGTATGAGAAGATTTCCATAGCGTGATTTTTGTGACGAAACGCTAACTTAGATGGGAAAATTGTTTGTCGGGTTCGCGGCCCGTTTTTTGTGATAATAAGGTAACAATTTCATGCGGCTAATAATAATCCAATGTAATCTAAATATCTGATACGATACGATACAAATAACGATAATAATGTTACCTATAATGGTAATATTGAGACTACGATCTCATGGACGATTTAAGATGTATGCTTTGCTTTATATATTGCCTGACTAGCAATACGAGGACTTACTTCTGATATTATACTTGTGTTCGGATTTCAATGTTTGTTTTATATAACGGTTTTATTAAACTCTATGAATTCACTCGGCATTCGCTGATATGATTTCTGCATGTTTTTATCTCAGGTGCTTGAAGGTAATTCGGATGGAGATCGACTCTGATGGCCCACATAATAATAAAAATTATTCATTCGATCTATGTTTGGTAAACTTAATGACCTGTGTAAACTGGGACCTGTTGTACACTTAAAACTTTTATTTCGAATGAATGTATGTTAAACCTTGTAGCACCATTTTTATGCGTTGTCTTTGATTGGAGTTATTGTGATATCCCGTAACACTCTAAAGACTCTTCAGCTGTACTAATATGAAATTTGAGAGTGTTACAAAGTGAACGACCGTCAACCTGAAAGAGACGAGTTTCCTACATCATATGATCTACTCTTACATGAATGTCTCTCAAAAGATATTATGTGTGTTTATGTTACATCTTGTGCTGATATTGATTAATATTCTGATGTTGCATGTAAATATCTTGATCAAGTTAAAGTATGTGAACGTCTTGAAACTGAGCTTTCGAATAAAGTTGACCAAAAAGAGTTTTTGTTTCTTCAACATAGATATGATTATCTTCAAAAACATTGTCACTCACTTGAACTTGCTTTGCAAAAGAAAGTTTGAAGCTTTTCAAATGATACACCTTTGGATGTAAAATTATTTGAGTCATGTCGATTAGTAAACGAAAAAAGTCTTGATATTTCGGATTTGAAAGCTCAGTTACAAGAAAAAGACATAGCAATAGCAGAGTTGAAGAAAATCGTTTCTAAGATGGATGGGAAAGTTACGGAACCTAGCGTTAAGAAACCTGTTGTTAGACAACCTAATGCCTCTAAAGTGAATAGATCCTCCATCTTGGGAAAACCATCTGCTTTCTCAAACTCTTCGTTTGCAAAACCTGTGTTTGCCCCCAAGATGGATGGAAAGGAAAGGTTACCACATACTCAAGCCATAAGGAATACAGTAGCACAAAGCGTTAAGCACAATAATGTGATTAAACCACGGATGTATAGAATGACCACTAAACCCACAAACAAAGTTAGTCAATCGCCTCAGACTTCTAGAAACAATAATACTCGTGTGTCTTCTACTATAGGAGTAGTCTCCACTACTAGTGTTAGCCGGCCTCAGCTTAAGAGCACTCAAGTGAATGATAAGGTCTGCAAACACAAGATTCAAGGGATGATGAAGGAAGTAGAAGAACACCCTAGGAATTTGAATGTTTTTAAGAATAAAAAGTCTGTAATCGCGTGTAATGACGATTTGAATGTTTTGACCGATTTGAATGCTTTGAATGTTAAATTTGTTTGTGTCAAATGTGGAAAATGTGATAATGCTAGTCATTCTATGTGTAATCTGAATAATGTCAAAGGCGTAGATACTAGAACTAAGAAGCAAGTTGCGATGCCTATTAGTGCTAGTAAGCCCAAATGCATAGTGAACCATTCTGGTGCAACTCCCACTAACAAAAGTAATGCATCAGACTCCACCACTAAGAACCCTAGAAGCAGATTTAGGGACTATATGAGTCTGCTAGCAAGTCTTGGAAATGGTGGTTTGCTAATCAATGTCCTCCGAGATATAAATGGATGCCTAAAGTTAGGACAGAAAATGTGACAACGAGTGTTAGTATGCCTTTAATTGTTGTTAAGGACACTAATAATTCTACAATCACAACTACTGTGGTATCCAATTGATCAAATTCTCCATCGTGTTCTAACTCTTTTGCAGGTGATACAAATAATTCTCTTCATACTGGACTCCAGATGCACGAAGCACATGACGGGGAATCTCAAGCTTCTAATTAACTTCATGGAGAAGTTCCTGGGTACGGTCTGATTCGGAAATGATCAATTTGCACCGATCCTAGGATATGGAGATTTGGTTTAGGGAAATATCACGATCAAAAGGGTATACTACGTCGAAGGGCTCAATCACAATCTTTTCCCGGTTGGTCAATTCTGTGATGCGGATTTGGAGGTTGCTTTCAGAAAGAAGACATGTTTTGTTCGTGATTATGATGGGAATGACTTACTTACCGGTACACGGGGTACTGATCTCTACATTATTTCACTTCAAGATACAACTTCATTGATGACGTATAGTCCCCAGCCGGGTCATGGACCCGGCCCAAGGGTACTACCCGTATCCGGCCTATCACAGATGGGTGGGATAATGTCAGTCAGGCTTATGGGCTTGGATGAACAGTAACCGCACACATGTGTGCGGCCCACGGCCCGGTACGGCCGACACGGCCGACATAGGGTTAGACAGAATAATATTCTGTCTAGGAATATCTTTACCCCAATAAGAGAGGATATTCACTACCAGAATTAGAAGATAACAATCATTCTAATTCTGGTGCTCATCTCTTCCTTGGGGCCGAAGGATCAGTGAAAGCCCACTAGGGTTTCACTGCCTATAAAAGGAACCCCCAAGGGTTCCACAAAGGTATTACGACTTATACTCTAAACTCACATAAACCTTAAATCGATTACTTACTCTCACGCCGGAGTCTAATCGTGGGAAACATTCCCACGGTAAGCCTAACGCGTGCTGTTTAGTGTGCAGGATCCCAACCAAACAATTCACTTGGTGCAGGAGCCGGAGCCCAGCCAACCCGAGTTAAGCCTAATTCGGGTCTAGCAAGGATCAACCAACTTTTGCATCAACAAGTTGGCGCCATCCGTGGGACCCATAACACTAAGCTAGAACAAAACCTCATCTCGAATCTCCAATGACGAAGGGGCATCCGCCAACTAACCCTAGGAATGTGAATCCTGGGAACCGGAAGTCCCAAGGGGAAGGGATTCTCATCCCCAACCAATCACCTAACTGCCTCGCAGGCGGGCTGGGTAACCGTAGCGGTTTTCAACCCGCGGGGGTGACGAGCACGATCTCGGTGACACCCCCGCCCACTTCAACCCTGGACAACCCTGATCCAGGGAGTGCGCCAGACCCTCCTAACAAGGAACCGCGCAGACCCTCGACGGAGGAAGAAGTGGAAGCCCTGCCACTCAGTGAGGAGGATCTTACTCGAGTTCTCACTTAGAACTTCGAAAGGATCGTCCCAGGGATCGCATCAAGATTGAGTCTGGGGAGGAACCTCCAAGCCAGACTCAACTTTGGTGACAGTGGACCAACCACCCCCTCCCAAAACCGGAGGAAAAGGAGAACTCGGCCTCAGGAGCAGGGAACCTTTGAGGAAAACCCTCAACCCCGGAATGTGTTTGAGCGCATAGGGGATCGCCTTATACAAGAATTAGCGCAGTCTCAAGAAGGAGAAAGATCGGATGGCTCACCCGAGCGGCCAGATCGAGAGCTGAACAGAACCACACGCCGCCCAAGTGTGTGGGATCGAATGAACACTGGGAGAAAGGCTCCTGGTTCGTCTCAAAAAAGTGGTCCCTATTCAAAAGGCGGGGCACCACCACCGTCCCCAGATCCGTCTGGGGAGGACTCAGATGACCATCCGCCTAAGCGCCGCCGTCCAAGGCGCACGCCTCCACCACGAAACAATGAGGAGTATTATGGTGGCCCTTACTATCGGGATACGGAAGCAGAGGACCTCTCGCGTCCATGGTGTGAACCATGGGATGACCCTAGGCTCACACGGCCATGGGCTGATCCCAGGGAAGATCCGTTCACCCTCCGCATACGGAACTATTCTGAGGACACCAAACGTCGCATGCCGGCATGTATCAAGACTTATGATGGGTCCGGTGATCCTGTGGATCACCTCAAAATATTCGATACTCAGGCTAAAATTAAGCGATGGCCCATGCCTATATGGTGCCAAATGTTTAATTCGACCTTGATTGGAAACGCCCGTGACTGGTTCGAGGCACTCCCCCCACGGAGCATTGATAGTTTCACGGAACTACGCACTGCGTTCGAGAACAATTATACTCAAAGGAAGAAGTATAATAGGGATCCGGTCTCATTGGCAACCGTTAAGCAACGGCCGGGGGAGTCCACGGAAGCCTTCACTGAGCGCTTCAATGATGAGTGCACACGCACAAGAACCATGCCAGAGCTCCTGAAAATCTCTGACTACATGCACGCCATAACAGACAGAGAACTGATCAGGCGTCTCAACGACAAGCGCCCAGAGAGATATGATGACCTCATGGAAAGGGTCAGAAATTTCATAGAGGGAGAGACAGCTGTTGCCGCAGCCTACCCATCCCGAGGAAATGGGTACCGGTCAAATGACCAGTCCCGGAGACAGTCGGGCGGTCAAGGCAACCAGAACAATAACAAGGGCTCGGACTATAAGAGCCAAAGCAAAGGCGGACGGTCGGACGACAAGTTCACCCCCCTAAAGATGTCCTACCGGGAGATCTTGTTGACTGAAGGGGCGAACTTTCCAAGGCCTCCCCCAATGACCACACCCCCGGAACGTCGGCAAGGAAGTCGCTTCTGCGAGTTCCATAATGACAAAGGACACGGCACGGAGGAGTGTATCCAGCTCAAGAATCATATTGAGTCGCTAATCAAATCAGGCAAACTCAAGCACCTAGTTAAGGATTGGAAAGACGGAAAGGACAACAACAAGAAGTATGATAAGAAGGATCCCCAAAAGGACAAGCCTTCTACCATATACATGATCCAATCCAGACAGCGCCGCACGAGACAGAAAGTTGGCCAAAAATTTTCACGCGGCAGGGAAATCTGATTCCCTCTCATTACAGCAAGCGACGTGGTTGAAGCGCCTCTCACTATTGAGATAAGAATTGGAACACACAATGTTCGTCGCATGTATGTGGATGAGGGGTCGTCAGCAGAGGTACTGTATGAACACTGCTTTGTGCAGTTATGCCCAGAAATAAGAAGCCAATTAGTACCGGCCATGTCGCCGCTTACTGGCTTTAGTGGAAACACTATCTGGCCGATAGGGCAATTGCGTTTGCTTGTCACCATTGGGAATGAGGAACATTCCACTACAACGTGGATGAACTTCATGGTGATACGTTCACACTCTCCTTATAATGGAATCATAGGCAGACCAGGCATTTTGGCTATCCGGGCAGTACCCTCTACGGCACACGGAATGATCAAATTCCCCGTTGATGGGGGAATCGTTACTATTTATAACACAGTCGTACCAACATCCGAGTGTCACACCGTGACAACACCGGCACCACCTGTCCCACCCAAGGAGGGGCACCACCACCCAATTGGAAGGTGGCCATTCACCCTGACTATCTGGAACAGGAGGTATCCATAGGAGGGGCGCTCTCGGATAGCGGCAAAAGGGCCATGTGCTCTCTTTTAAGTGCAAACCTGGACATATTCGCATGGGAGCCAAAACATATGACGGGTGTGCCATGTGCGATAGCAGAGCATAAGCTCCAAATCCGCCAAGGGTACCAACCCATCAAGCAAAAGAAGCGCGGCCAGGCGCCCGAGCGCAGCCAAGTTATACTGGAGGAAGTGCGGAAGCTGGTGGACGCAGGCATCATGCGCGAGGTATACTACCACGAGTGGTTATCTAATCCGATCATGGTCAAGAAACATGACGGAAGTTGGCGCATGTGTGTGGATTTCACGGATCTGAACAAGGCCTGCCCACAGGACTGTTACCCGTTACCAGAAATCGACTGGAAGGTAGAGTCCTTGTGTGGATATCCTTTCAAATGCTTCTTGGATGCATATAAAGGGTATCACCAAATCCAGATGGCGGAGGAGGATGCAGAAAAAACGGCGTTCCACACGAGCCAGGGCGTATATTGCTATACGAAAATGCCGTTTGGATTGAAGAACGCCGGCGCTACGTATCAACGGTTGGTGGATAAAGCTTTCGAATCACAAATAGGACGCAACTTGGAAGTATATGTTGATGACTTGGTGATAAAAAGCCACACGGAGGAGGCACTTCTCCGGGATGTCCAGGAGACATTCGACACGCTGAGAAGGATTAACATGAAGTTGAATCCAAAGAAATGTACGTT
Organism: Glebionis coronaria; assembly: GCA_025667525.1. Lineage (NCBI taxonomy): Eukaryota > Viridiplantae > Streptophyta > Magnoliopsida > Asterales > Asteraceae > Glebionis > Glebionis coronaria. Next base: position 425,984 of record JANFOE010001287.1, on the reverse strand, counting down.
TGGTGCAACAGAAGGAATGTTCCTGGGATATTTGATTGACCCAAACGGCATCAAACCTTGTCCAGAGAAGACGGACGCAGTGATACGACTACCGTCCCCGCAGACACGGAAGGAGGTGCAGTCCCTGAATGGGAAGTTAGCCGGGCTGAATAGATTCCTATCTAAATCCGCAGAGAAGTCATTACCCCTATTTAAGACACTCAAGAAGTGTATTAGAAAGGGAGACTTCCGTTGGACGAAGGAAGCTGAGGAAGCCTTTTGCCAACTCAAGCAGCATCTCGCATCTCTCCCCATGCTAGTAGCTCCCCGGCCAAAGGAGGAACTCGTTATGTATCTCTCAGCTACTCATGGCGCAATAAGCGCGGTACTGATGACAGATAGAGATACAATACAAACTCCGATCTACTTTATAAGTAGAACACTACAAGGGACGGAGCTGAATTATTCCTCCATGGAAAAATTGGTGTTAGCACTAGTATTTGCTACAAAGCGGTTGCGCTGGTACTTTCAGGCGCACCCAATTGTGGTGATTACGGATCAGCCAATCAAGCAGGTTATCTCTAGGCCAGACGTGGCAGGGAGGCTGGAGAAATGGAGCATCCTATTGGGGGGGCACAATATATCTTATAGACCAAGGACGGCGGTTAAAGGCCAGATCTTGGCAGATTTCCTGATCGAGAAGCCGGATGAGGAGGAACCAGCCATTAATCAAGACGAGATCCCAGCAGAACCTTGGGTGCTATTCACGGACGGATCCTCATGCACAGACGGGTCCGGGGCAGGTCTCATCCTCACGAATCCAGAAGGAATGGAATTCACATACGCCCTCCGTTTTGAGTTCACGTCCACCAATAACGAAGCGGAATATGAAGCATTAATTGCGGGTTTAAAAATCGCCGCTAGAATGGGAGTCCGCAACCTTGAGGCCTACGTGGACTCACGGCTTGTCGCGAACCATATTCTAGGTGGATATGTGGCTAAGGAGGACACCATGGTCAGGTACTTGGAAAAAGTCAAGTCGCTAATCACGACTTTCAGTAAGTTTTCCATCAAGCAGGTGCCAAGGGGTGAGAACAAAAAAGCGGACGCTCTTAGCAAGATCGCATCCACGAGCTTCGCCCACTTATCCAAACAGGTTTTGGTGGAAATACTCAAGGAGAAGTCTATCACGGAAGGGGAGGTAGCCGCTATAGTTGAGGAGGAGGGACCTACGTGGATGACCCCAATCATCAACTATTTGACTAATGAAACCCTTCCAGACGAGGAAAAAGTAGCAAGACGCATCAAAAGGAAGTCACAACATTTTGAACTCCGAGAATGCATCCTTTACAAGCGCTCTTTCTTGCAGCCATGGCTGCGGTGTGTTGGGCCACGCCAGGCGGCTTATGTCATTAGTGACATACATGAAGGGTTGTGCGGCATGCACGCAGGCCCACGATCCGTGGTGGCTAGAGCCTTACGAACAGGTTATTATTGGCCCACTATGCACAGGGACGCGCGAGACATGATTCGCAAGTGCAACGATTGCCAAGTACATAGGCCAGTTCTGCGACACCCGCAGCAGGAGCTTACACCCATCACGTCCCCATGGCCATTTTACAAGTGGGGAATTGACATTGCAGGACCATTTCCTGTAGCTGCGGGGGGGGGGGGGGGGGGGGGTTAAATTCTTGATTGTTGCAATGGACTACTTCACACGATTGATAGAAGCCAAGGCAGTCAAGTCTATCACAGGTAAGCAGGTCAAGAAGTTTGTGTGGGAACACATCGTGTGCCGTTTCGGTCTACCAGGAGAAATTATCTCGGACAACGGCAAGCAGTTCACGGACAACCCATTCAAAGACTGGTGTGCATCATTGAACATCAAACTGCGCTTCGCGTCCGTTAAGCATCCACAAACGAACGGCCTTGTCGAACGAGCAAATAGGAGCTCGGGGAATGGAATCAAGGCGCGGCTGGATGAACGACAGGGCAAATGGGTCGATGAGTTGTCACACGTGCTATGGGCACATAGAACCATGATAAAAACAGCCAACGGAGATACTCCATTTGCATTGGCTTACGGCACTGAAGCCGTTATACCAGCAGAAATAGGGATGCCTACCATCCGCACGGCGGAGGTTAATGTCGTCACAAACGATGAACAACTGCGAATCAACCTGGATCTGTTGGAAGAGAAAAGGGAAATATCAGCTATCAATGAGGCTAAGTCCAAGGCTAAGATGAAGGCTTATTATGACGCCAAGGTCAAGGGTGTTTCTTTTCGACCGGGAGACTACGTCTATCGTGCTAACGAAGCGAGTCGGGTGGAGAATACAGGAAAACTGGGCCCTAAATGGGAAGGACCGTATGAAGTCACTGAAACCTTGGGACGAGGCGCGTACAAGTTACGTGATATGGATGGCCGCGACCTAGAGCGCACATGGAACATCTCCAATCTCAAAAGGTGCTATCTTTGAAAGCTACGGCTTCCGCATGGGTACTTCGCTATAGGCGGTCTTAATAAAGAACCATGCGGGTTATTTGTTTTGTTTGTTTTTCTTATGTTTGTTTAAGTTTCCCTTCTTGTTTTTTAGGACTTATCGTCATTATTCAAACAAAAGTGTAAACGTTCTAATAAAATGCTGTGGTGCCTAGCTAGCTCCACGGCCTGTTTCGTGCAAATCATTTTCCTTTCTTTGTTAGATTTTTTGTTAGCCGTATGAATTTTACTTGTATTATAATATGCCATGTTTCATTCGTATGCATTCTCTCAAATCACCGTACATGTACTATACGCCCCCTGGTGGGGTAAGAGGATTAAGTGAACCTACTAATTCAACTCGCCGCGTAAGAGGGATGCAACCCCAGCCGCACGGATCATGTATCCTTACTAGACACCTTACTCACAAGACGTTGGGGTAAGTTTCATATGCTATAGCCACATGGTGCTCCGCATAGCAAAGACGCACGTCGCATGTCTAGTAAATTATAGAGTTGTATGCATTTTCTTTGTGTGTAAGACGTGATATATCATGCAGTATTGATCTACAATATTTCAAACACAAGTAAAAATACACAGGTTTCCGAACATATCAAAATTGCTGTGGTTACTCACGGACTTATATACAAAACACAAATATTGTTAGCCATGTACATGCACGGACGAATAGAAACAATACATATCCATAGATTACAAAACAAAAGTGTCTGATCATGAAAAAGGAGCATCCTAAATAGAGGGGAGAAACCTACCCATTTCTGCTTGCTCTTCGATCAGACGTGGCAACCATTCATCACTTTCTCCCCGCTTCTGGGCTTGAGCCGCAGTTCTTTCCAACACCACACCTAAGGGTTCCTCGTCAAGCACGACCCTGGTTACGTCCTCGTATATAGGAAGGGTTAGAGGAAAGGAAGCATTGGAAGGCGTGCTAAGACTGAGCTTTTCCATAATTTCAGTGTTTGGGGCATCTTTGGTGGCCTCCAGCTCATCCAGGAATGGGTAATGTAGATCTTGCATCGCGGCCATGGAGGCAGTCATCTTGCTGGCAGCTTCGGGCTTAAAGAAGGTATGACGGGCGATGTCTCCCCCTTTCGTGATCAGCTCAGCGGCCTCAACCATTCCTTCGTGTCGTCCGTGGTCAATACCATCAGACACAAGGTTGGCGAACTGTTGTACAAAGGATGGGGCCTCTAGCACCTTCATAACGGCTAGGCGTGCTCCATACCCAACCATCCACCTACGGCCGGCAATGGCTGTTAGCAGTTGGGGGCATAGTACGTTGTCACGCTCAGCGGTCAGGGCATCAATCATCAATTCTTTTTGGGCAACTGCCTCTTTCAGTTCTTGGATGACGGCCCTCTCCTCAGCAAGGTCTGTCTGCACTTTTTCCATGTTTTGGACGGCCAGGTGCGCGTCCTCTAGTTTCTGGTTCAGCACATCTACTTGGCTGGAGTAAGAGTGGGCAGAAGCTTCCGCCGTGGTTACCTATAGGGAAAAACGTGTTAGCACATTCATTTTTTAAATATGGGTGGCGCGGCACGGATATGTACCTTGGTGTTTGCAGCATCTAGTTGAGACTCAAGGTTGGTTACTTGCTGATCGTATTCACTCGCGCGGGCTGACTGTTTTTTGATGGTCGCCTCGGCATTCACTAGTTGGGATTGGAGGTTAGCAATCAGGGCTTCATTATCTTCAATCATTTTTTCTCTCCGTCCAACTTTCCTCTTGAGAGAGTCAACATGCCCAAGCGCAGCTTCAAACCTAACCCTCATTGAGGTTCCCATCGCCATTTGATGTACCAGCGTGCCATTATACTCATCCGCCAAATCCGCATGACTGAGCGAGTTTACCTCTTGCACCAAGCCTGGTGGTATGCAGTTATTGAGGTACTCCCGGCACTCGTCAGCATTCCTCAATCGCGACGCCGTGGTAATAGTCCATACCGGGTTAAAAGGTTGGGGGGCGCCGGACGTGGGGAAGTCTTGGGAAGCTAGGGGTGAGCCATCTTCAAAAACTGGGCCGGACCTTGTGGGGGCCGTGAGGTTTTCTTCGACAGCTTTTCCTTTCCCCTTATCCACTTGGGTGTCAGAAGGAGGCGCGGCACCAGCCTGGTTGTCCCTGCGACACAAGTATTACGAAATATCTTAAGTATTGCTTACAAAAAAAAAGAAAAAAAAACTTGTCATTCTTGCATATTAAGATGGTTTCTTACATATTGCTTCTTGCTACTTCGGAGGCGGTTGGGGCAATTTGGGTGACGGGATCGACATGAGCGGCCCGGTTCGCCTCGGAACCCTGGGTAGCACTCCCAACAGATTGATACATGGGGTGGTCTTCTCGAAGCCTCTTGGCGGGAGCATTGTGTTCACCAATCTCGACCGAGGCAGTCATTCTCGCACGGTTGCCCCTCTTCCGGGTACGCCTGGCGATGGGATGCGTTGTTAGCTCAGCGATCTCCTCCTCGGCTTCCTCCTCTTCTTCCAGGTTGACATATTGTTGCACTTCATCATCATCATCGCCCATCAGTCGGCGAATGCTGGAGTCGGTTCGTTCAATGTTGTCTCCCTGTTGTTCTCTATGTGGTGAGGAGGGCCCGGCCCCTCCTTGGTTCATCTGATTGTCACCACCGCCGTTGTCTCCATGCTCCTCGTCAGAATGGGGATCAGGCACGGCTTCCAAGGCAACCGTCACTGGTCGGGTGTGCTCGAGAAGGGGTTGTTCATTTTCACGGAGAGGACGGAGACCTTCCGGTACAAGCCTTGGATCGCCCTGGCGCAACAGTCCAAAAAAGTTCATTTCTGTCCAGCACAAAACAACAAATGTTAGTTATTATGCAAATACATGTATACATTCTTCTTGGCGTACGGATGATTAGCCTACCTTCGCCCTGCCTTCTCCAAAAAACGGGATACCTATTGGAGGGACCAAAGTAATTGCGGCTAATTCCTAGCAAGCATAGGAATGATTCGGGTAGGTTTTTATGGAATCCAGTCCTGTTTAGATCTAAATCTTGGGCGTGACGGGGATTGTATGTACTGGTGTGCGGCTTGGGGTCGTGCGGAATCCTAGTTCTAATGGCATAATCACCTGGCCATACTACTGCGTCAATGAAAAAGTAGTGATCATACCAATTTTTTAGTGAATCCATTGGTTTGTTGTGTGACTGGGGACTGTTGGAGGCTCGTTTCTTGAAAGATACCCAACCGTTCACTAAGATGGGGGTATAAAACAACCTAAATAACTCTACGGTTGGGGGGATTCTCCTAGCACGACAAAGAATTTCAAATTGGCTAATCTTACATGCACCTATGCAGTGGAGCTGACTAATGTGTACATCATAATATCCTAGCAGATCTACGAGAAAGCGGGTGAAAGGGATGCGGTAATTAGCCGCATCAAACAGGCGGGTATAAAGGCCTATCTTACCCGCTGGAGCCTCAGTTATGAGGTCTCCGGCGCCAGGAAGTGAGGGGTGTAGGTTGGTAGGGATGAAGTAATTTGTACAAAAATGGTTTAATTGGTCTTGGGTCATGACATTTAGCACGGATCCAATGGTGGGACTGTTTCTATGAGCCATTACTAAAAAAGAGTGTAAGGACGTGGTATTCTAACCTGCGTGTGAAGGGATCCGTGCGTATTTGGTTCAAGCTAGGAAGAAATCTTTAATGGCAGAAATGAAGGTTATGAACTGTGTGTTTCACATAGCCGTAGGGGTGGCTTATTTATAGGGTTGCCTCATGGGTCATAGCCTGTTGGATGTGTGACACGTGTCTGCCACTATTCTTAATCGTGTGGCTAGGGGGCAAATGGCAAGTGAAACGTCAGGTGGGACCCATGGGTCATATCTGATCCACACGTTTGCAGTGCTCAAAGTTCTGACTGTCTGCACTTTTGTCAGTCAAACAAGTCAGATGAACAGTTGTTCATGTCGGGTTATGCGGCTCTTACGTAAGACTTGACATTTAATGATATATTTAATTTGTCTCGGCTGCTATGTATGGCTCAAGGAGTGATAAGATAACTTCTTAAGCCAGGTTGCCACGTGCGGCCAACATACGTTCTTGAACAAATTGGTCCTTTGCTATGGTTTCCTTGGTACGTCCGGGAGCATCTTTGTAGTCTAGAGGTTCCACCTACGGTTGTAACAACTAGACTGGGGGGACATGATGACGTATAGTCCCCAGCCGGGTCATGGACCCGGCCCAAGGGTACTACCCGTATCCGGCCTATCACAGATGGGTGGGATAATGTCAGTCACGCTTATGGGCTTGGATGAACAGTAACCGCACACATGTGTGCGGCCCACGGCCCGGTACGGCCGACACGGCCGACATAGGGTTAGACAGAATAATATTCTGTCTAGGAATATCTTTACCCCAATAAGAGAGGATATTCACTACCAGAATTAGAAGATAACAATCATTCTAATTCTGGTGCTCATATCTTCCTTGGGGCCGAAGGATCAGTGAAAGCCCACTAGGGTTTCACTGCCTATAAAAGGAACCCCCAAGGGTTCCACAAAGGTATTACGACTTATACTCTAAACTCACATAAACCTTAAACCGATTACTTACTCTCACGCCGGAGTCTAATCGTGGGAAACATTCCCACGGTAAGTGATGTTGAGTAAAACTACACCTTTAGGAAAAGGATGCAATAAATAGGGCAAGTGAGCACGACGATTTAGGAAAACCGTGTGTGAATGACCCAATTAAGTTCGTTCTCAAGGAGGCTAGTGTGTTATGTGTGTAATGATTTGGATTAATTTGTGATTATATTTGAGAAAAGAAAAATAGAAAAGGGATTAGAAGAGAATGACGGTTATGAAGACGGATTAAACTAAGTCTAAAAAGGCGTACACGTAAAGTCGTAAAAACCACCAAAATTAAAATTAATACCTAAAAATTCCTAAAAATCACCAAAAATCCTTAATAATATTATAAGAGTTTACAAAAAATCAAAACTTGCAAAAACCTTTTAATTTATTAGATAATGACTTTTTAATGCTAATTAAAGCCCTAAAAATCAAAATTAATTATCAAAAAGCCCTAAACAAGATTTTCAATTTTGTAAACCTCAAAAAGACTCTAATTAAGCTAAAAACTATTTTTCAAAATTTTAAAACCAATTAAAACTATTTTTAAATAATTAAAAACTCCTAAAATCAATTAAATCTTAAATTAATTATAACAAATAATTAAAAGACCTAAAAAATTTTTGGAAAGTTGCAAAAATCCTAATTAAGTATTTAGAACCTAGGAAAAATATAACAACCTAGAAAATCAGACTTTTAATTTTTAATAATAAAATAATATTAAAATAATATTAAAAATCCAAAAATTATAAAAAATTCTAAAAACTTGCAAACTAGCTTAATTTAACCTAAATAACTCAGAAATGAAAGTGAAATTACCTAAATACCCCTATTGGGCCTAGAAAATGGGCCAAACCCAAAACAGTCCCTTATTGGGCTTAATTAAGGCCCAATAAGAAAAAGTGCTCAAAATAAGCTCAAAAAACACAGGTTGACTCAAAATTTGATTTTAAACAACTTTTTCCAAAGGCCCAAAAGCTGAAAATGTGAAATAAGCTAACTTATAATAAGCAGCTTATTCTTAATGGGCTTTTTGGCCCAATAAGCCATAAGCTGATGCCATAAGCTAAAATTTAACACACAACCTTCTTTTGACCTAACAAAGACTTCTGTAAAAAGAAATTTCAAATAAGACCACTCAATAAGCCAGAAACAAGTTAACAACTTATTCACAAAACGACAAAATAGTCGTTTTTATGATCTAGACCACCTCAGAAGCTGATTCAAGTTGCAAAATGTTTCTTTTGACAAAACTAAGCTTAAAAACCAAAGAACTTTCAAATAAGCACACTCAATAAGCTGGAAAATCAAATAAGCACTTATCTTAAAAGTCAAACAAGTTGGTTTTCTAGTGAAAAGTCAAAGTCAAAGTCTGATAAGCTCCAGTTCACTTAAATGGGTCAAATAATGAAGATCTATTACAAAAAATAAGTTGTTGCAAGTCAGAATAAGCTAGAAAAGCTTATTAATAAGCTGATGATAAAATTGCACTAGCAGGGGCTAGTTTTGGATGTTGAGCAGTGGGAACTTTTCCCACTGCTTGACTATTTTGACTTGTTGTCTTTAGTGACTTTTTCTTGGATTCAGTTTTCACAAAGGCACCCAATTGATATTTGGATCAAAAGGAGTCAATAACAATCAAAATAACACAATCACAAACAGCCAATTGATACAGTTTAATCAATTAATCACCAGACATTGCACAGACATGAACAATAAGCAGTTTAGCATTCAAGAGCAATTTTAGCACAAATCAGCCAACCAGATTCAACCAAATGCACACACAAGCTATAATAAACTCCAATAAGCAAGTCTAAACAGGTTTCATGCACTGGTTCAAAGAATTAAGCAAGATCCAAGCTATGAAAGTTACTGATGAACACTACACATGCAGGTTTCTACTTTTGCTGATGTATTTGACACACAAGCCAATTTCAACACCTTAAATCTTTCAAACAGGTTATGTTAACTTTGTTTAAACCACTTTTATCCCTAAGCATGCATACACACTAAGTGTTCCCAAAATCCTAGGTCAAAACAAGCAGAAACAAGGCCTTTATAGCAGATTGATCAATTCAAGTGTTCAAACCCAAGAACTTGCAGCAAAACACTCTCAAACAAAGGTATATCAGATACAAAGCATACACAACACTTTCCTTTAACACAAAATCAGATTACAAGCATAAACCAGTAGACCCAAACACCCCTTTAACTTTTTCAAATCAAGATTTTCAAAAGCAAAACAAGATTTCAGGCCAACCAAGCATCAATTAACACTCAAACAAGTCTAATAAACAGATTCAAGCAAGAACAAGCCACAAAATTCACAAGAACAACAGTTTCATACAAATATCACCAAAAATCACAATTTATGCAGATTTGGAGATTAAGTAAGCAAACCTCATGGATGTACATCCACACCCACGAATTTTGAGCTTATGTGCTAGCAAGAACAAGCACAAGCTTCCACAAAAGCCTGCTAAGATTCAACAAGGGTTAAGCACAATAACATGAAAAATCAGAAACTTGGAAAAATCTTGATTGATGCAAACTTGTTACCCCACACTTGATTATCCCCAAGTTATAAGCCTCACCACACCTTAACCAACTCAGTTAGGATGCTATGATCAGCCCTATAGCCCAAGAATTCCAAGATTGGAACAAGACTTAGCAAAATATCAAGAAAATGAGGAAAATATGCAAACTTGTGCACACTCCTCTTTTGAAAATAGGTTTTTAACTTCAAAAGCAGTAAACTAAGAACAATAATAAGCAGAAATAAGATGGCACTTGGTCTTTCTTCAAAGCACTTAACTCAAATTCATTAAACTGAAAAAGGATTTACAAGTGTTTGAACAAAGGAAAAACCAAAAGCAAACGTCTAATGAAGCACCCTAAGGCCTTTATATAGGCATACAAATGACTAAGGAACAGCTAAAAACTTAAAACCCTAGTGCTTGATCTTCCAAAATTGCCCTTGAGAACTTTGTCTTCTTCTTGAATCATGTGACTTCTTTTGGAGTTATGTAAGAGCTGGCAAGTGTTAAGTTGATCCAAGGGTGTGTATGAAGCTTAGAAAGTAAGCACAAGTCTCAAACGTTGGATTGCTGGTTTATTTTTGTTTGGACGTGAAGAGTGGGGCAGGGGAGGGTTGGCATAGTCACATGCATGAGAGTGATGGGAGTTTAGGGGTTGGGTTATGATTAGAGGGCCATTAATCATCATTCTGGAAATTATTAGGGCTTAATTACAAGAAATTAAGAAATCCCTAATTGTGTTCTTGAGGTGAATAGTGCCAGGTTTGATTTGTTTTTGTGTTGGATTATATTTAAATAAGTGTTAATGGCGCCAAGATTAAATTAATCCTAATCCAGCTGAGTGGGATTGTGACATGGAGGAAAGGTGAGTTGCCATTGGTTGAAAAGAGATAGTGGGGCACGTGGCAAGAGCTGGTTGGTCTAGGTAAGTTTCCTGTCTGGCCCCTTTTGGTCCCTTATTTCCTTCTTTCTTGCCACTTGTAAACAAAACTCTATCAGCACCCATTTAAGCTTTGTCAACTTTGGACTTTTTGCATTTTTGGCCCATAAACTTTTGTAACATGATTTCAGGGGTATTTCTTGCCATATTTGAATTCTTCAAGGGCTGGTTTGGTAATTTCCTCAATGATAATGGTCTAGACTTGTATAATTGTCATTTTGGAGGACTGAATTTGCCAAGTCTTGATAAATGAGGGACCATTTTTACCAATTGTTGAAAGTTGAGGGTCCTTTTTGTAATTTTGGATTTTTCAAAGGACCAAACTTGTCATTTCTTGTACTTTGAAGGACTTCATGATGTATTTGACTTTGTGGATGATATTGGTTGACAATTTAGCTTTGTTGAGGGGCTAAACTTGCCAATTCTTCAAAGTTAAGGGCCCTTTTGGTAATTTTGACAAACTTTAGGGACCAAACTTGTAATTATGAGGATACAAGGGTATAAAGTGTCAATTCTTCATAATTAGAGGACCCTTCTTCATAATTCTTCAAATCTTCAAGGGTTGATCTTGGAAAGTCTTCACTAGGGCTTGGTTCATTGTGCGGCTTCGTTTCCCGTGTTCGTTTTTGCATGATTCTTGTGATCTTTTGTCATTATCTCAATATCCGTACCTAAAATACACAAGCAACAAACACAAGCATATATTTGGGTATTTTGATGATATTTAATGCATTTTAAGCCCTATTTGGAAGATGAGACTATGTATAAAAGCAGTCTCATCAGTAAGCCTAACGCGTGCTGTTTAGTGTGCAGGATCCCAACCAAACAATTCATTTGGTGCAGGAGCCGGAGCCCAGCCAACCCGAATTAAGCCTAATTCGGGTCTAGCAAGGATCAACCAACTTTTGCATCAACATTCATCAACTCCAATTTGCTTCATGGCTAAAGCTTCATCGACTCAGGCATGGTTATGGCATCAACATTTATCTCATCTTAGTTTTGATACCATTAACTTGCTTTCCAAGAAATATATTGTGAGAGGCCTTCCAAGCTTGAAATTCATCAAAGATCATCTTTGTTCTTCTTGTGAGCTTTGTAAAGCTAAACGAAGTAGTTTCAAGACAAAAACTACACCAAGCTCTAAAGGACGGTTAGATCTTCTTCATATAGATTTGTGTGGTCCCATGCGTGTTCATAGTATCAATGGAAAGAAATATGTTATGGTAATTGTCGTTGATTACTCAAGGTACACATGGACTCACTTCTTGAGATCCAAGGATGAAACACCCGAAGTTCTCATCAACTTCCTAAAGCTGATACAACATGGTCTTGAAGCTCAAATAAAAGTGATTCGTACTGACAGAGGCACAAAATTTTTGAATTCAACTCTGAGGAACTCTTTTGAAGCCGAAGGAATTAAACATGAAACATCTATTGCTCGAACACCTGAACAAAACGGCGTTGTTGTTAGTCAAAACCGTACTTTAGTTGAGGCTGCTCGGACATTATTATCCGCTTCAAAACTTCCACTATACTTTTGGGCCGAAGCCGTATCAACCGCATGCTACACACAAAACCGATCCTTAATTATCCCAAGACACGAAAAGACACCATATCACATAATTCATGATCGAAAACCTTCACTCAAACACCTTCATGTTTTTAGATGTACGTGTTACATTATTCGAGAGGGTGAAAATCTGGACAAGATGAAAGAGAAAGGTGATGCATGTATTCTTGTGGGATATGCAACTCAGTCTAAGGGATATAGAGTTTACAACAAGAGAACAAAATTGATAGTCGATACTATTAACATCCGATTTGATGAATTAAAAGAAATGGCACTTGAACAAAACAGTTTATGTCCCGATCCACAACGACAAACGACTTCCGTTCACAACCGCATGGAACTCGGAACTCAAGACCACAACAATGAACCGTCAAGTTCAAAGCTGGTTCAAGGAAATGTTCCAAGAGCTGATATGACAGTAAACACGACAATTGAAGAGTTGGAAATGTTATATGGACCAATGTATGATGAATATTTCACGGGGGAGAAACATGTTGTATCGAAGTCTTCCGCTGTCACTCATCCTATAAATGATGATACCGATCATCGTCAACGAAATGATACAACTTCATCTACTTCAACACGGGTTGATGCAGATTTACCTCCTCAGAATATCACATCAACAACCGCTCCTACAATATCCACAACTACTGATATTGCTCCAAAGAACACAAATCAAGCAGACAATGCATTATCTGACGAAGACGAATTTATCAACCCATTCGGTACACCGGTACACGAAACTGGAGAGTCTTTTACTCACCATGTTGATCCGTTAAATATGCATACTTTCTATCAACGACATCCTTCAACACATCATTGGACCCGAGATCATCCTTTGGTTCAAGTAATTGGAAACCCTTCACAACCCGTTCGTACAAGACGACAACTTGAAACCGATGGCGATGTTTTTATGTTCGCACTCACCGTGAGTATAGCTGAACCAACAAATATCAAAGAAGCCATGGCTGACCATGCTTGGATTGAATCGATGACGGATGAACTTCAACAATTTGAAAGACTTAAAGTCTAGGAACTTGTTGACAGACTATACGATGTAATACCATTAAATCTTCGATGGATCTGCAAAAACAAGATGGATGAAGAGAACACGATCATCAAGAATAAATCTAGGCTAGTGGCTAAAGGGTATGGCCAGAAAGAGGGTATTGATTTTTAAGAATCATTTGCACCAGTAGCTCGTTTAGAAGCGGTAAGGATTTTCCTTGCTTATGCTCCACATAAGGGATTCATTGTTTATCAAATGGACGTAAATACGGCGTTTCCTAACGGTCCTTTGAAGGAAGAAGTCTATGTTACACAGCCGAAGGATTCGTCAATCCTCATTATCCTGACAAGGTGTATCGTCTCCACAAAGCACTTTATGGACTCAAGCAAGCTCCAAGGGAGTGGTACGACGAGCTCTCGAAATTTCTGGTCTCCAAAGGTTTCTTAAAAGGTTCCATTGATCTAACTTTGTTCACTTATAAATATGGGGATGACATTTTGCTTGTGCAGATTTATATTGATGACATTATTTTCGGGTCTACAAACCCAAGACTTTCAAAATGGTTTGAAAAAGTGATGCACAACAAATTTGAAATGTCAATGATGGGCGAACTAAAATTCTTTCTAGGAATTCAAGTTCACCAATCCCCAAGTGGTATCTTTATTAACCAAGCTAAGTATTGTCAAGAGATAATAAAAAAGCATGGTATGACTTAATGTGATCCCGTTGGGAAACCATTATCAACCACATCCCTAGATGCTGATTTGGAGGGAGATGCCATAGATCAAACGAGATATCGTTCCATGATAGGCTCCCTCATGTACTTAACCACAAGCAGACCAGATATATCACATGCTACGTGTTATTGTGCACGATATCAAGCACGACCCACTGAAAAGTACCTCAAGGAGGTTAAACGGATATTTCGGTACCTCAAGAATACCATTCATTTGGTGTAACACCCCCAAATATTCATACTTTAGTTCAGCGGAAGAGTCGTTGGTGTTACGGGATATCACATTACTCAAATCATAGACAACGCTTAAAAATCGCGTCTTTTAATAATAAAGCATTTTCCATTCATGAATATCAAATTTACAAAGGTCCCAAGTCATAGTATTTCATACATTTTTACAAAACGTTTGAATGGAAATTTTATTTGAATGCGGACCATAAATTATTGTCGTCTTCCCGAGAATTACCTTCAAGTACCTGAGATAAAACACGTTAAAAGATCTGCAAAAACGCTGAGTGAATTCATAGAGTTTAATGAAGACCATTAATATCTCATCGGTATATAATTATTACCGAAAATCATTTTGTACAAATCTTTGTAATAGGCAATAAAATAGGCCAAAGACATTTTATACAACTCTTAGTCGTAAATCATAATATAGGTATGTATCCTATAAAAGCTGTCACAATCATTAATAGTAAGATTACAACTCCGACACACCGAACAAATTCCCTAGGACTGCTATAACTCGCATGATATAGAACACGAAAAAGATGAAGGTGAACCACAATGAGAAACATACTTGCCCCATTAGCATGCATATAACGGAGCAACCAGCCCCCTTCAACATCTCTCATATGCCTTCAAAACCATTATACGAACAATTGTCGTAAAAACATCATACAATACATTTTATAACGTTGTATAAAGTTTAATAAAAATCGTTATATGATAATGGTTATGTAAAACCAAAACACGAACATAATATCAATAATAAGACCCCGTATTGCTAGTCAAGCAATGTATTATAATTCAATTCGTACATCAGTAGTTTCAATAGTGGATTATTATAAGCCGCATGACATTGCTACCTTACTATAACAAACAACGGGTAGCTAACCCGAAATTCATTTTGCCATCTAAAACAGCGTGTCGTCACAATAATCACGCTTATATAAATCTTCTCATATATAAATTCGCTTACCAATCAATGTGGCACGACGAGGATCAACTGTCAAGGCGTGAACTGGGGTGATCTTCCCCAAATAGTACTATTATATGCATAAGCGTCTACCAAATCCCGGTAGTTCACAATTCATGCTAATGGGACTTTTAGTGACATAACCTAACTATAATAATCCATTTCCTTTCATTCATCGAGTCATATAATCATTCATCAGGTCATATAATCATTCGGGTCCATATCAATAAGCAAAACAATCAGGATAACTGGTGTCCTATTTTACTAAAACTAACATGTTATCTCTCTCACGGGTTTATAAAACATTTCATAAAACATTTAAAAGAGTGTGAGGCTATGAACTCACGTTGATTGGAAAAGGCGGGTTATCAGCGATTTGGATGTGCGGTACGTGTTTCAATCATGGAAACCTAGACAAATAATACTCGGTCTTAGAATCTTTTCCAATGAATTTATAAAAATAATGGTTATATATATATGATGACATTATAAGTATGATAATGATCAAGTGAGATTTTATCTCCTCATACACATTATAGTGTTATGTGTTAGTCAAATTTTAGACTAGTTACACTAGTTTTAACTTGTTTACATATTAAGGCCCAATACATTATATTAGTCCATTTATACTTTCAATACCAGAGCTATACTCATATGTTGGGCCCAAGTGGGTTAAGCCCATGAGTAAGTCCATTAGTGTTTAACCAATCTAGTTGGGTTAATAGTCCAATAAGGCTACTTTGGCCTGTTAATGTTCATATGTTATAAAGCTCGGGTTTATTGGTTTTTACTTGTCAAATGTACTTACATATCAGTAGATGAGTTATAAAAATGTTACATTAGACGGGTCCGACCGTCTAAGTTTTATTTGGCGAAAACGTTAATCTTTCGGTTTTAGCCGAAAAGACTTAAAACTTATATGTATAGTTTTATAACTTAGAAAACATAGCAATTTGAAATTTTATAAAATGTCACACTTAATTATCAAAGTATATAACTTATTTTATAAGTATTATCATAAGTTAGTGGGTTTTTCATATGTATTTTATATTAGTATTACTTGAGTGCTTATTTTATAATATATACTTTTATTTCCAAATCTGATTATGAAACTCACTTTCACCATTTTTTCCATATCTTGAGTTCTACAAGGAGATAGAAGCTCAATTTTGGGCAACACAAACTACATAATATGTGCTAAAATTAACTCCCGTTTAGCTACTGCTCATTCATCTTCTAAGTGTCCCTAATAATTCGTCCAAAAGAGACTATACAGATTTGAACCTTAATAATGTTTTGATCATATCTTGCTCATTTTATGGATTCTTTTGAGTGGTCAACTCCCACACATGTAAAAATCATATACCTTACTGTATATTCAATAATCCAAGTGATTTTATCAAGTTATCATATGGTTACTTACTGTTTTATACAGCCCATAATTTTAGTCAAGATTTTAACATCTTTTCATGTAGATTTTAGTCTTTTTAACCAAATCTATCAACACAAGATTCCCACATAATACTTTGATCATCATTTATCATTATATGCATATACATTTAGACAGAAAATACATAATTACATATTCAAAACAATAGAGTGAAAGAAAGAAATTGATCTCTATACCTATCTATATGATGGAAAGGATGAGATATTGGATGAACAAAGCTTGATCTTGCCACCACATCTTCAACCTTTCAAGACAACTCTTTGGGTCCTTCAAATGGATGAACACGTCCATGAAATCAGCCCGTGAACTCTATGTAAACTCCTTTTTAGCTGTTAAGATCACCTCCAATCTTTATTTCTTCAAAAGGCCTTCAACATATGCAGATTGTAGCCTTTGTTTATAGTAAATTTTTGATGGAGATGATGATGGGATGGTGGTTATGGACGGCAAAGGAGGGAGAGGAAGAGAGGATTTGAATAGTTTCCATGAAAGAAAAATAAGTAAATGGTTTGGTTTTGGCTAGTTTTATTGTTTGGTGGTTTTGGTAGAAATAAAAGGACAAGTGTCCTTTACACATGCATAAACTTGCCACCAAGGGTGGTGTTAGCTTATTCTTGCCGCCCATAGTGTGGGGGTAGGACCAGTGTATACTTGTTTCATCCCCACTAATTTATGGGTACTCCTCGATTCTAGTTTCCTCGATTTACGTGCCCTCGGGTCGTCTTACGAAAAACTTTTTTATAAATTATGAATCAACGGCACAAAAAGAATCTAATAAAAATTGTCTCATAAAAAACAGAGTTCAAAAACGTAAATACGTAAACCTAGGATTTCGGGTTTAATCGTGAAAGACCCTAAATTATGCACGTAAGCCCTAATTTCAACCCGTAAATTTGTGAGTTTATGAACCAACACAAATTAAATTTCCAAAACAATATTCAAGAATAAATTTATTTCCTGAAATGTCGGACTGTCACCAAAAACGGTGTATGTAAACGTAAGCACGTAACGTAGAGTCCTCCGGTTTAGACGTAGTCGATGCTACTTTAAGATGTAAACCCAAATTTCTTCCCAAAAATGAGTGAGTTCATATTATAACATTAAAATAATGATTTTAAATAATATTTGAGAATAAAATATCGACCATAAACTGATGGATTATCACACCAGTTCCCCTAAAGAGGATCTTTGTCCTCAAAGGATTTATCTTACTACTCGCTTGTTATAGAGTTAAAGCCATGTGGGTATTTCCTCCACATTCGGTCCTTTCTCTCAAGTGTAATTCATTACAATACGCGAGTTTCATCAAACATAACTACGGGAATACGATCAGGCTTAAGTTGACTTACTTTCTCTATCCATGATGTTCACGGGTTTTTGATGAATGCAACTTTTTGCCAATCTAAACTTATTAAGAAGCAATCAGATTTTCACTTGATAAACATTTTATCAAGTTCGATATACGAACATAATTCACGCAGCCCTTGAATTCCTTGGGTAGATCCAGCTTATATGCCTTTCAAACCAACTTTTTACATTATCTCAATGGTCCCATACATTGGGGACATAATTTCCCATGATTTTTCAGTTCATCAATTCATCTTTTCATGGTGAAAATTTTCGGCATAACTTCGCTACCCATCCTACACTTCAAGATCCACATTTCATATACACATAACCTCCTGCCCACTACTGGCAGTCAATAATGAGATCCTAATTTCAAGAATCATTTCAGGTCTCGCGGGTCGGGTATTTTGTAAGGTTAGGTTTGTCATCATAGGAAACCTTAAACAAAGTACATGTCCAACTCACAATGGGTGTATGTCGGGTATCTTCATCCCAACTCCTGCCTACAGATGCTCTTTATATAGATCCTCACAAGATTCGATCATCCTAATACGATAATTTTCAATGATGATCTATCCAAACGAAAACCATTATCCCGTTTATTACCAAAGGTTAATCATTCAAACATTAAACAATCTTCTAGTGTAATTTTACCTCGTCCCTTCGATTGGGGTGGTAAATAGTACTCTCATCAAGATTCGTTCCCAATGACTTCTGAGCAAACCGCTAGAAATTCGATACGAAGCGATGAACTTGATAGAGATGATCCATACAGGCAAACCATGCTTACACACTACTTTAAATACAAAAGAGTCAACTTCTCCATCGAGAATCTATCATTAACGGGAATGATATTAGCAGATTTGGTTAGTTTGTCGATGATGACCCAAATCAAATCAAATCCAAATGATGACCTTGGAAGACTTATGATAAAATTCATTGTGGTTCTATTCCCCTTCCAAACAAGAATTATAAGCTGTAGAAGAAATCCTTATGGATTTTAGCGTTCAGCCTTGACCTTCGCAAAAGTTAGACATGTGCCAACGTATGTTGCGATGTCTGCTTTCACATTTGGCCATCAGTAAAACTTCTTCAGATAAATATACATTTAATCAGAAATGGTATGAATAGAATACTTAAACTTACGAGATCCCAACATGACTAAATCTCAAAATCCTCCATATTTAGGCAATCACAAGCGGCCTTTTATACATTTAACGCCATCGGCTCTCATTTCTAATGGTTTTCATTAGCCGCGAAACTCTTTATTATTTATATTATCCTTTTTATAAGCATCGGCTATTTTTAAATTACTCGGCAATTTATTTTGTATGGTCAATACTAAAGAACACATCTTAATTGGTTCTCTATTCTTTCTACATAATATGTTAGCAACTATATTCACCTTCCTCGATGAATTAAATATTATGACCGTATTTATTCAAAAAATCTTTCTTCCTATTTTCTAAGTTTTAAATTTCATCTCAACTATTATTTTTATCAGTTTTGCCCAGTCTGACGTTTAAAGTGTCGATAAATATTACAAGTAATTAAATAATAAATATTTAATTTTTATGAAACATAAACGTAAAAAATTTTAAATTTCTTAGTTCTTCCAATTATAGCTAAATGTTCAAAATAAATTTGAATTTAATTAACACGATTTTTGTTGATTTATAAAAAATAATTAATAAGATCCGTAAATGTTCGAAAAATCTTTTGTTTATACTTTGGTGAAAATTTTCTTAGTTGAAAAGCAAAAAGTGTCGTTTCAAATTCCATTTAAATGATTTCCTCAATTCCTCCTAGGTTTTCTTGAGTTATAAACAAACATCTACTCCTAAGGGAGTTTAGTTAAATAATCTGGGTATAAGGAATAATTCCTTAAAAATCCTTTGATAAAATATTTGTCAAAACATATTTGCACTTTCTTTTTTGTAAAACCCAAAGCCTTAATGGTTCTAATCATTGAAGAGTCAATGTAGATTACATTATCTTTTAATCACATGGTTAAATAATGTAAAGGATTAAGCCTTAAATCACATGTTAAATACTCAAGATATAGGTCTTCACTGCTCGGCCAACTCAGGGCAGTCTACAAATGGTTACTAACTCCTTCTTATTCTTAGAAACAAACAGATGGTCCTTATCAAAAGCATGAATTTATCAAATTACATCCTACACACGTGATTCATCAAATTTATGGATGCTACATGTGCATTAGTCAATCTAAACGACATAACATGAAACTCATAATGTTCATTACGAGTTCTGGATGTAGTTATTGGAATAGATAATCTTTTTCGAGGATGCGAAATTAATGATAACCATGTCGTGGATCAAATTTTTGAATATATACTAGAACTTTGTAAATGATCGAACAAATCTTTCATCTTGGATAATGGATATCGATTTCGATCGTCAATTTACTTAGTTCACGGAAATCAATAAATATAAGGAATGGTAACACCATAGCTCTTCATGATGATGAGCTCGATAGAATAAAAGCTTTCTCCGACAACTCTCTCAGTTGTATGGTAATACTTTCGATTCAGATGGTGCTGACGTACAGTGCACATGCCACAGGTGCAACACCGGGAATATAAGCAATACCAAATTCAACTTGCCTTAATGGCGAAAGTCTAGGTAATTCACCAACAAAGGCCTCCTAAAGTTTCAGATAACAGAAACATCTTTTAATAAATCCACCTTAGGTTCCTTCTAGATTACAAGATCTATGACTAGTTCATAACCATTCATGGTATAATTTCAAACCTATATGCAGGATACAGTCACCCATTGGGATCTATATAGATCACCTTTGATAATCAACATCTTATCTTTTAGGGGAATTCTAGTCGAGTTCCCATCAATTAAGACAATGACATTATGTCATAATCAATCAATCCATTCTACTTGCACTACCAACTTTCCAGTGTTATTACCGTTGATGAGATGTGAACTTCTCAAAAGACTAATAATAACTCATAATCCTTCACAAATTCAAGGATATATGGGGACATAACTAACATTAAGAGAGTAAGTTCAACGGATAATTTACGCGAGAGAATTTCAAGTCAGATACAGACGAAAACATTAACGAATATGAATATATTCCATGTTTTCATGATTTGAGTACGCATTCAAAGCTCCTCGGATCGTTACCCACGTTGCTCAAAGGCAGTCTATTTAAAAGACAATATAAGAATGTCTAAACTCCATGTCGGATGTCAACAACCGATAATTGGATATGTTTCGAAAGAATCTCACCATGAGAGAATTGGACAAGAAGGGGATATCAATTGTCAATTAAGACAATATCCACAGATGAGTATATTCGATTCAGAAAAAAATAAATGGTATGGGCACATATGTAGGTGTCCCTAACAATATGTCTCTATTTATGCACTTCTTGCAGATCTCATAAAATTTAATCCTTCACAATTTTAAAGAATATGCAGTGTTTATTAACAATTTCATGGTGACTACTAATCAGTCTTGCATGGTCCCTTCCAAATTGTATGTAGGCATGCAACTATATACAATTTTAGGATTAACGATGCAATACTCAGTTCGTCAAAACTCTTTCATCATGTTTAAAATATATATTTTCATGCTTAATTCTGAAACAAGAATCAAAATGAATTTACAGAGATGTTCTTCGTTATGGAAGCAATTAAGTTTTCCAAGGTTTTTCATAAACAACTTTATTTCGATAACGATTACTTATAAGTCTCACTTTAAATAACACATATGGTGATGAAAATTCAATTTTTCTCAAGGGACACTGTTTTAATTTATAAAAACAATGAGTGATCTGCAAAAGAGTGATGAAAAGTTGTTCACCAAGAACTAACTGCAATATGATAGGAAATGAGCTTAGCCAAATAATCATGAGGTTCATGACGTCGATGGCACTCAGGAATACAAAGAGAATAATCCACAACGTAACTCAAATCGAGATGAGTACTTGTTCCATGGTTGCATCACTAATGCAAGCATTAGTAAGAAGCACGAAAAGATAGATAATATCGATACATGTAGGATTTAGCAATCAAAGGTAGTCTTTTCATTAATCACAAAACAAGTCAAAAATTTTACCGTAACACATTACGTGTCGCCATGTCATATAATTCCAAGGACTCATCCTACCAACTGATGTCTCAGTTAAGTTAGGGATTTTAAATGATACCACAATGAATACTAATCTACATGAGTCATAGGTGTTTCACCTGTCCCGGAAGATCTATCGGTCCCAATCCAGAATAAGATTTCTTCGATTTATTTCTTGGACACTGGGCATCCTCGTCATTGGACAATGGTCTAGGAACAACCCTTAACACGAACCAACAATCATTTAAAACCTTATAATTCAATCACAGGACTTAGCGGCTTCCTGTTAACAATCTCATATTTCATACGAGTTAAATTTGACTCTATTCAAGTTTCAACCAACTTATACTCAATGCGATATCCTACCTCATTTTCCAATACTTTCGACCTTATTCTTAGGCCTTTAAAGGGCAATAAAAGATCGATATGAACAACGCTTAATTTCAAATCCTATAGCTCTTACAACAATAGTTATCAAATGAGTCACTAGTATGAAATGACTCACACATTCAATTAGACTTCTCGGAAAGATACTAGTGGCATGAGGCTTTTGGGTAATGGTTCCAAATACAGCCTCAAGTGCAACATTTACCTTCTCGTTTTCAAATTTAAGAATTTGGTGACACCGAATCAGATGACACCTTTCCAGGTGGTATGGTTTTGTCAAACTCCACTCTATAAGGAAAGATCGTCATGATATCCATATCAGATTTAATCTCGCCAATTCTTCTTCGAGATCATAATCAAATAATATCAACATTTCTACGAATATCAACCATTTTGTTGGGATCATAAAAATCCACAACTTGGTTTAGATCTAGAATGGCTAGATTGCCTACAGGAATAGCTTCGATGGATTTGCTAGGGAGTTAGAGTTCCTTGTGACAATCTACGTCGTACAAATACCTCGTATAAGTATTAAAATAATCATCAAACAATCATGTAATCAAATTACAACATATATATATATATATATATATATATTCGAAGTTATATATATATATTAAAATAACACTTCTCAGTCTAGCCTTGTCGGTAACTCGAGAATTCTTCGGCACCGTTATAGTCAAAAGATTTTTAAACATTTTATTCAAACTATTTATTTAAAAATATTTATGGTTAAAAGATTTTGAAATGTTTTATTCAAAATCTTGGTTTTAAAAATCTTTCATTCTCTATAACGAGAGCTCTGATACCAAACTGTAACGCCCCCAAATATTCATACTTTAGTTCAACGGAAGAGTCGTTGGTGTTACGGGATAACACGTTACTCAAATCATAGACAACGCTTCAAAATCGCGTCGTTTAAAAATAAAGCATTTTCCATTCATGAATATAAAATTTACAAAGGTCCCAAGTCATAGTATTTCATACATTTTTACAAAACATTTGAATGGAAATTTTATTTGAATGCGGGCCTTAAATTCTTGTCGTCTTCCCGAGAATTACCTTCAAGTACCTAAGATAAAACATGTTAAAAGGTCAGCGAAAACGCCGAGTAAATTCATAGAGTTTAATGAAGACGATTAATATATCATCGGTATATAATTATTACCGAAAATCATTTTGTACAAATCTTTATAATAGGCCATAAAATAGGCCAAAGACATTTTATACAACTCTTAGTCATAAATCATATATAGGCTTCTGCCTTCAAAACCATTATACGAACCATTGTCGTTAAAACATAATACAATTCATTTTATAACGTTGTATAAAGTTTAATAAAAACTGTTATATGATAAAGGTTATGTAAAACCAAAACACGAACATAATCTGTGACAATCCGTCAATTTACGATTGATATTTTATTCTCAAATATTACTTGAAAATATTATTTTAATGTTACAATTGAACTCACATATTTTTTGGGAAGAAATTTGGATTTACGTCTTGGAGTAGCATCGACTACGTCTAAACCGGAGGATTCAACGTTACGTGCTTACGTTTACATACACCGTCCTTGGTGACAATCCGACATTTCAGAAAAATAAATTTATCCGTGAATTTTATTTTGGAGTTTTAAATTTGTGTTGGTTCATAAACTCACAAATTTACGAGAAGAGACTAGGACTTACGATTTTATTTTAACGTCCTTTACGACTAAACCGGAAACCTTAGGATTACGTATTTACGTTTTCGAACTCCGTTTTTGATGAAACAATTTTTATTGGATTCGTTTTGTGACGTTGATTCATAATTTATAAAAACGTTTTTCGTAAAACGACCCGAGGGCACGCAAATCGAGAAAACTAGAATCAAGAAATACCCGTAAACTAGTAAGATGGGACAAAACATATTGTCCCACCCCACTAGCTTAGGTTGGACGGCAACAATGTACAACACACCACATTTGGTGCCATCTTTATTTAACTAGATGGACACTTGTCCTAGTAAGCTTAGCTTTTAAGCTAAGCCTTTCCACTTTGAAACAAAACCATCAAACCTTTTCATTTCCACCATTTCACCATGCAAAACAACTCAAACTTTCTCTCATCCTCTCTATTTGGCCGTCCCATATTCACCAAAAACACCACCATCATATGATTTTTAACCACAAAATCCTAGGTTATTTACACCTATGTTGAAGCCACTTTGAAACCCTATTGATTGGTGGTGCTCATAACATCCAAGGAGGAGTTTCATGGAGTAGTAGGGCTGATTTTCCACAAGGAGTACATGAAGCATGGTGGTCATGAAGATGGTCTTGGTGCATCACAAGTTTCTCCATCAAAAATCCATGTTTTGATCAACCTACATCATCATGGTGGTATAAAGATTGTCCTCCTCATCTTCTTGTTATTTTGATTATGTAAACATGTATTTTATTTCCTATTGTATATGTATATGATGGTTATATGATGATAAAAATGTTATGTGGGGATTTGTTATTGATAAATATGATTAAAAAGGTGAAAAACCATAAGAAACAAGCTTAAAATCTTGGTTAAATTTGATGGCTGTATAAAACAGTAAAGAACCATATGGTAAACTGATAAAATGATGAAGTAGAATGGATTTAAAGTAATCTATGGGTCTTGTACACATGTGAGAGTTGGCCATGCAATGGAATCATTGTAATGAGTGAGATATGATCAAAACAAGTTTAGGGTATAAATCTGAGGTTACTGTTTTGGACGATTTTTAGAAAATATTTAGAAGATGATTAAACAGTAGCTATAGAAGAGTTAAATGTAGCACATATCATGTAGTTTATGTGATAAAAATTTGAGCTTTTATCTTCATATAGAACTCAAGATATGGCAGTTTTGGTGAAAGTAAAGATAAAAATCAGATTTTTGAAAAATAAAGTATAATACTATTATATAAGCACTCAAAATTATATTGTATAAAATGTAAAGTTAAAACCCACTAACTCATGAATTTTATTTATATAAATATGTTAAAGGTTAAATAAGTGGACATTTTATAAAAATGGTAACTTGTTATGTCTTATAAGATATAAAACTATAAACATGATTTTTACGACTTTTTCGGCTATTATCGTAAAATTAACGTTTTTGTTAAATAAAACTTAGATGGTTGGACCCGTCTAATGTAAACTTTATAAAACTTATATACTGATATATAGACATGTATAACAAGTAAAAACCGATAAAACCCGAACTTTAGGGCATACTGACATTTACGAGCTAATTAAGCATATTGGACTAATAATTGGACTAAATAAGATAAAAACTTGTAAAAAGAACTTATTGGGCTTAACCCATTTGGGCCCAACTTGTAAAGTTTAAGTACTGATAATATAAGTACAAAATGGATTAAAATAAGTTAACTTATAATAAGCTTATTGGACTTAAGACACGTAAATGAGTAAAACTAGTAAACTAATATAAAAGTTATCGACATATAACACTAAAATGATTAAACGAGAATATGTAAACCCACTTGATCATCATATATATATAATCATCATATGTATACATACTTGTTATTTTTATAAAGTCATTGGACAAATGTCTAAGACCGATTATTATTTATATAGGTTTCCGTGATTGAAGCACGTATCGTACGTCCGAATTGCCGATAACCCGCCTTCCCACATCAACGTGACTTCATAGCCTCGCACTCTTTTAAATGTTTTTATAAATGTTTTATAAACCCGCGAGGGAGATAACATGTTAGTTTTTATAAAATTAGGACACCATTTGTCCCGATTGTTTGTTTATTGATTTTGGACCCGAATGATTGAATGACCCGATTGTATGACCCTATGAATGATTAAATGACCCGATAGATGAAATTAAATGGATTATTAAAGTTAGGTTATGTCACTAAAAGTCCCATTAGCATGAATTGTGAACTACCGGGATTTGGTAGACGCTTATGCATTTAATAGTACTATTTGGGGACGATCACCCCAGTTCACGCCTTGACGGTTGATCCCCGTCGTGCCACATTGATTGGTAAGCGAATTTATGTATGAGAAGATTTCCATAGCGTGACCTTTGTGACGACACGCTACTTTAGATGGGCAAAATTGGTATCGGGTTAGCTACCCGTTTTGGTTTAGTAAGGTAACAATGTCATGCGGCTTATAATAATCCAAACTAACGAAATACTACTAGACGCACCAAATTACGATGTATTGCCTGACTAGCAATAGAGGGTCATACTATTGATATTATGTTCGTGTTTTGGTTTTCATAACCATATTCATATAACGGTTTTTATTTTCATACAACGTTATAAGACGTATTGTATGATTGTTTTTACGACATTGGCTCGTATAATGATTTTTAAGGCAAATGCCTATATTATGATTTTGATAAAGATTTGTATAAAATGATTTTCGCTATTTTATGACCAATTGCAAGGATTTGTACAAAATGATTTTTGGTAATAATTTTATACCAAAGTTATATTGATGGAATTTATTAAACTCTATGAATTCACTCGGCGTTATCGCTGACCTTTTCTTTTAACATGTTTTGTCTCAGGTACTTGAAGGTAATTCTCGGGAGGACAACAAGAATTCATGGCCCGCACCTAAATAACTATTTCCATTCAAATGCTTTGTAAAACCTGTATTAAATGTAATGACTTGGGACCTATGTAACTTTGATATTTATGAATGGAAATGCTTTGTTAATAAACGACGCGATTTTTATGTGTTGTCTATGATGTGAGTAATGTGCTATCCCGTAACACCAACTAGTCTTCCGCTGTATTGAGTTGTATAAATTTGGGGGTGTTACAGTTTGGTACCAGAGCTCTCGTTATAGAGAACGAAAGATTTTTAAAATCAAGGTTTTGAATAAAACATTTCAAAATCTTTTAACTAAAAACATTTTTCTAAAAATGTCTAAAAATCTTTTGACTATAACGGTGCCGAAGAATTCCCGAGTTACCGACAAGGCCAGACTGAGAAGTGTTATTTTAATATATATATAACTTGGATTATATATATATATATATATGATGTAATTTTATTACATGATTGTTTGATGATTATTTTGATGTTTATACGAGGTATTTATACGACGTAGATTGTCACAAGTAACCCTAAATCCCCTAGTAAATTAACCGAAGCTATTCTCGTAGGAATTCTAGCTATCCTAGATCTAAACCAAGTTGTGGATATTTATGATCCCAACAAATGGTTGATATTCGTAGAAATGTAGATATTAGTTGATTGTGAAATTGAAGAATTGGCAAGATTAAAAATGATATCGATGTCATGACGATCTTTCCTTATAGAGTGGAGTTTGACAAAACGATACCACCTGGAAAGATGTCATCTGATTCGTTGTCATCCAATTTTTAAATTGAAATCGAAAGGGTGAATGTTTCACTTGAGGCTGTCATTGGAACCATTACCCAAAAAGCCTCATGCCACTAATACCTTTCCGAGAAGTCTAATCGAATGTATGAGTCATTTCATACTAGAGACTCGTTTGATAACTGTTGTTGTAAGAGTTATAGGATTGGAAATTAAGTGTTGATCATATCGAGCTTATATTGCCCTATTAAGGTTTATAAATAAGGTTGAATGTATTGGAGAATGAGGTAGGATATCGAATTGAGTATAAAATTTGTTAAAACTTGAATGAAGTAAAAATTAACTTGTATGGAATATGAGATTGTTAAGAGGAAGTCGTTAAGTTCTGTGATTGAATTATAAGGTTTTAATTGATTGTAGGTTTGTGTTAAGGGTTGTTCCTAGGCCATTGTCCACTAACGAGGATGCCAGTGTCCAAGAAATAAATTGAAGAAATCTTCTTCTGAATTGGGACCGATGGATCTTCTGGGACATGTGGAACACCTAATGACTCTTGTAGATTAGTATTCATTGTGATATCTTTTAAAAATCCCTAACTTAACTGAGATATCAGTTGGTAGGATGAGTTTTGGAAATTGTATGACATAGTGACACGCAATGTGTTACGGTACAATTTGACTTGTTTGTGATTAATGAAAAGACTACCTTTGATTGCTAAATTCTACATGTATTGATGTTATCTATCTTTTATTGATTCATCCTAATGTTCGCATTAGTGATGCAACCATGGAACAAGTACTCATCTCGATTTGAGTTACGTTGTGCATTATTCTTTTGAGTGCCATCGAGATCATGAACCTCATGATTATTTGGCTAAAGCTCATTTTCTATCATATTGTAGTTAGTTCTTGGTGAACAAGCTTTCATCATTCTTCTACAGATCACTCATTGTTTTTATAAAGATAAAACAGTATTCCTTGAGAAAAATTAAATTTTCATCACTAAAAGGATTACTCAAAGTAAGATTTATAAGTGATTGTTATCAAAATGAAGTTGTTTATAAAACATCTTGGAAAACTTAATTGTTTTCATAATAAAAATAAAAAAAATAAAAAATTCTTTGTAAATTTATTCTTGATTCTTATCTAAGAATTAAGCATGAAAATGATTTTACTATAAACGTGGATGATAAAATTTTGACGAACTGAGTATTGCATCGTTAATCTTGAAATTGTATATAGTTGCGCGCCTACATACAATTTGGAATGGACTATGCAAGGCTGATTAGTAGTCACCATAAAACTGATTAATAAACACTACATTTCCTTTGAAGATTGTGAAAGATTAAAATTTTATGAGATCTGCAAAAAGTGTAAAATGAGGACATAATGTTAGGGACACCTACATATGTGCCTGTAGCACCTATTCTTCTTAGTCGAATTTACTCATCTATGGAAATTGTCTTATTTGACGATTGACAATTCTTTCTTGTCCAATTCTCCCGTAGTGAGATTCTTAGGAAAAGTATTTGATTACCGAGTGTTGATACCCGACTAGATGTATTGACGTTCTTATAATTTCTTATGATTTGAATTCATTTGAATGACCTGGGTAACGATCCGAGGAGCTCTCGAATGCGTACTCAAATTATGAAAACATGAGATATATTCATATTCGTTAAATGTTTTCGTTTGTATCTGATTTGAAATTCTCTCGCATAGATTATGCGTTGACCTTACTCTTTTAATAGTAGTTGTGTCTCCAGATATCCTTGAATTGTGAAGGATTATGAGTTATTATTAGTCTTTTGAGAAGTTCACATCTTATCGACGGCAATAAAACTGGAAAGTTGATAGTGCCAGTAGAATGGATTGATTGATTATGACATGACGACATTGTCTTAATTGATGGGAACTCGAGTAGAATTCCCCGAGAAGATAAGATGTTGATTATCAAAAGTGATCTAAATAATTCTTGATGGATGACCATATCCTGCATTTAGACTTGAAATTGTACCATGAATGGTTGTGAACTAGTTATAGATATTGTAATCTAGAAAGAACCTAATATGAATGTATTTAAAGATGTTTATGTTATCTGAAACTTTAGGAGGTATTTATTGGTGAATTACCTAAACCTTCGCCATTAAGGCAAATTGAAATTGGTATTGATTATATTTCCGGTGCTGCACCTATGGCTTGTGCACTATACGTCAGCACCATCTGAATTTAAGGAATTACCGTACAACTGAGATAGTTGTCGGAGAAAGATTTTATTATACCAAGCCTGTCATCCTGAAGAGCTATGGTGTTATCATTCCTTATATTTATAGATTACTGTGACTAAGTAAATTGACAATCGAAAACGATATCCATAACTCGAAATGGAAGATTTGTTCGATCATTTACAAGGTTTTAACGTATGTTTTAAATATTTGATCCACGGCATGGTTATTATCAACTTCGCATCTGCGAAAAAGATTATCTATTCCAATCACCACATCCGGTACTTGTAATGAACATTACGAGTTTCACGTGATGTCGTTTGGATTGACCAATGCACATGTAGCATTCATAAATTTGATGAATCACGTGTGTAGGCTGTAATTTGATAAATTCATGCTCGTGATCATTAAGAACCAATTATTTGTTTATAAGAATAAGAATGAGTTAATAATTAATTATAAATTGCCCTGAATTGGCCGAACAATGAAAACATGAACCTTGAATAATTGATATGTGGTTAAAGACTTAAACCTTTACATTATTTGACAATGTGATTAATAGATAATGGAATATATTGACTCTTCAAAAATTAAGAGCCCTTTTAAGACTTTGGATTTTACCAAAAAGAAATGGAAATATGTTTTGACAAATGTTTTAAAAAAAGGATTTTCAAAGGGATTATTCCCTTATACACAAACCATTTAACTAAACTTCTGTTTAGGGGTAAATGTTTGTGTATACCTCAAGATAACCTAAGAGGGATTGAGGAAACCCATTTAAACCAAAACTTGAAATTTGAAACGATAATTTACGCTTTTCAAACTAAGGAAATTTTGACCAAAGTATAAACAAAGACTTTTCAAACATTTACGAATCCTAATAATTATTCTCGACAAATCAACAAAAATCTTGTTAATTAAATTCAAATTTATTTTGAACATTTTTATAATTGGTCGTACTAAAAAATTTAACATCTTTTAGTTTACATTTCATAAAAATTGAATATTCGATATTTAATTAATTGTGATAATTATCGTCACTTTAGACGACGGATTGAGTAAAACGGACAAAAATAATAGTCGAGATAGAATTAAAACTTAGAAAATATGAAGAAAGGTGAACGTAATTACTGACGCATAATATAGAAAGAATATCTGAGTGAATTGTGGACATGATAATTATATCATCATGAGAAGTGAATATAGATACCGATGCATTATGTAGAAAAGATAAAGAACCAGTTAGGACATGTTCCTTAATAATGAAGGTGCAAAATAAATTTCCGAACAATATAAAAATAGCCGATGATTGTAAAAAGGATAACATAGATAATAAAAGGGGTTCGCGGCTAATGCGAACCATCAGAATTGAGAAACCGATAGCGTTAAATGTTTTAAAGTTCATTTGTGATTGTATAAATATGGAGATTGTGAGATATAGTTACTTTGGAATTTGTAAGTATAAGTATTCTATTTATGTCATTTATGACTAAAAGTATCTTTGTCTGAAGAAGTTGTACTAATGACAATTATGAAGGCAGACATCGCCTCATACATTAGTAAACGTCTAGCTATTGCAAAGGTCATCATCTGAATTTGATTCGATTTGGGTCATCGTCGACAGACTGACCAAATCTGCTAATATCATTCCCGTTAATGATAAATGCAAAAGAGTTATGTAAACATAGTGTGCCTGTATCGAACATCTATACCAAGATCCTCGCTTCGCATCGGATTTCTAGAGATTTGCTCAGAAATCATTGAGAACGAACCTTGATGAGAGTACTATGTACCATCCCAAATCGAAGGGATGAGGTAAAGTAACGATACAGAGTAATATAAGTGTTGTTTTATGTTTGAATGAATGACCTTTGGTAATAGACCGTATAATCGTTTTCCTTTGGAGAGATTATCATTGATAATCATCGTATTAGGATTGAGATCGAATCTTGTTAGGATCTAAATCTTAGAGCATCTGTAAGCAAGAGTTGAGATGGAGACATCCGACATACACCCATTGTGAGTTGGACATGTATTTTAGGATTAAGGTTCCCTATGATGGCGAACCAAACCTTACAAAATACCCGACCCGCGAGATCTGAAATGATTGTTGAAATTAGGATTTGATTATTGACAGCCGGTAGTGGGCAAGAGGTTATGTGAATGTGAAATGTAGATCCTGAAGTGCCAAATGGGTAGCGAAGTTATGCCACAATTTTTAACCTTGGAAAAATGAATTCATGATCTGACAAATCATGGGATATAAGTCCCCTTTGTATGGGACCATTGAGATGATGTGAAAGATTGGTTTGAAAGGCATATAAGCTGGATCTACCCTAGGACTTCAAGGACTGCGTAAATTATGTTTTGTAAATCGAACTTGATGGAATATCTATCAAGTGAGAATCTGATTGTTCTTAGTAAAGCTTAGATCGGCGAAAAGTTGCATTCATCAGAAACCCGTGAACATCATGGATAGAGAAAGTAAGTCAACATTTAGCCTGATCTTATTCCCATAGTTATGTTTGATGAAACTCGCGTATTGTAATAAATTGCACTTGTGAGAAAAGACCGAGTGTGTAGGAAATACCCACATGGCTTTAACTCTATAAGAAGCGAGTAGTAAGGTAAGATGATCTTTGAGGACAAAGATCCTGTTTAGGGGTAAATGCTGTGACAATCCGTCAATTTACGATTGATATTTTATTCTCAAATATTACTTGAAAATATTATTTTAATGTTACAATATGAACTCACATATTTTTTGGGAAGAAATTTGGATTTACGTCTTGGAGTAGCATCGACTACGTCTAAACCGGAGGATTCAACGTTACGTGCTTACGTTTACATACACCGTCCTTGGTGACAGTCCGACATTTTAGAAAAATAAATTTATTCGCGAATATTATTTTGGAGTTTTAAATTTGTGTTGGTTCATAAACTCACAAATTTACGAGAAGAGACTAGGACTTACGATTTTAGTTTAACGTCCTTTACGACTAAACCGGAAACCGTAGGATTACGTATTTACGTTTTCGAACTCCGTTTTTGATGAAACAATTTTTATTGGATTCATTTTGTGACGTTGATTCATAATTTATAAAAACGTTTTTCGTAAAACGACCCGAGGGCACGCAAATCAAGAAAACTAGAATCGAGAAATACCCGTAAACTAGTGAGATGGGACAAAATACATTGTCCCACCACACTAGCTTAGGTTGGACGGCAACAATGTACAACACACCACATTTGGTGCCATCTTTATTTAACTAGATGGACACTTGTCCTAGTAAGCTTAGCTTTTAAGCTAAGCCTTTCCACTTTGAAACAAAACCATCAAACCTTTTCATTTCCACCATTTCACCATGCAAAACAACTCAAACTTTCTCTCATCCTCTCTATTTGGCCGTCCCATATTCACCAAAAACACCACCATCATATGATTTTTAACCATAAAATCCTAGGTTATTTACACCTATGTTGAAGCCACTTTGAAACCCTATTGATTAGTGGTGCTCATAACATCCAAGGAGGAGTTTTCATGGAGTAGTAGGGCTGATTTTCCACAAGGAGTACATGAAGCATGGTGGTCATGAAGATGGTCTTGGTGCATCACAAGTTTCTCCATCAAAAATCCATGTTTTGATCAACCTACATCATCATGGTGGTATAAAGATTGTCCTCCTCATCTTCTTGTTATTTTGATTATGTAAACATGTATTTTATTTCCTATTGTATATGTATATGATGGTTATATGATGATAAAAATGTTATGTGGGGATTTGTTGTTGATAAATATGATTAAAAAGGTGAAAAACCATAAGAAACAAGCTTAAAATCTTGGTTAAATTTGATGGCTGTATAAAACAGTAAAGAACCATATGGTAAACTGATAAAATGATGAAGTAGAATGGATTTACAGTAAGATATGGGTCTTGTACACATGGGAGAGTTGGCCATGCAATGGAATCATTGTAATGAGTGAGATATGATCAAAACAAGTTTAGGGTATAAATCTGAGGTTACTGTTTTGGACGATTTTTAGAAAATATTTAGAAGATGATTCAATAGTAGCTATAGAAGAGTTAAATGTAGCACATATCATGTAGTTTATGTGATAAAATTTGAGCTTCTATCTCCATATAGAACTCAAGATATGGCAGTTTTGGTGAAAGTAAAGATAAAAATCAGATTTTTGAAAAATAAAGTATAATACTATTATATAAGCACTCAAAATTATATTGTATAAAATGTAAAGTTAAAACCCACTAACTCATGAATTTTATTTATATAAATATGTTAAAGGTTAAATAAGTGGACATTTTATAAAAATGGTAACTTGTTATGTCTTATAAGATATAAAACTATAAACATGATTTTTACGACTTTTTCGGCTATTATCGTAAAATTAACGTTTTTGTTAAATAAAACTTAGATGGTTGGACCCGTCTAATGTAAACTTTATAAAACTTATATACTGATATATAGACATGTATAACAAGTAAAAACCGATAAAACCCGAACTTTAGGGCATACGGACATTTACGAGCTAATTAAGCATATTGGACTAATAATTGGACTAAATAAGATAAAAACTTGTAAAAAGAACTTATTGGGCATAACCCATTTTGGCCCAACTTTTAAAGTTTAAGTACTGATAATATAAGTAAAAAATGGATTAAAATAAGTTAAATAACTTATAATAAGCTTATTGGACTTAAGACACGTAACTGAGTAAAACTAGTAAACTAATATAAAAGTTATCGACATATAACACTAAAATGATTAAACGAGAATATGTAAACCCACTTGATCATCATATATATATAATCATCATATGTATACATACTTGTTATTTTTATAAAGTCATTGGACAAATGTCTAAGACCGATTATTATTTATATAGGTTTCCGTGATTGAAGCACGTACCGTACGTCCGAATTGCCGATAACCCGCCTTCCCACATCAACGTGAGTTCATAGCCTTGAAAATTGTGTATAATGCAGTTCGTTTTTTCTCAGTTCTTGCTAATGGAAAGTCCAACCAATATCGGGTTTTTAATTTTTCTTGGTTGTTAAGCTTGCTTGGATATTCTATTTGCTAATTCAAACAAAGACTTGCAAAAAGGAAAAATATTACCTACTTATATGTAAAACATATTGCAAATTCCAAGTTTTTATTCAAGTAAAATTCAAAATGACAAATATGAAACTAAAAGGGCTGAAATTGTAAATTCTAGGTAAGATAAATGCTTGAAATGTAAATTCTAACAATTATAGGGACTAAAAGTGTAAAACAGTTAACTACAAGGATCAAAAATGCAAATCTTTTAACCAACTAACCAAAATTGCAACAAACTAACAACTTGTAAACTGAAAATAACAACTTTTAAAACTACAAGGACTAACAGATTGCAAACCCTAAAAACATGGAACTTTAGCCAAGTTTACACACTGTTTAGAACAATAGGGACCAAAAAGCAATTATGAAAACTATTTAGCCAAAAACGGGATAAGCTAGAAAATAAGCTCGTTTGAGCTTATTTCTGAACCAAATTTGATGAGACAAGTTTCAAAACTTTTCAAATCCAAAATAAGCTACGTGTGTCAAAGGAAATTGGCTAAAGATTCAAAATAAGCAAATGAGTGCTTATCAATAAGCTCAAAATAAGCTATAGCAAAAACTAAACAGTCACAACTTGATTTTCTTAATGAAACTGATTAAGCTATCCAATTAATGAACGAGAAATCAAACTAGAACATTTTTCATCAAGTAATAAGCTCTAAATTTGAATTAAACTGAAAATGAGCTTAAGTTGACCAAGCGTTGACCAGCTTATTTTTCAAAAAGCTGATTCTCTCAAAAATCATGTAACTCAATGACTTAAGAGGATTTGTGAAGAAAAATGGGCATGTTTATGAATAGGATAAGGAGATACAGATTTCCAGTTTTCAAGTTACAGAAACTTCACTTAAGTTGGCTTAACTGATTTTTGCTTATTACTAACTGCTTATTGTAAACTGTATAAAATCCTTTTGGAATTTGAATCTCTATGATATAAGCTAAAGCTGAGAACAAATTTGATCCAATTTCATCAAGTATTAAGTGAGAACTGATCAAATCAAAATGACTAGTTTCTAAATGGCAAAACTGAATGAAATCAACCCAAACCTTTTTTATGCCATTTGCCTGTTTGACTATCAAAATGACTTGAAAATGACTGAAAACACTTAATAACCACCAATTGACTACAAATGAACTCTAAAATACCAAAACTCAATACTTGAAAACTCTTGTTAAGCTAATCCCAAACACTCCTTAAACTGGTTTATCTGAAAATTTATGAAGACTTATTGATTTTAAAGTTGAACTGAATGAAATTCTATAGCAGTCTAGACTAAGTGATCAAATTGACATGTGTAAGAGCTAAATGCAATCACTTAACACAACTAGAACTTCAAACAAAGTACAAGGCTTAAAATGACTGAATTAATGCAGTAAACTAGAACTTAATCCAAATCAAAGCACAAGTAACAGAATTAAGATACAAACACACAAAGATCAATCAATCAAAAAATCCAAACAACTTTTATCATGCAGTCATCAAAATTACTCTAGGAAAAGTAGCATACATTTGACTTGTTAAGTGGAACAAAAACAAGAGCTTTAAAACCTATTGGAGTTAACCACTGAGAAAAATAGGAGCGCTGAGCTCTCTTAGCCTAGTGATAACCACCACCTTATCACTAGGAAACCAATCAATCAACAAGAACAGCAAACTAATCAACAGGAATCATCATTCTGCTTGAAATCTTCAAAAATCAAGGAATGAACTGAATTCTTCAAGAACAGCTAACAAACTCCTTCTATGTCAGTTATGATCAATCTATGATCATAACAAACACAAAACAGCAACACAAGAATCCAATAGTAGCAGGTAATAAACAGTAATAGGAAGAACAGTTTTGGCGGGAAAGGATGAATTTGAATTTTATTCAATGAAAAACGGTTACAAAGTTGTTGAAAGGTAAGTAACTAACTAACTAACTCAAGAGTTTGTCAGACTCTTGAGTAGCTAGGGTAAAAATGAAGGAAAGGGAAAGAAATTGGGAAACTATGTGTTTTTACAAAACTAGGCTACATGATACAAATGAAGTCCTATCATCTATTTATAGGCATGAAGGAAGAGTTAGTTGGGGTTGGTGACGTGTCAGAACCAATCCCAGCTTGCCACGTGTATAATTCTGCACAATTGCATTTGCAGGTATGAACAAGGATTTGGAGTTTCTTGAATGAGTGGATAATATGTTAATTGATTGGCACCATTGTGTTTGTCTCTTCAAAATGATCAAGTTTGGTGTTGAAATCTTTCCATGAAATTGCTTGTAGTTCAAACGCGATCCTGGCAAATTTATTTGATGAAGAAGATGCCACGTGTCATCATTTGATTGGTTGAAAAAGCGTCACATGGATCACACTCTTGAGATTGGATATTAAATGCAAAGCGACTGAGTGGGTATTTATTGCTTAATCCGTGTGCTTTGTTTTCCCTTCTCTCATTGGTTGAAATGTGGTACACATGGATTAACTATGAATAACTTTCCATTGTTGGCAGAATTAGTCCTTGTACTTGGCAGATTGTTGATTTGAGCTAGGATCTTCATTCTTTTGACATATTTGGTCCTTCAACTTTCATTCTTGAACAAAATGGTCCTTTGACTGAGTTGTCTTGAGAGTTGACCAAGTTTGACTTGAATCTTGACTTTCACAATATTTGCACTTTTAGTCCTTCAATTTTGACAACTTGTCAAGATAGGTCCTTATACTTCAAAGTCTTGTCACTTTTGATCCTTCTTTGTCTTTTTCATCGATTTGAGCTTGATTTTTCTTCGTTTGCTTGAAAATGTATCCTTTTACCTACACAAGTGCACACAAACACAAACATACCACATAACACTGTTTTTGCCAAATAAATTGGTATTTTGCTTCATGTTTTAGGGTTATTTGTTGATAAAAGGATATGAGTTTAAGCTCATATCAAGCCTCACACTCTTTTAAATATTTTTATGAATGTTTTATAAACCCGCGAGGGAGATAACATGTTAGTTTTTATAAAATTAGGACACCATTTGTCCCGATTGTTTGTTTATTGATTTTGGACCCGAATGATTGAATGACCCGATTGTATGACCCTATGAATGATTAAATAACCCGATAGATGAAATTAAATGGATTATTAAAGTTAGGTTATGTCACTAAAAGTCCCATTAGCATGAATTGTGAACTACCGGGATTTGGTAGACGCTTATGCATTTAATAGTACTATTTGGGGACGATCACCCCAGTTCGCGCCTTGACGGTTGATCCCCGTCGTGCCACATTGATTGGTAAGCGAATTTATGTATGAGAAGATTTCCATAGCGTGACCTTTGTGACGACACGCTACTTTAGATGGGCAAAATTGGTATCGGGTTAGCTACCCGTTTTGGTTTAGTAAGGTAACAATGTCATGCGGCTTATAATAATCCAAACTAACGAAATACTACTAGACGCACCGAATTACGATGTATTGCCTGACTAGCAATACAGGGTCATACTATTGATATTATGTTCGTGTTTTGGTTTTCATAACCATATTCATATAACGGTTTTTATTTTCATACAACGTTATAAGACGTATTGTATGATTGTTTTTACGATATTGGCTCGTATAATGATTTTTAAGGCAAATGCCTATATTATGATTTTGATAAAGATTTGTATAAAATGATTTTGGCTATTTTATGGCCTATTACAATGATTTGTATAAAATGATTTTTGGTAATAATTTTATACCAAAGTTATATTGATGGAATTTATTAAACTCGATGAATTCACTCGGCGTTATCGCTGACCTTTTCTTTTAACATGTTTTGTCTCAGGTACTTGAAGGTAATTCTCGGGAGGACAACAAGAATTCATGGCCCGCACCTAAATAACTATTTCCATTCAAATGCTTTGTAAAACCTGTATTAAATGTAATGACTTAGGACCTATGTAACTTTGATATTTATGAATGGAAATGCTTTGTTAATAAACGACGCGATTTTTATGCGTTGTCTATGATGTGAGTAATGTGCTATCCCGTAA
This sequence comes from Glebionis coronaria, assembly GCA_025667525.1. Taxonomy (NCBI): domain Eukaryota; kingdom Viridiplantae; phylum Streptophyta; class Magnoliopsida; order Asterales; family Asteraceae; genus Glebionis; species Glebionis coronaria. Next base: position 386,909 of record JANFOE010001287.1, on the reverse strand, counting down.
CACCAACTAGTCTTCCGCTGTATTGAGTTGTATAAATTTGGGGGTGTTACATAATCTCAATAATAAGACACCGTATTGCTAGTCAAGCAATATATTTTAATTCAATTCGTACATCAATAGTTTCAATATTGGATTATTATAAGCCGCATGACATTGCTACCTTACTATAACAAACAACGGGTAGCTAACCCGAAATTAATTTGCCCATCTAAAACAGCATGTCATCACAATAATCACACTTATATAAATCTTCTCATACATAAATTCGCTTACCAATCAATGTGGCACGACGGGGATCAACCGTCAAGGCGCGAACTGGGGTGATCTTCCCCAAATAGTACTATTATATGCATAAGCGTCTACCAAATCCCGGTAGTTCAAAATTCATGCTAATAGGACTTTTAGTGACATAACCTAACTATAATAATCCATTTCATTTCATTCATCAAGTCATATAATCATTCATCGGGTCATATAATCATTCGGATCCATATCAATAAGCAAACAATCGGGACAACTGGTGTCCTATTTTATTAAAAATAACATGTTATCTCCCTCGCGAGTTTATAAAACATTTCATAAAACATTTAAAAGAGTGTGAGGCTATGAAATCACGTTGATTGGGAAAGGCGGGTTCTCGGTGATTTGGATGTGCGGTACGTGCTTCAATCACGGAAACCTAGACAAATACTCGGTCTTAGACTCTTGTCTAATGACTTTATAAAAATAATGGTTATGTATATATGATGACATTATAAGTATGATGATTATCAAGTGGGATTTTATCTCCTCCTACACATTATAGTGTTATGTGTTAGTCAAATTTTAGACCAGTTACACTAGTTTTAACTTGTTTACATATTAAGGCCCAATACATTATATTAGTCCATTTATTAATTCCAAGCCTATACTCATATGTTGGGCCCAAGTGGGTTAAGCCCGTGAGTAAGTCCATTAGTGTTTAGCCAATCTACTTGGGTTAATAGTCCAATAAGGCTACTTTGGCCCATTAATGTCCATATGTTATAAAGCTCGAGTTTATCGGTTTTTACTTGTAAAATATACTTACATATCAGTAGATGAGTTATAAAAATGTTACATTGTACGGGTCCGACAGTCTATGTTTTATTTGGCGAAAACGTTAATCTTTCGGTTTTAGCCGAAAAGACGTAAAACTTATATGTATAGTTTTATAACTTAGAAAACATAGCAATTTGAAATTTTATAAAATGTCACACTTACTTATCAAAGTATATAACTAATTTTTATAAGTATTATCATAAGTTAGTGGGTTTTTCATATGTATTTTATATTAGTATTACTTGAGTGCTTATTTTATAATATATACTTTTATTTCCAAATCTGATTATGAAACTCACTTTCACCATTTTTACCATATCTTGAGTTCTACAAAAAGATAGAAGCTCAATTTTGGGCAGCACAAACTAAATAATATGTGCTACAATTAACACCGTTTTAGCTACTGCTAATTTGTAGGTCCATAATTTCTTAGGATTTTGCAAGTTATGATTATCTATTGATTGGAATTAAGAAGGAGGAAGAACAAGATATGAACTAGAGAGAGAAAGAGGAGAGGAAAGGGAGGTAGAGAGAGAAAGTGATTAGATTAATGAAATGTGTGAATTACAAAGTGAGCAACCCCTCCAAACATGTTAGGAGGGGTTTATATAGCCCACCCCACATGTGGGCTATATGGACTATATTGGATCACGAGCCCAATATCATTGGAGTGACCGATCCTTTCTAAATACGTAAAAACGTATTTCCAACAATCTCCCCCAAAGGGAGGTCACTCCAAGTTACAATGTACTAAATAGTCTATAGCTCGTGATCTATGCTAATAATGATGTGACCGAGACTTTCCTTGAAAAAACGTATTTCCAACGATCTCCCCCAAAGGGAGGTCACACCATTTTACAAAATCTTAAACCTAGCATACTATGCTTGAGTCTTTGATCTTGTTCTTGTGAATATGCTGATGAGATCTTTGACTTTAGTCTTGAGCATGTTCTCTTGCCTTGACCTTGTGCATTCATCACTTGTGATATTTGCCTCTCCGTGACTTCATGTTCCACATACTTATACTTTTATAAGTTCTTGAAAGCTTCGGAGTTTGATACAGTGGAAGACTTGAATTTTAGACTTTCTTGAATTTGTTGAAGTATTAAGTGCAGAAAGCATAAGCATGTGTTGACGACTTCTTCTGGATTGAACACCGCAATGCCACCTCCTTGTTATGTTGCATAAGACAGTTAGCAACAAAACATATACACGGATGAAATGGCCTTGAACATTTCATTTTAATTCGGTAGCATTTTACCTCCGGTCGGTGAAGACCGTTGGACGATATAAAAATATCGTACTTGTGACAGGTAGTTTCAATTAAGAACCTCCTTGACAAGATTTCGCGGGTAAACCCGTTCTCTTTATTCGTCCGTCCAAAGCTGACTGCGAACATAAAGAGTGAATCATTTGGATAATAATATCCGCATGATTTGAAGTCGTCAATTCATGTTCCTGGAACAAGTGAAATTCAATTAAGAACCGCACCATCGTTGCTTTCCAGTTGTCACGAGCTTGATTCGTATAGAATCTTGCAAGTTACCTACCAAGTGCTGTTTGAGGTTAACACTAGAAGGATTTCCACTCATCACTATTAACACTAAGGTATCACTCTGAGTGTTCTGGCAAGATCACTAAGATATTGCATAGAGTCCTGGAACGTGTTTAAATTCAATTAAGAATTAAACAACTGTTGCTTTCCAGTTATCACAAGTTTGATTCATAAAGAATCGCACAAGTCACCTACCATGAGCTTTTTGATATTCGCTCAAGAAGGATTTCCATCTTCATTGTAAATACTTTCGTATTACTCGGATGTTCAGGCAAGATCATGAAGATTTTGCGTAGGACTCTTAAGATCTTTCTTACTTTTCACATTGTGTGAACAAGCAAAAAATAATGAAAGTGTGTCCTAATGAGATATTTCATGATCTCAAATGGCTCTAGACTCGATCGTGCATTTTGGATTTTGGTGATCGGAGGCTGGAGAGGAGTGCCACCTTTTCAATACCAATTTATTCGGAGTGAATAAATCAATAGATAATGCGTTGTCTCTGTGTGATTAAAACAAATATCTTTTGAGAGATATCTGAGTTAGCTGGGATGGGTTGTGCCTTCCATCACTGGGTCCATGATGTCTATCTTCAATATCAAGAATCATTAAAAATGATCTCAATAGCATACGAATTGACCCGGTTTCTACCTAAGGTTGTAAGGAGGGCTTCTTTCTTTACACCCTTTATCTTTACAATTCTTTTTCATTCTTCAACTCCTTCAATGCTTACCAATACGTCATCACTAGCACCTTGTTGTGATTGTTCCAGTGCTAACTTAACTACTTGGTCGGAATTCAGCTACATTCACAATCTTTCTCCATCTTTCCTAAGGACTATTATTTCTAGCTATGGAATGTCCTTGGGAAGATTCCTCCGGTTCTAGCGAAATCATTGGACTTTAACCTATCCTACCATCCTTATGTCACCAGAATCTCCACCGTCGTGAATAGAGATGTTTTGGGTAAGTGTATGTCACCATGAAATCCATTTTGAAGTGCAAATCCATTTTGCTCCCCTTTAACATATGCCACGATATCTGAAAACATTTCGCACATGTCGGGAAGAACTAGCACGTTAAGTCAAACCATTTGTGATTAATCATTTCCCATATTAAATCACATTTTCTCCCCCATATTAAAAATATTAACCCAATCGATGTTTTTAATGTCAATTGATTTAATAGCATTTTAAGAAAATTTGGGAAGAAAAATGTAAATCCAATTATCAACATGAATTACACAAGCTCCCCCTCAAATTAATGAGGGTGTACTTGAAACGTAAATTAAATACCTTTTAAACACAAGTGTAAGGTATTTATCACGTGCAAAGATCATATATGATAATGTATTCACAAGATTAGCGATTTATGAGGTTGGACCTGAATGATGGAGAACATCATATAAAAGAAGCACATGGTTCTTGTTCACGAGTTTTGGTCGCCTCATCACGTCTGAAGTTATCTCTTGACTCCATGTGTACGATTGATATCGTTGTCTTGACACCAACATGTGAACTTGGCACTTTCGGCGTCAAAGATTCTGAATGCTGGAAAATTGCTCCCCCTCAATTGTTGACCCGTGTTCTATTGAAAGAGCTGTAGTCACCGTTTGAGTAGTCGCATCATCGAGTATGTAGATATCAATTGTAAATTGCTACGGTTGGTGGAGATAATAACTTCATAAAAACAAGATTTCTCTTGTTTTAACGAATAAATGCACTGACTCGTACATATATTCGTGTTAGATTGTGTTATTCTGTAAACACAATCCCTTACATGGTTATAAAATAAACCATGCCCGAGAAAATTAATTCCCGTTGTTGAGTCAAAGCTTTCCGGTGAAATGCTTGACTTGAGTATGAAAAGTGGGTTACTATCTGAAATAATAGCAAACCATTTTGAGCATGTTTTAAAACATTTAAACTTCTGCTCAAACTTTATTTACAACCCCGTGTCATTATTGAATGACATTTCTAGCATCATAAATATTATCGATTCTAGAAGGCATGCTCTTTTTATCAAAACATTTTTTGAACACTCAATTTTGAAAGATTTAGAAAACCTTTATGAGAAATCCTCGAAAAATTGTGTTCAACGTTTTGAAAACCAATTACTTGAGCTTAAGATGTTGAATATCTTAGAAAACGAGCTCAAGTCCGAGAATTTGTAAACTTTCCGTTGTTAAGGATAAGTTTATCATCGGCGATAAACTTTCCTTTTAACTGAAGAACGAGTCCTAAGCTGACATTTACTTAGAAGTCGTTTTCATGAGATTGAAAAATTTGACTGTTTTAACGGAAAGCTCATGACCGAGAAAGGTTAATTTCTCGTTATGAGGAAAAGTTCTCTTAGTTAAAAGATACACTTTCCTTTCTGAGCATAAAACTTCGAATGTTTTAATTCAAGCTCATGACCAAGAAAGGTTAATTTCTCGTATGAGGATAAGTTATCATAAAAGATAATCTTTCCTTTATTTGAAGTTAGAGTTACAGTCTGACATTTAACTGTAAGTCATTGTGCATGAGCTTAAAAACATTGAATGTTTTTATTATTATCTCATGCCCGAGAAAAATTAATTTCTCGTTGTAAGGATAAGTTTATCATCGGCGATAAACTTTTCTTTTAATTGAAGAACGAGTTCTAAGTTGACATTTACTTAGAAGTCGTTTTCATGAGCTTGAAAAACTTTGAATGTTTTAACGTAAAGCTCATGACCGAGAAAGATGAATTTCTCGTGAAGAAGAAAAGTTCTCTTATTTAAAGGATACACTTTAATTTATGAGCTTAAAACTTGGAATGTTTTAATACAAGCTCATGACCGAGAAAAATAAATTTCTCGTTATAAGGATAAGCTATCTTTAAAGATAAGCTTTCCTAAATATGAAGATCGGGGCATAATCTGAAATATAATTATACACCATTGTGCATGAGCTTAAAAACATCGAATGTTTTTAATATAAGCTCATGCCCGAGAAAAATTAATTTCTCGTTGTAAGGATAAGTTTATTGATACAAGGCTTTTGGCCCGTATAAAAATTAAAGTTCGTTGTGTTGGTCTAATCGAATTGATCTAGGTTCTCTATGTGACTCTATTGATCTTTGGTGAAACAAAAATGTGTCGTTGTAGTATTTAAAGTAAAAGTGCAAAACTGTTAAAGTAAAAGGGCAATTAAAAGTAAATCTAAGGCAATTAAACTTAAAGTGCAACTAAGTAAAAAGGCGGGAAAAGATAAAGCTTAAAATTAAAGACTGAAAATAACTCTATTCGGAACAAAATTCCTATTCGGAATAGTTCCTTACCCGGAATATTGTCACCTATCCGGAATAAGTCCCTATCCGGAATAAGTGGCTCTATGCGGAATACCCGGCTATTCGGAATAAAGTCCCTACTAGGAATAATTGGCCTATTCGGAATATTGTCACCTATTCGGAATATCCTCCTATACGGAATATTAACTCTATCCGGAATACCTTGGCTACTCGGAATAATGCCCTATTCGGAATAAAATTCTAGCCTACTCGGAATGTGCCCCTATCCGGAATATTGTCACCCTATTCAGAATAAGAACTCTATCCGGAATAAACTACTCTATTCGGAATATCAAGCCTTACTCGGAATAAAACCTCTATTCAGAATATCAAATATTCCGAATAGACCACCTAGGAAATGCTCCGTTCGGAATACTGAGAGATCAGAAACCTGGGAAGAACAGAAACAAATACTGAAGAACAAGGGACCAAATATGCACGAATTTAATCAAAATAAAGCTAAATCAAACACAAGGATAAATCAAACTATCAAATAAGCATCTATTAAGCATAAACAATCAATCCAAAACAACAAAACTAACAATAAAGATCAAGATAATCAAAACCAACTTAAATAAATCAACAAAAATTAAGAACATGAACATAAACAAATCAACACAAAGATTAAAGAAAGGTAGAATGAGATTAACAAGATAAAGATAAAGATTAACAAGAATTAAAAGATAAACTTACTTGAAATTAAATGGAAATTAAGGTGCAAGACAAGGTATTTAAATTTGATAATAAAGTAAATGACAAGGTAATTAAATTGCAAGGTAATTAAAAGTGGAAGAAATAGTGTGTCAAACTATCCAACAAAAAATGAAAGTAATTAAGATCTAATCTATATATAGGGGAGGATTAGGAAGCTTCCTCCCCTCCTTCCTTTCTTCTTAATTGCGTCATTAGGTCCTTAAGTGTTGTCCCATAAGATTATGATTGTATACTACACGAATTAAAGAAAGAAAGGAAGATATGAGATGAATTTTAGAGAGAGAAAGTAGTGAGAGAAAGTAGAGAGGAGATGAATAACTTGGTGAGATTAGATTAAGAAAAGAAGTTACAAATGACCATCCACCCTCCTAACATGCTAGGAGGGTAGTATATATAGTCCACCCACATGCGGGCTTTAATGGACTATATATTGGGCCGGGCTTGTCTTTTTGGACTTTAATTAGTTTAAATCCAAGCCCGTAAACCACGACTAAATAACTACTTATTACAACGTTTTAATAAATATTACAATAGAAATCTATGACCGAACATTCTTGTTTGACTCAATATTTTGAGGCTAACAATCTCCCCCAATGTGAGGTCATTCCTCTTTGATATTTGGATTCCAATGGAGATTTATGAATTACGTCATACATGAGTCTTGAACGTGTAACAGTAGTTTTGTTCCTTCATGCTGTGATCTTTGAGCCTTTGTCATTGTCTTTCGACTTAGTCTTTTATCTTGAGATCTTCAAATCATCCTTGACTTGTCATTGCCATCTTGCGATCTTGTGTCTTTGTCTACATGCTCACACTATCAGTTGTTGGATAAGTCTTTGGGCATGAATATGTGGTTGTGAATCTTTGACTTTGCTGAGTACACCGTGACGCCACCTTCTCGAGACAAAACATAGACACGGACTGAATGGCTTTGACATTCGTCCTAAATCGGTAGCGTTTTACCTCCGGTCGGTGAAGACCGTTATACGATATTAAATATCGTACCTGTGATCAGGTAGATTCAATTAAGAATCTCCTTGACAGGGTTTCGCGGCAGTACTAGCCGTTCTCTTTACTCGACCGTCTCAAAGCAAGACTGCGAACATAAAGAGTGAATCAATTGGATAAATATCCGCTTGATTAAAGTCGTCAATTCAAGTTCCTGGAACAAGTTTGATTCATTAAGAATCTTACCATTGTTGCTTTCCAGTTGACACAAGTTTGATTCATAAGAATCTCACAAGTTACCTACCGTAGCGCTGTTTGATGTTGACGCTAGAAGGATTTCCATTCGTCACTGTGAATATTTATAAATATCACTCTGAATGTTCTGGCAAGACCATAAAGATATTGCGTAGAAACCTGAAACGAGTTTGAATCATTTCAGAATCAAACCACTGTTGCTTTTCAGTTTTTCATATGTTCAATTCATAAAGAATCTTGCATATGACCTACCGCAGTGCTGTTTGATGTTAACACTGGAAGGATTTCCACTCATCATTGTGAATACTAAGTAGTATCACTCTGAGTGTTCTAGCAATATCACAAGGATATAGCGTAGGACTCTCTTGATCTTCATCTGTGTGTCCTAACGAGATTTGATTGATCTCTTGGCTCTAGACTCTATTTGTGCACTTTTAGTGGTCGGAGGCTGGAGCAGATGCCACCTATTCAATATCAACTATCTCGGAGTGAGAAAGTCAATAGAAGTCGTGTTGATCTCCGTGATAATAAAACAAACTTCTTTTAAGAGAAGCCTGAGTAGCTAGGAAAGGGTTGTGCTTCACATCACTGGGTCCATGATGAGTTTGTCTTCATGATGGGTTGACCCGGTTTCTGCCTAAGTTGTATGGAGGGCTTCTTTCTTTAGACCCTTTATCCTTACATTTCTTTTTCATTCTTCAACCCCTTCAATGCTTACCAAGACATCATTAATAGCACCTTGTTGTGATTGTTCCAGTGCTATCATCAGTACTTAGTCGGCATTCAGCTACGTTCACATTCTACTCCATCTTTCCTAAGGACTTCTAATAATCTATTAGATTGTCCCTGGGAAGATCCCTCCGGTTCTGGTTGGATCATAGGACTTAAACCTAACCACCCTTTTGACACCAATAACGTCGTGAATTAAAGATATTGTGGGTATTTGATCGTAACCATGAAAACCACTTTAAATTCTAACAAAGTGTTTGAAAAACATTTAACACCTTGCTAGTTTTGTCGTTTCAGAAATGCCCCCCCTTCACATGTGCATCGATAATCGAAAGTGTTTCGCACATGTAGGTAAGAGTTAAAGTGCTTGAGTCTTATAGATCACATTTTAATCACATTTTCTCCCCCTATCTCTAATATATAAAATCTTTTGATATTAGAGATACCAAATTAGATTAAAATATATTTTGAAAAAATAGTCTTGAAATCTCTGGGAGAAAGATGTGTTAAGCTTTTGCATGAAGTTAAAATGCTCCCCCTCAAAAATTGATCCAATGGAATTGTCATTACGAGGATTTGATCCACATTAAACTTTTGAGGATAGGAGTTGTTGAACACACAATTTTTGAAAGATTTTGAATATCATTGAGAAATTCTTGAAAAAATTGTGTTCAACGCTTTTTGAAAAATCAATTCTTTTTGACGAAAAGGTTTTTCTAAAGCATAAACTTGAGTTCATAGACTTTGAATGTCTTGACGAATCCACTCAAGTGTAAGAAGATTTAACTTCTTTTGCTAAGGGTAAGAGTACAAAAGCGTACACTCCCCCGTGAATTTAGATCCGGGTTGCAATCTGAAAGTGATTACAAGCCATTGTGTTGAGCTCAAAACGTTGAATGTTTTGTGACAAGCTCAACCCGAGATAGATTGCTCTACCCGTTGTTGGAAATATTGTCCAAAATAGACAATTTCCTGTTGAAAAGATAGAAATGACATGTTTTGAAAAATATTTACAACTTTCATTCGAGCTTTATGTACACACCCGTGTCGTTATTGAGCGACATTTCTAGGTACGTCCATATTATCGATACTGAAAGACATGTCGAGAAGAACATTTTTGGATTATCAAAGATTTTTTTTAATTTTGTATTTTTCTTTTTGATTAATATTTACAGGTAGATGTTTGATAGATGAATCAAGCAGGCTTCTTTGCCAGAACCTCCAGTTCTGCTGGAGTCAAACATCTCATACCAATTTGCCTAACTAGATATGCAAACCTCTCTTTCGAAAGAGCTTTTGTAAACAAGTCAGCTAATTGGTAATCAGTTCCAACAAAGTATAATTCAACAATACCTCTTTCAACTTGTTCCTTAATGAAGTGATATCGGACATCAATGTGCTTCGTGCGGGAATGCTGAACCGGATTGCAGGAGATGGCTATGGCCGACTTTGAGTCACAGTACATAGGTACTTTATCAAAATGGAAGCCATAATCCGTGAGTTGTGTTCTCATCCAAAGAACTTGAGCACAACACGCAGATAGAGACACATACTCCGCTTCGGCTGATGAAAGTGACGTGCAATCCTGCTTCTTGGAAGACCATCCCACAAGCTTGTCTTGACCTAGAAATTGTGCACCACCAGAAGTACTTTTACGTGTATCAAGACACCCTGCATGATCAGAATCTGAATAGGCCGTTAGAAAGAAACCGGTTTCCCTCGGATACCAGAGTCCCATGTGAATGGTATTCTTAAGGTACCGAAAGATTCGTTTAACCTCCTTGAGGTGCTTTTTAGTGGGTCGTGCTTGATATCGTGCACAATACCATGTAGCATGATGAATATCAGGTCTGCTTGCAGTCAAGTACATGAGGGACCCGATCATGGAACGATATCTCGTTTGATCTATGGGTAATCCCTCCAAATCAGCATCTAGGGATGTGGTTGATAATGGTGTCCCAACGGGGTCACATGATGTCATACCATGCTTTGTGATTATATCTTGACAATACTTAGCTTGGTTAATGAAGATACCACTTGGGGATTGGTGAACTTGAATTCCTAGAAAGAATTTTAGTTCGCCCATCATAGACATTTCAAATCTGCTGTGCATAACTTTTTCAAACCATTTTGAAAGTTTTGGGTTTGTAGACCCGAAAATAATGTCATCAACATAAATTTGCACAAGCAGAATGTCATCCCCATATTTATAAGTGAACAAAGTTAAATCAATGGAACCTTTTGAGAAACCTTTGGAGACTAGAAATTTCGAGAGCTCGTCGTACCACGCCCTTGGAGCTTGCTTGAGTCCATATAGTGCTTTGTGGAGACGATACACCTTGTCAGGATAATGAGGATTGACGAATCCTTCCGGCTGCGTGACATAAACTTCTTCCTTCAAAGGACCGTTAAGAAACGCCGTCTTTACGTCCATTTGATAAACGATGAATCCCTTATGTGCAGCATAAGCAAGAAAAATCCTGACCGCTTCCATTCGAGCTACTGGTGCAAATGATTCTTCGAAATCAATACCCTCTTTCTGTCCATACCCTTTAGCCACTAGCCTAGATTTATTCTTGATGATCGTGTTTTCTTCATCCATCTTGTTTTTCCAGATCCATCGAAGATTTAATGGTGTTACATCGTATGGTCTGTCAACAAGTTCCCAGACTTTAAGTCTTTCAAATTGTTGAAGTTCATCCGTCATTGATTCAATCCAAGCATGATCAGCTAATGCTTCTTTGATGTTTTTCGGTTCAGCTGAACTCACGGCGAGTGCGAACATACAAACATCGGCATCGGTGTTAAGTTGTCGTCTTGTGCGAACGGGCTGTGAAGGGTTTCCAATGACATGAACCAAAGGATGATCTCGGGTCCAATTATGTGTTGAAGGATGTCGTTGATAGAAAGTATGCATATTTGACGGAGCAACATGGCGAGTAGAAGACTCTCCAGTTTCGTGTACCGGTGTACCGAATGGGTTGATAAATTCGTCTTCGTCAGATAATGCATTGTCTGCTTGATTTGTGTTCTCTGGAGCAATGACAGTAGTTGTGGATGTTGTAGGATCGATTGTTGAAGTGATATTCTGAGGAGGTAAATCTGCAGCAACCCGTGTTAAAGTAGATGAAGTTGTATCCAGTTGTTGACGATGATCGGTATCATCATTCTTATCATGAGTGACAGCGGAAGACTTCGATACAACTTGTTTCTCCCCTGTGAAATATTCATCATACATTGGTCCATATAACATTTCCAACTCTTCAATGGTCGTGTCGACTGTCATATCAGCTCTAGGAACATTCTCTGGAACCAGCGTTGAACTTGACGGTTCATTGTTGTGGTCTTAAGTTCCGAGTTCCGTGCGGTTGTGAACGGAAGTCGTTTGTCGTTGTGGATCGGGACTTAAACTGTTTTGTTCAAGTGCCATTTCTTGAGATTCATCAAATCGGATGTGAATTGTCTCGACAATCAATTTTGTTCTTTTGTTGAACACTCTATATCCCTTAGATTGAGTTGCATATCCCACAAGAATACATGCATCACCTTTTTCTTTCATCTTATCCAAATTTTCACCATCTCGTATAATGTAACAAGTACATCCAAAAACATGAAGGTGTTTGAGTGAAGGTTTTCGATCATGAATTATGTGATATGGTGTCTTTTCGTGTCTTGGGATAATTAAGTGTAACACCAGTGAAAGTGCCGTATGATGCTAAGTTATTGTCTCAAGAGTTGTTCAGTATGAGCATCTCTCTTAAGTTGCGACTCACTTGTGGATGTGATATCCCGAGCCCAACGTTATTTATTTAATCCTATTTTACGGATATTTTTGAAATTTTTAAGAAATTTCGTTTGCGATATATTTGACGGTTTAAGTTGAAACCAACGTTTACGGTCGTAATTTAACGTTTGACGATTTAAGAAGAACCGATGACGACTACGATACCGACGGATGCCAAAAATTTTATATTTTATTATTTTATTATCGATCGTTTCGATATTTAATATTTTCGACGATATCGTTTTAATTACGTGTCGAGTCGTTATACTATTATTTTTCGTGTGCGTTTAAACTTTTTAGTATTTTTACGAAACCCGAGTCTCGTAAATATTTTAAAATTTACAATTTACATTTTCTACCCTATTGAACTATTTTATTACATTTTGGACCAAAACTATCACAAATTGGCAAAAACTACCCTAACCTTACACTATAAATAGAATTCCCACTAACACAATTTGAATTAAAAATTCATATCAAGCAAAAACTTCATCTTTCTCTCTTTCTCCTTCCTTAGGCCGTACACCCCATCACCAAAAACACCCATGAGATTTGATTTTCTAGTTTGATTCAAGAGAAAGTAAGAAAAGACCCATTCCTAATTTTTCAAGGGCTACATTTTGGTATGATTTTTATACACATGCATAAACTTTATTTTTCTTTCAAATTTATGATGATGAACTTGATGTTTGATCCATTTCTATGGTATTGTATGTTGTTAATAATATTATATTACATAGTGGGGTGTTGGCTAGTTGAATTTTTAATTTTGGGTCTTTAATTTTGATGATGATACAAGTGTTAGGATAGGTTAAGGATGATATTAGGATGATTTTAGGAGTATAGAAATTGTTGGAATCGATCAAAAATTTGATTTGGTAGGATTTTTAAGTGGTCATTTTAGACCAGTGGGTAAAACGAATTTTTTTGAAACCTTGCTTTTTGAAAATGGTGAGACTAATAGGATGGGCTTATAGATAATTCTTTTAGCTTCGATTTGCCGCTTGAATGAGCTTCTAACTCATTACGAGTCAAAAGTTATGATGTTTTGATTTTCGTGTACCGGGAGACGAGTATCGGCACAATCCGAAAATTGTTGTCGATATTTGGGTCGAATCTCGGGGACCATAAAAGGAGTTTAAAAATGAGCCAAGGGCTGTTCTCAGGCCCCAAGTTTAGCATTTTGAGTCTATTTTTAGAATCAAATGGCGGTTTTACAAATGGAGTTGTTTAGAATGGTCAAAATGGTTTCGTAAGTCAAGGTCGCTAAACTGTCCGGATTTTGTACTTCAAAGATGTGTCGGGCAGAAGGTCTTAGGAGTGAAAACTTTTGATGAAATTTGGTGAGGGGTTTCTACAGATTATAAGTGGTTTTTACAAATTTTCTCGGATTTTTAGGAGTGGTCTAAGTGGGGTAAAACAGCCCGTACATTCGGTATGTACCGGCAGAGTTGTAAAATGCGCAATAATTCTAATAAAGTATAAAATGGTTAGTGTCTAGTAAATATCGCTTGTATGGATTTTTGGCGTGAGTTTATATGAACCATGAGTGTTCTTAATTGTGTACATACAGTACTTGAAGGTACTTGAATGTGTTGATTCATTACGTGTTTATTCGTTAGGTGTTGTGTTTGATTTTCCCGGGCATCCCCGTCGTCGGTGACATCTCTCGTTACGTCTTCGCTATAACTACTACTACTACGCAAGGTGAGTCTATAGCCTCGCTCTTTACTTTATTCAAATGTTTTTAACCCGCGAGGGGGATACATGCTATTTAAATGAAAATGAACATAAGGCTTGAATGATTGTTGGACCCGAATGTTGCCTCGAAATTGTGTTGAGTACCTAGTTGCAAAAGTCCCTAAATTCATGAACTATTAACTATTGTCCTGCCCTCGAGTAGGGGGAAATAGCCGCTTATGCAATTTGTAGTACTACGGGGCTAACGACCCAATGCTAGCCGAGAAGCTGTACGTTGAGTAAGTTCTGCGGTAGATTATCTTGTATGAGAAAGAAGGTATAATTGCAACTGATGCCTTTAGAAGGGGCACTGGTTTCATCTGAATCACGCCGGTAATTATTACGCGGGTGATTGAGTTAACGGATTAGTGTCATGAGCTTAAACACAACTGTCATAACCTTGAAAATAGATTGTGAGTACGACAATGCTATTGAATGATCATGATTGATTTTTAACACTTATGTTCAACTGATGTTTTGATAAACCTATAGATTCGCTCAACCTTTGTGTTGACGATTTTAAGCATGTGTTTCAGGTAACCAAGATTGATAGCAGCGGAGCATGCGAGGATGGAAGTTGTTGTGGCTTGGCGGTCTACTTGTTTTCCTCCCTTTTTGCACTTAAAACTCTTTTATATTATGTCATGAGAATGAAAATGTACTTTTGGGTTGAGATTCAGTGGGGACCTAAACGCAAACTCTGTTTTGTATTATCTTGGGGTTTGGAAAACAGTAGACTTGTATGTTTTTAATAATGTTAAATTTTATGTTTGAACTTTTACGTCTTTTGAGTCGTTTGATATATCTTGTGTGCGATGATAACTACGTAGCACCCAAATGTTGTAGTTCCGCTGCGCATAGCATTTGTGGGGGTGTTACAGATTGGTAATCAGAGCCATGAGTTATAGAGAACTAGGTCATTTTGAAAAATCCTAAACTATAACTTTTGGTGTCGTAAGAAATTGTCCAAGCACACAACTATCCTGCATGGCTCCGGTAAGAATTCTTTAGCATTGCTTTATATTTTAGATGTATCCCTCGAAATTGATATGAATTCCCTAAGTATTTAGTAAGTGAATACTTTGAGATATATATTGAGATATATTGTTTTGTACGTTGAGTACTTATCATCGTAATTTGTAAATTCTTGTAAGATTATCTTATATGTTGCATGTAATTGGCATAACGGGCTACATTGCATTACATGGCAACACTGCGTTGTAATCCTACGTGTATGTAGGAGTGGTTGTACGTATAAGTATGTATATACTATGGTATTTAAAGGCATTGCACGTGAAGCAATGGTCCTTGAGTAATTATCGTAAATTAAAATGCGGTTTTGCTGAGAATTCGGCCTTACCGCAAATTATCAATCTTGATAATTAATTTATTGTTCGGATAACCGAATATGAACCTTGTTTGATATCCTAGATACGTAAATGATGCTTCGTAACATATTTTATATCGACTAGGTCGATCTCGATTGTTGTTATCGCACCGTGATGTGTCATTTTGGACATTTTCTTTTGAAGCGTAATTTACTTACGTATTACTTTATTTCCTTTATTTTTAATGGGTTTGATATGTTGGTTCACGTAACTATAACATAGACGAAGTATAATCGACGATGCGTACATTGGGGCGGCGAATCATGTGTGTATATTATGAAACGTGGTTGAGGCGTGTTGCCATTTAATCGTTGTTTACTATTCTACTTGAATTTTAAAGATATGTTTTAAAATAGACTGGCGTTGTGATCAAGCGCGATAACTTGAAATTGGTTGGTTTGTGTTAATTTTGTGGAGTACGATTTCGAGACTCATCCGAGGCCGATAACAACACTTAGTTGACATACGTATTCTCGTTTCGTTTATTTCATTTTGTTTTGTTGTTTCATTATTTTGAAGTTAATATTTTACATGACGAGGTCCGACAATTGTGCGAGTTAAGTAAGCATCAAATTTTGTTGATTGAATGGGTTAAACATAAAGTGTTTTACATATTAAATAAATGGTGAATGAAACTTTTGGATAAAAAGGACTTATGATGTGTTTTGTAACAAGTAAAATTCGTGTAGAGAATAAACGGACATTGTGAAATTATTTTCCTTCAACCTTGGTTGGTAAATCGTAATAAGTAATTATTATTACTCGTAAAATCCTTGTTTTCATATATTAAAATTTGATACTAAAAGATTGTGACGGACTTGTTAAGAATTTGTCTAATTTAATTTGAAAAAGGAGTTTATAATAAAATTTACGATATGACTGTCGAGTATATATAACCTGGATTTAGTACGAATTAATTTTCGGGTCAACATAGTAAACTTTTGACGTATCTTGTAATATAAAACATGAATAGAAGAATTGGTCATATATTTTGGAGGTAGAAACTTTGTAAAAATTGGGTTATTTTAAACATAAGGTTATGTTTACGTATGCATTAGTGTAAACTAGAACTCGTCACTCGTTGTAGTAAATAAACTGGGATAAAATCGGAATATACACTTTAAGTATGAAATTATAATGCTTGAAACAAATTTTTTTTTTTAAAAAAAAAAAAAAAAAAACATTGATGGAACGTCATTGGAAATCATTTGTTTGTTAAATTGTCGTTATAGAGAATCAATATGTGTAATTTGATGAAGCTTGTTTAAAATCGTTTGAAAAATCTTTTTTTTTTATTCCGCGACGAGATGTGTTAATTTTAAAATCATTTGATAATGGGCTAAGGATTAAAAGTTGAATTTTATGTATTTTAAAAATTATTGAGATAAGCATTTTGATTGTTTATTATATTATTGTTATTGAGATTTAAGTCTCGACTAAAATCAGTAAGTATCCGAGATAATACCACGTGAAACCTCTTTATCATTTGAGTCGAATTACGCGAATATGATTTAACAAAACAGTTTTGGGGAAAACATGTGTGTAATAAAAGTCAAAGGTTGATTTTAAGAGTTAATTGGACTAGTTTGAGTCATGTTGGATACGTGTATATTTGTGATAATATAAGTCGTAATAATAAAAACGTAAAACTTGGGAAATTCTTACTACGTATGCTTTTGGTACTTAAGATATGAACATTAATGAGGTTTTGACACAATTATGGAGATTTTCAAACCTAATGATTCTATCAAATATGATAACCGGGTCACCGCAATTACTAATGTTAATAATTTTCTTGCAATTGTAATTTTTCTAGAAATAAAGACTTTGTGTAGATGGAAACGTGAAAGGTCTGAAATCTTTAATGGTGTAACACAAAAAAAAAAAAAAAAAAAAATGTGTAAATGTTTGGTTTTACAAGGTACATGGTAACATTAATTAGAAAATGAAAATGGATTATACAACACACGCCTATTTGTATTATTTTCTTAAGACGTAATATTTTGAGTCACGATGGTTCGATCATCCGACATCCCTTCTTTGATTTTGTGAGTCTGTATCTAAACATGAGTCGTCATGTGATTGTTCATTTTAATATTGTCTATGGTATGAAACCAATATTATTATATTTATTTTTGTGTCGCTACTTCGCTAGTACTTGATTATGAGGGTATGTCACCCGGTGTATTTTGTCATGATCATGGACGCCGTAACTTTCTTCTTTCGGTTAATGGAACCTAAAAATTCTGTATTTACTTGTATGATGCTATAAATCTTCATTAGAGTGGTTGTTTATTTATATTGAACAAAAGCGAGGAGGCGAAGCCGCTTTACCAAATTGTAGAGGTGAAAGAACTCGATCTTCCTGGTGAAAATTGTTTATAGTTAACCAAGTGATTATTCTTCTCTTCCCGTATACACTTCGTGGAATGTGTGTGCAACTCGAGACGATGGGAATTATGATCGTTGTTTTATTTTTATTTTTATTTTTGACGCTTGTGTTGATATTCAACTTTCACTCCATGTATTCGTAGATCGCTGTTATTATCCTGAGACTTTTGTCATACATTTGAAGTATTTTCATTTCTAATGTAGTTAATTTCCGTTGGCAAATATATTGCTCGTTTACCTCGTTCGATCTCATTGATCTTAATTTTATTACTTGTTGTGCTTGCAATGATCTTTAATCATGAACCACCTTACCGCTATTTTGTGAATAGTCTATTGTGAAAATAGGTATGAGTGTGTCAAATGTTTTGGTGAACTAAATGCAAATGGTGTCGATTTCTTTATTTAATTATTTATTTATTTTCCCCACAAAAAGGCAAAGTAAAAGTATGTTTCCAAAGTGGACGAAAAATGTTTGATGTGTTTCTTAAAACGATGGTAGCAATATTTTCCCATTTCAAATTTCATTTCAAATGATTTAATTATTTTGAAGGCTAGGTCGAAAACTTCCATAGTCGTGTTTGGTATGTAATAATAATGTTTGTGTTGTCACTCGATCCTCAATCATGCACAGCTTAGCTAACTATGCATAATTCGGGAAGAGTCCTGTTTTGTTGGTTGTTGTTGCTTGATCCTCAAGTATGCATGATCTAGCTAATTATGCATAGTTTAGGAAGGGCACTATCGTGTCAAACAAATTGGTCATCTTGAAATTTGTAGTGTTTTGATAAACGTTTGGATGAGAACGTTTCTTTCTAAAATGGTGGATCATTTTTGCAAGTGGTCGTAATTTCTTTGGTTCTTAAAGACAATTTTTGAATTTTCTTGTGTTCTTTGAAATCTTTTCTTTTTGTTTGGCGTTGACTTAGTAAGTCACTGTGACCGAGTAATTTTGGAAAAATGTTTTTATGAGTTGTGTGTAATGTGTGAAGATTATCATAATCACGAGGGTGTTGATGAAATACCAAAGGGGCGCGAATCGACACTGAGAAGAGTTTTTAACAAAAATAGAAGACTTCCGAAGTAGAGGAAAACCGAGTTTGAATAACTCTAAGGGAAAGGACGAAGACTTCTCCTACGTCGAATGTATCGTACTTTATTTATTATTCTTTTCTTGTTCTTTTGATATGATAACGACACGCGGTAAACTGTTGAAGTTTACCAACTGTGCATCAGTAATTGGAAGACAATTCCATTGTCGTTTTCGTTTATTTAAGTGAGGAATCCTCTTTGCTTGACTCAACCATCCTTGATTATCGATGGTTAAACGATAGATATCCCTAGTTGATGTTTTTGTGGTAAACCCTTGCCTTTTATGTATTTGTGTGGTAAGTAATCTGGTCGAGTGATCGTAAGTTGTGAGAACTTGAGACGACATTGTCCAATGAAGTCCGATCATGGAGAACACGTGCCATGTAATGTATTTTTTTTAACTGTGAACGATGATATTTATTAAGATTTTGACCACGTTTGGGACGGAAGTAAGATGGTGTTCTTGTAGTATCTTTTGGGTATGGATCCGGGTGTGAGCACCCCACGATGACACATGTAAGTATTTTATTTCTTTTGGATATGCATCCATAGCTAGCAATCTCTTGAACCTTCTTTAACTTGCAATTTTCTTTTGACTGGACTCATCCGAGAATTATGTAAATATTCTTGTTTTATCTTGGCTTGGCTGATTAGCAAGCGTGGGTTAACTGATTGAACTGATTGGTTTAGCATGGTTTGGCTATGTTGCAAACATGTCGTAATATGGTTGTATGTGTTTCATAATGGCTTTTGTGTTTGTTTGGATTGTGACGTTTTCGAGAGAGTTATGTGTACGTCGGATGATTACCGAATCAATAAATTCGTTTTTGACGAAATAGGGTTGTATGTACGTAATATTGCGATAAGGTGATTTTGTACGACTAGTATTAATTACTTCGTCTTGTATATTCTGAATGTTTTCGATAGGGTTAGGTGTGACCCGTGTGATTTTCTTTATGATTAATTGTTTTTATGAGACGATGAACCAAGTGAAAGGATGATTCGAAAGTTGGAAGACGTGCTCCGAGCGTATGTGTTTGATTTTGGTGGAAGTTGAGATCGTGGAAGGGCGTGATTCGTTTTGGAGAATAAGAAAGGTGGGTCCAAAAGTATGTTGGACCAGTTGCCTACTAGTTGGAACTGCTGGATGAACTCCGTGGAAATGACAATACTCTTCATGTGTCGAATTTGAAGAATTATGGGATGAAAAGGTAGAACACCAGTTGGATAGAATGAAACAGGAAAAGTCAGTTGAATGGACTTGAAATGATTCGAGAGGCTACGGAAGAAATGGTGTAGATTAAGAATCACTTGCTAACCGCGAGAAGCTTTGAAAAGAGACGTGTTGATAACCGTAGGAAGAATTTGGGAAATTGGAGTGGAGATCATGGATCGAGATGTTAAGAGATTGAAGCAAGGCATAATACTCATTGTGAAGGTGTAATGGAACCCGAGACGTGAACCGAAGTCCACATCGGAATGTGAAGACCTCTTTAGGAAGAAGTACCCCATCTTTCTAGTAGTACGAAATGCGAGTATAAGAACCGGAGAGCGCCGGGACGTCGCTCCCTTAAGGGGGGAAGGATGTAACACCAGTGAAAGTGCCGTATGATGCTAAGTTATTGTCTCAAGAGTTGTTCAGTATGAGCATCTCTCTTAAGTTGCGACTCACTTGTGGATGTGATATCCCGAGCCCAACGTTATTTATTTAATCCTATTTTACGGATATTTTTGAAATTTTTAAGAAATTTCGTTTGCGATATATTTGACGGTTTAAGTTGAAACCAACGTTTACGGTCGTAATTTAACGTTTGACGATTTAAGAAGAACCGATGACGACTACGATACCGACGGATGCCAAAAATTTTATATTTTATTATTTTATTATCGATCGTTTCGATATTTAATATTTTCGACGATATCGTTTTAATTACGTGTCGAGTCGTTATACTATTATTTTTCGTGTGCGTTTAAACTTTTTAGTATTTTTACGAAACCCGAGTCTCGTAAATATTTTAAAATTTACAATTTACATTTTCTACCCTATTGAACTATTTTATTACATTTTGGACCAAAACTATCACAAATTGGCAAAAACTACCCTAACCTTACACTATAAATAGAATTCCCACTAACACAATTTGAATTAAAAATTCATATCAAGCAAAAACTTCATCTTTCTCTCTCTTTCTCCTTCCTTAGGCCGTACACCCCATCACCAAAAACACCCATGAGATTTGATTTTCTAGTTTGATTCAAGAGAAAGTAAGAAAAGACCCATTCCTAATTTTTCAAGGGCTACATTTTGGTATGATTTTTATACACATGCATAAACTTTATTTTTCTTTCAAATTTATGATGATGAACTTGATGTTTGATCCATTTCTATGGTATTGTATGTTGTTAATAATATTATATTACATAGTGGGGTGTTGGCTAGTTGAATTTTTAATTTTGGGTCTTTAATTTTGATGATGATACAAGTGTTAGGATAGGTTAAGGATGATATTAGGATGATTTTAGGAGTATAGAAATTGTTGGAATCGATCAAAAATTTGATTTGGTAGGATTTTTAAGTGGTCATTTTAGACCAGTGGGTAAAACGAATTTTTTTGAAACCTTGCTGTTTGAAAATGGTGAGACTAATAGGATGGGCTTATAGATAATTTTTTTAGCTTCGATTTGTCGCTTGAATGAGCTTCTAACTCATTACGAGTCAAAAGTTATGATGTGTTTTGATTTTCGTGTACCGGGAGACGAGTATCGGCACAATCCGAAAATTGTTGTCGATATTTGGGTCGAATCTCGGGGACCATAAAAGGAGTTTAAAAATGAGCCAAGGGCTGTTCTCAGGCCCCAAGTTTAGCATTTTGAGTATATTTTTAGAATCAAATGGCGGTTTTACAAATGGAGTTGTTTAGAATGGTCAAAATGGTTTCGTAAGTCAAGGTCGCTAAACTGTCCGGATTTTGTACTTCAAAGATGTGTCGGGCAGAAGGTCTTAGGAGTGAAAACTTTTGATGAAATTTGGTGAGGGGTTTCTACAGATTATAAGTGGTTTTTACAAATTTTCTCGGATTTTTAGGAGTGGTCTAAGTGGGGTAAAACAGCCCGTACATTCGGTATGTACCGGCAGAGTTGTAAAATGCGCAATAATTCTAATAAAGTATAAAATGGTTAGTGTCTAGTAAATATCGCTTGTATGGATTTTTGGCGTGAGTTTATATGAACCATGAGTGTTCTTAATTGTGTACATACAGTACTTGAAGGTACTTGAATGTGTTGATTCATTACGTGTTTATTCGTTAGGTGTTGTGTTTGATTTTCCCGGGCATCCCCGTCGTCGGTGACATCTCTCGTTACGTCTTCGCTATAACTACTACTACTACGCAAGGTGAGTCTATAGCCTCGCTCTTTACTTTATTCAAATGTTTTTAACCCGCGAGGGGGATACATGCTATTTAAATGAAAATGAACATAAGGCTTGAATGATTGTTGGACCCGAATGTTGCCTCGAAATTGTGTTGAGTACCTAGTTGCAAAAGTCCCTAAATTCATGAACTATTAACTATTGTCCTGCCCTCGAGTAGGGGGAAATAGCCGCTTATGCAATTTGTAGTACTACGGGGCTAACGACCCAATGCTAGCCGAGAAGCTGTACGTTGAGTAAGTTCTGCGGTAGATTATCTTGTATGAGAAAGAAGGTATAATTGCAACTGATGCCTTTAGAAGGGGCACTGGTTTCATCTGAATCACGCCGGTAATTATTACGCGGGTGATTGAGTTAACGGATTAGTGTCATGAGCTTAAACACAACTGTCATAACCTTGAAAATAGATTGTGAGTACGACAATGCTATTGAATGATCATGATTGATTTTTAACACTTATGTTCAACTGATGTTTTGATAAACCTATAGATTCGCTCAACCTTTGTGTTGACGATTTTAAGCATGTGTTTCAGGTAACCAAGATTGATAGCAGCGGAGCATGCGAGGATGGAAGTTGTTGTGGCTAGGCGGTCTACTTGTTTTCCTCCCTTTTTGCACTTAAAACTCTTTTATATTATGTCATGAGAATGAAAATGTACTTTTGGGTTGAGATTCAGTGGGGACCTAAACGCAAACTCTGTTTTGTATTATCTTGGGGTTTGGAAAACAGTAGACTTGTATGTTTTTAATAATGTTAAATTTTATGTTTGAACTTTTACGTCTTTTGAGTCGTTTGATATATCTTGTGTGCGATGATAACTACGTAGCACCCAAATGTTGTAGTTCCGCTGCGCATAGCATTTGTGGGGGTGTTACATTAAGGAGCGGTTTTGTGTGTAGCATGCGGTTGACACGGCTTCGGCCCAAAAGTATAATGGAAGTTTTGAAGCGGATAATAATGTTCGAGCAGCTTCAACCAAAGTACGGTTTCGTCTTTCAACAACGCCGTTTTGTTCGGGTGTTCGAGCAATAGATGTTTCATGTTCAATCCCTTCGGCTTCAAAATACTTTCTCAGATTAGAATTCAAAAATTATGTACCTCTGTCAGTACGAACCACTTTAAATTGAGCTTGAAGACCACGTTGTATCAATTTTAGGAAGCTGATGAGAACGTCGGGTATTTCATCCTTGGACCTCAAGAAGTGTGTCCATGTGTACCTTGAGTAATCATCGACAATTACCAGAATATATTTCTTTCCATTGATACTCTGAACACGCATGGGACCACATAGATCCATATGAAGAAGATCTAACCGTCCTTTAGAGCTTGGTGTGGTCTTTGTTTTGAAGCTACTTCGTTTAGCTTTACAAAGTTCACAAGAAGAACAAAGATGATCTTTGATGAATTTCAAGCTTGGAAGGCCTCTCACAATATCTTTCTTGGAAAGCAAGTTAATGGTATCAAAGTTGAGATGAGAAAGACGTTGATGCCATAACCATGCCTGAGTCGTTGAAGCTTTAGCCATGAAGCAAATTGGAGTTGATGAAGTTGTGTCTTGAAGTGAAATTGTGTAAAGATCAGTACCCCGTGTACCGGTAAGTAAGTCATTCCCATCATAATCACGAACAAAACATGTCTTCTTTCTGAAAGCAACTTCCAAATTCGCATCACAGAATTGACCGACCGAGAAAAGATTGTGATTGAGCCCTTCGACGTAGTATACCCTTTTAATCGTGATATTCCCCTGAACCAAATCTCCATATCCTAGGATCGGTGCAAATTGATCATTTCCGAATCGGACCGTACCCAGGAACTTCTCTACGAAGTTAATTAGAAGCTTGAGATTCCCCGTCATGTGCTTCGTGCATCCGGAGTCCATTATGAAGAGAATTATTTGTATCACCTGCAGAAGAGTTAGAACACGATGGAGCATTTGCTAAATTGGATACCATATTAGTTGTGAGAGTAGAATCATTAGTGTCCTTATCGACATTTAAAGGCAAACTAACACTCGTTTTCACATTTTTTGTCCTAACTTTAGGCATCCATTTATATCCGGGAGGACATTGATTAGCAAACCACCATTTCCAAGACTTACTGGCAGACTCATATAATTCCTTAATTTTGCTTCTAGGATTCTTAATGGTGGAGTCTGATGCATTACTTTTCTTAGTGGGGGTTGCACCAGAATGGTTCACTTTGCGTTTGGGTTTACTAGCTCTAATAGGCATTGCAACTTGCTTCTTAGTTCTAGTATCTACGCCTTTGACTTTATTTATAGCACACATAGAATGATTAGCATTAGCACACTTGCCACATTTGACACAAACAAATTTCACATTCATAGCATTCAAATCATTCACAGCATTCAGATCGTCATTACATGCGATAACGGACTTTTTATTCTTAAAAACATTCAAATTCCTAGGGTGTTCTTCTACTTGCTTCATCTTCCCTTGATTCTTGTGTTTCCAGACCTTATCATTCTCTTGAGTGCTCTTAAGCTGGGGCCGGCTAACACTAGTAGTGGAGACTATTCCTGTAGTAGAAGACACATGAATATTAGTGTTTCTAGAAGTCTGAGGCGAGTGAGTATCTTTGTTTGTGGGCTTCGTGGACATTCTATACATCCCTGGTTTAATCACATTATTGTGCTTAACGCTTGGTGCTATAGGATTCCTTATAGGTTGAGCTTGTGGTAACCTTTCTTTTCCATCCATCTTGGGGGCAAACACAGGTTTTGCAAACGAGGAATTAGATAAAGCAGATGGTTTTCCCAAGATAGAGGATCTATTCTCTTTAGAGGCATTGGGTTGTCTAACAACATTTTTCTTAATGCTAGGTTCCACAATTTTCCCACCCATTTTAGCAATGAGTTTCTGCAACTCTGCTATCGCTCTGTCCCTGTCTTGTAATTGAGCTTTCAACCCTTTAATTTCCAAATTCTGTTCATTCATTTCTCGAAATGTTTGGGAAAGTTTTTCTTGCAATTTATTATCATGTGGAAAACGACCAACATCTTTTTGCAAAGCAAGTTCAAGTGAATGACAATGTTTTTGAAGGAAATCAGTTTTGTGTTGAAGTAACTCAAAAGCCTTTTTGTCAACATTTTCTTTACGTTTCTAAAGCTCAATTTCAAGACGTTCACATTCTTTGATCTTATCAAGATATTGGCATGCAACTTCAGAATATTCATCAATATCAGCACAAGATGTAAAATAAGCACACATAACATCTTTAGAAACGCATTCTTGCAAGAGTAAATCATATTCATCTAAGAAATCAGACTTCTCCATTTGAAGATCATCAATGTGTTTCTCAATATATTCAACATATTTTAAATCATCAAACATTTCAGTCCGAATGAACTCCTCAAGTTGAAGAACAGTTTCTTTGATCAACGCCGTGTTTGGAATTAAGAGTTCTTTGACAAGCAAGGTAATATCTTGTGGAATCGGACGTGTCCACTCAGCATTTTCACGTTTTGCCCAGTCACGTTCAACAATAGATTTAACATTATCTATGTGGTGTTTAAGAATACCTAATGTTTTCCTACTCTTGCTTTTAGATTCATCTAGAGGGAGGTAGTTTATGTATTTGTAAACATTAGATTTCTTAGGGGCAAAAGCTTTCTTCCATTGAATTCTCTTTTGTTTGCATTCTAAGAACACTTCCTCACGAGTTTTCTGAGTTTGTTTGTTGAACAGGCCATAAAGACTATTCTCATAAGCATAATTATAAGGTTTCACAAACTCCTTATTAACAGGTGGTTGACTATCAGCATCCCAAAGGGCAGTCTCTTCACTATTGACACTAACAGGCATGCAATCAAGATCTGTCCTTTCAGTCTCATCAAGATAGAGACACGGGTTCGCAGCTTGAGCTTTGGCAAGGTACTCAGGACTTGCAAAGCTAGCTTGACCCTTAAACATCGATGGAGGTGCTAGCATTCTTACGGATTGAATAGAATCATGCATTTTATAAACAACGTTCTTCAAAAAGTCGACTTGTGCTTCTAGTTTCATAACTTTTTCGGTTTCTTTATCATATCTACTTTTGAAGTCTTGTTTTAACGCATCTACCTCTTGTTTCTTATCTTCTAGAATTTTAGCAGAATCAGTAGTGGTCATAGAGAGCTTTTGTTCAAGTTCATTAACTTTGGTATTGGCAAGGTACGTTTTTTGACGTTCATCCATTAAGAAAACATTATATTGACGCTTCTCTTTAGCTAATAACTCAAGAGTTGTATTATATTTGTTTTCAAAATCGTCCTTTTGATTTTTTAACGCACTTCCCTTGTACCCCTCAAGCTCTTTGGTTTTCTGAAGGAGCTCATCTCTATAGGTTTCAGTCATCTCAGTAGATTTGATAAGAGCAGCTTTGCATTCTTCAAAGCTTTGAGTGAGCGTAGCATTTGCCTTCTTTAATTGCTTTTGACTCTTTTTATTTTCAGTGACATCTTTTTGTAAAGTAGCAATTAAATTAGCAAGCGCAATACGTTCCTCTTCATCATATTCATTTGCATGTTGATCATCCTCAGACTCATTATTGCACATGTCTGATGAATCGGGTGTGGTATTGCTATCAACCGTTTCCATCATACACGTGTTATTAATGGCATTGGGTAGATCACTATGCTCAGGAATATCACCAAACACATTATATTCATCAGTAGTGTGTACCTTATCGATTGGCTCAGTGTCAAAGATAGGGCCATTGTCATCTTCAGTGACTTTGAGAACTTCTTCAATCTTTGCCATGTACGAGTAATGTGCATCAAGCTCTTGATCAGAATCTTCATCATCAGTATCATCAAGCATGGCTCCTTCTTCAGCTGATAATTTAACCCCTGCTTCCATTTTCTTGCATAGCAACATCTTTTCCTTGTGATAGCTGGAGTCTCTAACCCTTTTCGGCTTCCTGCATTCCTTCGCCATATGCCCATATCCTTGGCAATTAAAACATTGAATCCCGCCCTGCTGAACCACTTGACTTCCAACCGTTTCCCTATTCCCAGTAGCAGCAGCAATCCTCTGAGTATCATACTTTGCAGTTTGTCGATCATATCTTGCAGAACCCTCAACATGCGTTGGATTATGTCGATCATACCTAGAAGGACTTTCACCACGTCGACATGTGTCATACCTTGGAGGACTCTCAACATATCGGTTCTTTGTGTTAGATGATGTGCGAAGATTGTTGTTGGTGGGTTTATAGATTTTCTTGTAAGTCTTCATTATGTAAGCAATTTGTTGTTTCATCTCTCGGTTCTTTTGAGCTTGGTCTTCATCACTATCTTCTTCAAATGAGGACTCAGATGGTGGTGATCGTGCTCTTGGCGCTTTACCTCGAGATTTTGTGGAAGATGAAGACTTAGATGATGTGGAATATCGTGGTGAGGATGATGTATTGGAGTATGGCTTAGGAGCACGAGAGTGAGGATCTTGAACATGTTGAGTGGTAGTCAGTAAAGCAAGTGGATTAGCCGTCTTGGCAGCACGTCCAGTTCGAATCTCATTTGCTTCATTCTGAAATTGCTTCAAGATGTCAAAGAGTTGATGATATGAGACCTCGTCTAACTTTTCTTGTTGTTTCACCAAAGTGACGAATCGTGTCCACTCGGGTTGAAGTTGTTGAAGAAATTGAACATTGACTTGCATGGTGGAGACTTGCAGGTTATTTCTTGTCATGTCATTCATCATCTTATAAAACCTGGAGTAGTAAGAATCAATTGATTCTCCATCTCTTGAAGTAAACTTGCCAAAATTCCAAAACAAGTTTGTTTTAACATCTTGTTTGTTGAGAGATTCTCCTTGTTGCAAGCATTCAATAGCAGTCCACATTTCATGTGCTGTCGGGCATGCATCAACCGTGGAGTAAATATCATCTCCAATCCCACTTAAAACCATATAGATGGCTTCCTTCTCCGCATCATGCCAAGCACAATTTTCAGGTGTGAGATCAGCTCTTGTTTCATCACGTTCACTTGCAGGTATTGGATCAGTAGTATCTGTGGCTGCTCTTGGAGGAACTGAGATCTTCTTAAATATATATGGTCCATGAGTAATACATTTCCTCAAGGCATCACCATTAGGTCTTGTATCAAGATATCGTATGAAACGTGATTGCCATTGAGCATACCGACCAGATACAAGCATTGGTGGTCTCTCTTTGTTACCCGCCACCATTATGTTGTTGTTCGTCACACGATATTCGGCAGTAGAATCCATCTCAATATTCTCTGAAATGATGAAGTGAATATGGATCTTAAGTAGATTTGTTGTGATTGTTGTTGTGGTTTAAATTCCGAAAATTGCAATTTTTCTCCAGTCCGACAATAAATTCTCCAGTCCGACAAAAACGGTAGACCAAAAAATTTTGTATCGTCAAATTTTGAAATTGAGCTAGAAATGTCCTAAAACTAGTATGGAAAAAATTTGAATCTTCGTGGAAACGATATTCCGAAACTAGTCTAGATGGTGGCTAAGTCTAAAAATTACTCAAACAAAACTTAGCTAAACATGTCATCGGAAAGAACTCTAATCGGAATGACCTAATCGGAATACCCCAATCGGAATGAGCTAATCAGAATACACCAATCGGAATGACCTAATCGGAATACACCAATCGGAATGAGCTAATCGGAATACACCAATCGGAATGAGCTAATCGGAAAACATCAATCGGAATGTGCTAATCGGAATACCCAAATCGGAATGCCAATCGGAATAACCTTGTCGGAATGCAAATCGGAATGCCAATCGGAATATTGTTGTCTAGTCGGAATGATGGTCGGAATGTTGAAACCCTTTTCCGATGGTACTGATCAGAATGACAATCGGAATATATAATCCCTTTTCCGATTACACCAATCGGAATATATCCCACTTTTCTCGGACAAAACTCAACCAATACGTGATTTTAAGCCAAAAAATGATCAAAACACACAAAAATTTTGTGTTTTTAGCCAAAGTAAATACACCAAATCACTACTAAAACTATGTAGAAGATGTAGATGAAGAAGTAGAGCACGGAAAACACAAAAAAAATTTGAATCCGAGATGATTTATTGATTAAATCATTCGAATCAAATATAATAACAACAAACAATCACGAATCTACCCCGTGGCGATTGATACCAATTGTTGTCCTATAAGATTATGATTGTATACTACACGAATTAAAGAAAGAAAGGAAGATATGAGATGAATTTTAGAGAGAGAAAGTAGTGAGAGAAAGTAGAGAGGAGATGATTAACTTGGTGAGATTAGATTAAGAAAAGAAGTTACAAATGACCATCCACCCTCCTAACATGCTAGGAGGGTAGTATATATAGTCCACCCACACGCGGGCTTTAATGGACTATATATTGGGTCGGGCTTGTCTTTTTTGACTTTAATTAGTTTAAATCCAAGCCCGTAAACCACGACTAAATAACTACTTATTACAACGTTTTAATAAATATTACAATAGAAATCTATGACCGAACATTCTTGTTTGACTCAATATTTTGAGGCTAACATTAAGCCTTTAATCTTCATTAATTGCACCATTAGTCCTTTATTCTTCTAATCTTCTTTAAACTTAGACTCTAATGACTTGTGGCTCGGGATTTCTTTTGAACTCGTCTTTTAATTCTTCAATAAAATAGACTTGAGTTCTTCGGCTTTTAAGTAAACTTCCGTCTTTCGACTTTTTCTTCGATAAATCTTCAGAATTGGTCTTGGACTTCCGTTCTTTTTGCACTCTTGAATTCTTGACTTCGTCTTTTCATCTTTTTCTTCAATAAAAGCCCGTAAATGTCCGTGTTTTCTCCACTTTTCACAATTTCGTCCTAAACCACAACAAAAACACAAACCACGCATAATTCCGACATAAAAGACATAAAATACACGTTTTGGCTCGGTTATTATTGTAATTAAGTGGTAGAAAAGATGGGTGTTTACACACCTATCAAATCCCCTACACTTGACCATTGCAATGTCCTCATGCAATGCATTAGTTACAAAGCACGTTTACATTTTTCATCATAATCAATCCATAGTGGCCTTTATTAAAGAGATAGAAAACTATAAACATTCAAAGTAAAGAAATCAAAAACATACCTTGGGTTTTAGGAGTATCATGAATAATCATCATTCTCAAGTTTTCACTTTCTCCAAACCAAGCTTAGAAACGAGATCATTGTTATTATAAGTTAGCAAACTAACACGAACTCATGTGGGCCAATTACTCACTTAGACTCCCTTATTCCTAGGTGTATCTCTTATATTTTATTGTTGTCTTGAATGATCACGAGGATGCATTGTTGACTTATTTCGATAGTTATTTAGTCCGAAAATAAAGTGAACGATTTAATCAATAGTTAGCTAAAGGACAAAATCTTTTAAAACTGCTTCTCGGGACCTCATAAAGTTCATATCTTGGCATAACTCGTTTCGCGATTTGAGACCTTTCTCGGACCGATATTTGGCAACGACTTCATACTTCAAACCTTGAGAGACGTTCATGAAATTATGGTCTTCTCTTCATAATAGATTTTCTTCACTTGAAGTTTTGAGAGATTCATACTTGGACCACGACTTCTTCATTTTTCTCCAATCTTTATTTTGGACTTTGATATACAATGATCCGGCTCCTTTTATGACTTGGATCTATTTATCCTCATACCTTGTTAGGGTCTTTTCGGATACACTTCTCCATGACTTTTGGGGAGTTTTTGCTTTTCGTCGTGTGTCTCGATCCTTCATATTGATTTTCGATAAATGATTCTTCACATCACTTTGGATCTTTAGCAACAAAATATAGCCCTCATGCCTTGTTAGGGCCTTTTCGGACTCGCCAATCTTCGCATCCCGCTTCAATAAGTTATGCCTTGGCTATGAACTCTAATCCATACCGAGCAACTTTTAAACGATCTTGGGCTAGAAGCTAAGTAACTTTTCAAATCGTACAACCTTATTTATTGCAGATAAATTTATTAGCAAGCGATGGGAGAATAGGCTTATAATTAACTCACATAAATTCACGAAAGAATACCGAACTTATAATTGGCTCTATCATCTCTCGTTCTCCACAGTTTAAAATCTCAAGGAATGATACTCGTGGATGCTTAGCCTATTAAATCAAAGTTTTGGGTTTTCGAGTCGCCTATAGGATCTTGCAAATTCTTAGACTCTTTCAAGCTTTAGAAATCGCATTTTAAAGTTCCCTTGATAAACGACTCTCTAGGATCAATTATAGGAACTTGCGATAAGTTCTTGTTCTTAACCCGTGAGAGTTAAGACTTTCGCGTTTTATAGCTCCCTATATAAAAGCCTAGCAAAACTTGACTTAAACACGTTAAGGATACTAGCTAGAGTAACTTAGATAAGTAAACTCGGGTTGAGTCAAAAGATTCACAACGTTTGAAAATTAAAACCACTTTATTAAACATTTATTCTAATAAGGCAAGAAAATAACTATATAAAAGGAAAAACTAATAGGCCAAAATAGATCAAATTTTTTTTGAAAAATGTCGAAAAATTGATTTTCCGGTTAAAATGAGGACAAATACAAGGAAAAGACCACTTAACTTCGATAGAAGTCCCGCCTACACTTAATATAAACATTTTCCTCAATGTATAAGCATGTGGGAGTAAACTCCCCTACACTTATGACATTGTGCACGTTGTTTAAATCTCGTTAAGGAAGAGACAACTAAAGAGATTCCTATTTAAATATTGAGAAAATATAAAATAGTGAATCGAAAAGAGTTTACGATAGAACCGGGAAGAAGTAGAACACGGAATCACGGGTCGTCAAGAATCATCAAGAGTGGATCACTGAAGCTCGAATCCCTGATTAAGAGAGGAGAGGAAATAGCAAACCAAAGGGTCTCCCCCTACACTTATGATAAAGAAAGCTAAAAGATAGATACATGGGTTGCCTCCCAAGAAGCGCTTGGTTTTTGTTAACCGAGTCGTGAGCCTGACTCGACCTTGATCATCAACGGAAGAAGCATGAAACATATCCACCGGGATCAAAGACATAGTTCTCGTCCATCAAATAGCAGAGACTTAAGGCGAACAAGGCAAGCCAAAGAAGAATAGGCAAGGTTCCCTTAAGCAGCGATGGAGCACGGTGGAAGCAAGGGTGAAGTGGTGCAAGCATGTCTTCAATATTTCCTAAGATTTTTCCTTTTATTTCATCAGGTGGATACTGAGATGGCTTAAAGATTGCAATACCGGGGGCGAACACCTTTTCCTTTAAGGGAAAATAGCACTCAGGCTCAGTAGAATGGGAAGAAGATCCGCGAAGAAGCACAACCTCGTCCTCAGAAGATGGACAAAGAGGTGTTAACTCATACGTGCTGCGGATATTGGTGTCGACCGGTTTCTTCTCCTTTGAAAGAATGTGCTTCAAATCCAAAGTAGGATCAAGACAATAATCTTCAAAGTCCAAAGGAGGTGCATCACTCTCATGTGGGAAGTATGTATTGAGAAATGCAGAGAAGTCTTCCTCAAATGAGTAATCGTCCAAAGTAGGATCGAGTGATGTAAGCGGAGGATCTTCATCATGTGAAGAATCGCTCGAAAGAGTATCAGCCTCATCGAAATCATAGAAAGTGGG
This sequence comes from Glebionis coronaria, assembly GCA_025667525.1. Classification (NCBI taxonomy): domain Eukaryota; kingdom Viridiplantae; phylum Streptophyta; class Magnoliopsida; order Asterales; family Asteraceae; genus Glebionis; species Glebionis coronaria. The sequence continues at coordinate 353,883 of JANFOE010001287.1, read as the reverse complement.
CATCTCGGGATACTCGGAAGTACAATCATCAAAATCATCCGAATCTGAGCTAGAATCATCATCATCATAAGCATCAAAGACCGGTGGAGAATCAAAAATGGGTGAAGGTTCCAAAGTAGGGAGAGAATCATCCACATCATAAGCATCAAAGACCGGTGGAGAATCATAAATGGGTGAAGGTTCCAAAGTAGGGAGAGAATCATCCACATCATCATGAAAAAGTGGATTATCAATGCAAGAGTCGAATAGAGGATTGTCGTAGACAACGAAGTCATCATGCACATTAATCATATTCACTGATTCTCGGCCTCCAAAGGTTGTACTGGTAAGCTTCCCCATTTTGAAAACTTGTGCATCATCCCCGACTCTTAAGATTAACTCACCTTCGGCCACATCCACTAAAGCTCGTCCGGTTCTCAAGAATGGCCGACCAAGTATTAAAGGAATACGAGGGTCCATTTCATAATCAACAACGACAAAGTCGACCGGGAAAGGAAATGTGCCAACTTTAATAAACACATCTTCGGCTATACCAACGGGGTAAGCGAGAGTGCGGTTTGCCAGTTCAAGAGTCATCTTTGTTGGAGTGAGGTCGGGCAATGATAGTGTTTTCCAAACACTCAAAGGCATCAGATTAATACTAGCCCCGAGATCAGCAAGGGCAGTAAATTCTTCAGTTTTGTTGAACACGCAAGGCAACACAAAACGACCAGGATCTCCAAGTTTTTCCGGAAGTTCTTTAAGAATAACTGCAGAGCAATTTTCATTTAATCGTGTGTTGGCGAGTTCAATCAGCTTCTCCTTCTTGTTTAGCAATTCCCTAAATGCTTTAACAAATTTGGGCATGTGGACAAGTGCTTCAAGAAAGCTAATGTTGAAGTTCATTTGAGAAATCATCTTCACATAGCGTGTCACGTCGGAGTCCTCCTTGGTTAGCATTTTGGTCTTGCCTAAACGAGAGGGATAAGGGATATTGGGTTTGGGTGGTGAAGGTGCAGGTGTAGGTAAAGGTTGAGATGTTGAAGGGTCATTCGTAGGAACATCGTCATGAAGAGGCGGAGACGGTAATGGTGCACTAATACTAGGTGTAGGAGGAGTAGGGATACATGGTGGTGGAGGAGGTGTAGATGATGGGGGTGGGATTGGTGGTCCTACGATAGTAACTCCACTACGAGTAGTAATAGCACTCACATTAGCTCACGGATTAGTGACGGTGTTTGAAGGTAGAGAACTTGAAGTAGAAGGTTGAGTAGAGGGCAAGAAACTAGCCAACATATTCTTTAATTCATTCGTTTGAGTGCTGAAGGAGGATTGAATATTATCGCGAACCTCGGACCTTATCTGATTTCCTTGCTTCATGATATCTCCATTCAAATTGATTATTTGGCTCTGTAGATTCTTGATTTGCTCACCTTGGGTTCTCATAATGGCTTCAACATCGGAGTTAATGGGTGGGTTTTGTTGGGCGGGTGGGTTATAAGGATTAGAAGCTCTTGGTGGGATTTGGTTGCTTCTATTGTAGTTGTTGGCGGAGTTTTGGTTTTGAGGAGAAAAACCGGGTAAAAGGTAGTTGTTAGATCGGTAACTCAGTAGATTTCTATCCCCTTGTTGTCGAGCTTGGTAATTTTCTGGTGAATAATTACCATAAGCTGCATACACATTTTCCGGATTTCCTTGTGTCGAAGGACAATCGGTGTATGAGTGAGGACCGCCGCATGTTTCACAAGGATTGGCAACCGCTTTAACTTGTTGTTGTTGTTGGTTTGAAGCGAGAAGCGTGATACTTTTGCTCATTTTAGTCATCATGCGGGTGAGTTCGGTCATATCAGGGTTTGCTGAGGTGGAGGAAACATTGACTCTCGGGTTGTTCCTAGAAGAAGCAGAGGAATCCCAGTTTTTGTGGTGAGTAGTCATGTTCTCAATTAGCTCTCTACACTCCTCGGGTCTCCTTTTCATGAATGTGCCACCGGCGGCTGCATTAATCGTGTCACGATCTCGAAAAGTCAAACCGGTGTAGAAAGTGTCTATTAAGGTCACATGGAGCATGTTGTGGTTTGGACATCTATCGATCAAGACATTATATCTCTCCCAAGCATCAAAAAGAGATTCATCAGGGTCTTGCATGAAACCGCTGATTTGATTGCGAAGGCTCGTGACCATGGATGGTGGAAAGTAGCGCGACAAAAAGCGTTGAGTCATGTCATCCCAAGTGTGAATAAAATTCTTCGGGAGACGATCAAACCATTTCTCGGCATGATGTAATATAGTATGTGGAAAGAGTTGTAGGAGAAGTTCATCCATTGTGGCACCAGCCAACTTCATGCTTTGGGTGATTGTAATGAACTTGTCGAGGTGTTTGTTGGCATCATCATCAGGCAATCCACTGAATGGGTTTGTTTGCACTTGCTGAATCATGTGGTGCTTCAACGAAAACTCAGGAGCGTTGATTTGCATCGGCGCAATCGGCCCTCCTCGTCCAAACATGGTAGGTTGACAAAGCTCCTCCATGGTCCGAAGATCGGGCTGTGGAAGAACATTGTTGTTATTGTTGAGGTGCGGTGGAATATTATTGTTGTTAACACCTGACATACTTAAATCTTCTTGAGTCTCGGGCTCTTGATAATTAGAAGATCTAGTACGCATACACCTGAAAATGTAAAAGAAAAAGAAACCAAACACAAAGACAATATATATACACGATAAAGATAAAATCTTTTTGGATTTTTGAACTTTTTAATTTTTATGGATTTTTTTTTAATTTTGAATTTTTATGATTTTTTGAAAATTTTTGTGCAAGAAAAATAACGCTCACAAGTGAACGGATCCCAAAAAGCAACGCGTCTCTCACAAAAAACCGTTAATCTTTACGAAAAGAGCCGGTAGCGGCGCCATTTGATACAAGGCTTTTGGCCCGTATAAAAATTAAAGTTCGTTGTGTTGGTCTAATCGAATTGATCTAGGTTCTCTATGTGACTCTATTGATCTTTGGTGAAACAAAAATGTGTCGTTGTAGTATTTAAAGTAAAAGTGCAAAACTGTTAAAGTAAAAGGGCAATTAAAAGTAAATCTAAGGCAATTAAACTTAAAGTGCAACTAAGTAAAAAGGCGGGAAAAGATAAAGCTGAAAATTAAAGACTGAAAATAACTCTATTCGGAACAAAATTCCTATTCGGAATAGTTCCTTACCCGGAATATTGTCACCTATACGAAATAAGTCCCTATCCAGAATAAGTGGCTCTATGCAGAATACCCGACTATTCAGAATAAAGTCCCTACTCGGAATAATTGGCCTATTCGGAATATTGTCACCTATTCAGAATATCCTCCTATGCGGAATATTAACTCTATCCGGAATACCTTGGCTACTCGGAATAATGCCCTATTCGGAATAAAATTCTAGCCTACTCGGAATGTGCCCCTATCCGGAATATTGTCACCCTATTCGGAATAAGAACTCTATCCGGAATAAACTACTCTATTCGGAATATCAAGCCTTACTCGGAATAAAACCTCTATTCGGAATATCAAATATTCCGAATAGACCACCTAGGAAATGCTCCGTTCGGAATATTGAGAGATCCGAAACCTGGGAAGAACAAAAACAAATACCAAAGTACAAGGGACCAAATATGCACGAATTTAATCAAAATAAAGCTAAATCAAACACAAGGATAATACAAACTATCAAATAAGCATCTATTAAGCATAAACAATCAATCCAAAACAACAAAACTAACAATAAAGATCAAGATAATCAAAACCAACTTAAATAAATCAACAAAAATTAAGAACATGAACATAAACAAATCAACACAAAGATTAAAGAAAGGTAGAATGAGATTAACAAGATAAAGATAAAGATTAACAAGAATTAAAAGAAAAACTTACTTGAAATTAAATGGAAATTAAGGTGCAAGACAAGGTATTTAAATTTGATAATAAAGTAAATGACAAGGTAATTAAATTGCAAGGTAATTAAAAGTGGAAGAAATAGTGTGTCAAACTATCCAACAAAAAATGAAAGTAATTAAGATCTAATCTATATATAGGGGAGGATTAGGAAGCTTCCTCCCCTCCTTCCTTTCTTCTTAATTGCGTCATTAGGTCCTTAAGCCTTTAATCTTCATTAATTGCACCATTAGTCCTTTATTCTTCTAATCTTCTTTAAACTTGGACTCTAATGACTTGTGGCTCGGGATTTCTTTTGAACTCGTCTTTTAATTCTTCAATAAAATAGACTTGAGTTCTTCGGCTTTTAAGTAAACTTCCGTCTTTCGACTTTTTCTTCGATTAATCTTCAGAATTGGTCTTGGACTTCCGTTCTTTTTGCACTCTTGACTTCTTGACTTCTTGACTTCGTCTTTTCATATTTTTCTTCAATAAAAGCCCGTAAATGTCCATGTTTTCTCCACTTTACACAATTTCGTCCTAAACCACAACAAAAACACAAACCACGCATAATTCCGACATAAAAGACATAAAATACACGTTTTGGCTCGGTTATTATTGTAATTAAGTGGTAGAAAAGATGGGTGTTTACACACCTATCATTTATCATCGGCGATGAACTTTCCTTTATTTGAAGAACGGGTCATCATCTGTTATTTAATGATGAGCCTTATACACGAGCTTAAAACCTTTGAATGTGTCACACTCCCAAAATATCAGAGTATAATGGCGACAAGGGAGTGGTGACGTCATGATTATCATACACACAGTTACAAAGAACGACCTCTAAATGAGACGTTCGGAAAATAGATCACTTGTAATTGATAAAATAAATAGTTTTAACATTGTGCGGAAGCATAAAACTGGTCACAGTTACAAAACATAGTTTTCCAAATAGTACAAATGATCTTTGTTTCAATAGAAATGACGGCAACGCATGAGACCGCACTTAGCATCTTCCTTCTTAATACCTGAGAAAAACATTGCTAAAGCGTCAACATAAAGTTGGTGAGTTCATAGGTTTAGTTAATTTGAAATGTTTAATGAACCACAAGATTTTCCCAAAAGTGATGACAATATAACAAATACAAAGTCATCCTAAAAGTATTTATTACAGTCTAAGCTCGTGACACCGAAGCGTTAACAACACCGGTAGTATAATCATATAAATGTAGCCCAACTGGATGCCTAAACCCACGACATCCTATCTCAGACTCAAATGAAACTGTGCCCGCTTGTCCCCTTGTTGGACAAGACAGACAGGGACGTCAATCCCGATAGATCTATCCATAACATTCGCGCTTACACAAAGTAATTAACGGTTCACGATTCACGGGCCAAATCAACTGGGTTTTTAGTGGGACTTAGACTAATATATAAATCAGTAAATGCACTTGTGTTCATACGTTAAATCAAGCAATGTCTCACCCCAAAAAGCAGTAAAAATAGTTAAACATGGGGCTATAAACTCACCTCGTAAATCAGCAAAGTGACGAAGATAAAGGTAGCTCGAGAGTACGGTTACGCTAGCCGCGACCTATTTAATTATAAGGATCGTGTTATGACATTAAAAATTATACTAGTAAAAAGACACGACACCCTAGTTGTGCTTGACAATACTTTTCGTTTGCGGAAAAACACGATACATAAAAGTCGGTTATTAAACAATCGAGATTTACGGACTAAATAATACCTTTAAGTTAACCAATTTCGTTTTGGGCCTTTAATAACCCAATACACCAAAACTGGCCCAACAATACCCAACTTACCCACCCCATGGTCCGGCCCAAAGGTTATTTAACCCGGCTCGGCCCAAGGCGATACAAAAAAGGGAGGAAAGGGGTTAATACGTGTTTTGTTAACTCACAACTTCCCAAAACACTCAGACATCTCTCTCTCTTCTCTCGAAAACACTCCCACTGCCCCTATTCTCTCTCTCTCTCTAAAAATGGATCGGATCTAAACTCTCCCATGGCTAAGATGGTTTTCAGGTTAATACATAAATCATTTGTGATGGTTTATGGTGATTAAACTCGCGTGGGATGTGGGGTTTCATCCCCACATCAAACCGATTCGGTTTTCGAGGTGTTTTTCCCAGGGCTTTAAGTTATTAATCATTCAAAGATAAGTTTTCATCTCTTTTTCCTTTTAATAAAATGGTCTATTGATTTTCGTTTATAAAAGATTTGTGGTTCTAAATCATTCGTATAAACATGTTGTGAACAAAGGCTCTCGAATTTAATAAAAACGAATTAGGGTTTCGAAAATAATTGGGGGTTTTTCCAAATCTCATGTTTAATAACAATTAATTAACGTTTTCTATCATAAAAACATGTTAATTTCAACATATAGCCGATTTGTAAAAATTAGGGTTTTGGTCAAATTTGGGGGTTTATTCATACCTTGGTTCCAATTAAATTAATTAATTAATTCGGGTTTGGAGTGGGTTTAATTAGGGTTTAAATTAATAAAATGAAATTAGGGTTTATATAAATTGGGGGGTTTTTGTACACGGTTGATTATTTGAAATTAAATAACGTTTTTGGAATATATAATGTATTAATTTCGTAAATAAAAAGGTTTACCATTGTTAGGGTTTCGAATTAAAAGGGGGTTTTATACCCGCGGCTTATTTGAGGGTTTGGTGATGTTTCTGTAAAATGAAATAGTCAAAATCTTGGGTTATGGTTACTTTGAGTGGTAAAGGTTTTGGCAGAAACAAGGGCCTTGGTTTGGTCTTGGTTTGGTTCTCGGTTTGGTCTCGGTTTGGGTCTCGGTTTGGGTCTCGGTTTGGGTCTCGGTTTGGTTGTGACAGAAATAACGTAAAAGATATGGTAATAGGGTCTCGGTTTGTTCTTGACAGAAAATAATGGGGTTATGGTCAAGTTCAAGTAAAAAAATGCTATGATTTATCTTTACAGTTTTGATTAAAATTGAACCGTAACAAAGACTAACACATTTGTTTTATTTTCGCAGGTTTGGTTACAATGACGAGCACAACTAGGACTTGTACAGAAAAAAATGAAGAGGTGATTAAAAGACTCACAATGGATGTTTTGTTTCGGTTTGCAGGTGTGGACGAGAAGGGATGGATCGGCTTTAACACTACTCTTCACTTTCACCCAGGATTTGTGTTTAAAACTTGTCCAGGAACAATTTTTGTAATATTTGGACTGTGAATATTGTTTGTGTTATGTTTGGACATTGGATAAAGTTTGGACTGTATTTAACTTGTATTATTAGTTTAGGGTTAGACTAAAACTGAAAATGGTATGCTTGTGATGTACCTATTTTGGGTAAACTTGGCATGTGTGCTGGATTGTAGTGTTTAGTGGGTGAATAAACAATGTAATCAAGTCATGACTGAATATTGACTCTTGTTGAACAAGTTTTTGAAATGAAAGTAAATAAAAGTTCACGATTTAAATTCTTGTACATTTTGCACTAATATACCATTCGGCCCAGGTTTGTCAAGTGTCTAAGTCTTAGACGCGAAAACTTAATATGCACGACTCGATAACAATCGACACACGATCTAAATTAAGAACGAATGTGCGTGACCTCGAGGGATTCAGCAAGTAATTCAAATAGACACACGGCAATGCATAATACGTCTAATAACTTCGTGCGTTTCATTCATAAATTAATAGACACGAAAAACTCGAGTTGTTACATTCGCTCTCCCTAAAAAGGGCTTTGTCCGCAAAGAAAAGTAAATAACACATTTATATCGACAACTCATCGGTAAATAATTACGGTACTCCACTATATGAAGAATTTAAGATGGAAATTTGACGGATGTCACAGTATTCCCATGTTTTAGAGATTTCGTCCCGAAATCAAGACGTTGTTGTAGTAGGGTGATTAGCGAAAAGATGAGGATACTTGCTCTTGAATTGATCTTCACGTTCCCACGTGTATTCTGGACCTCTACGCGCATTCCAACGGATTTTTACAATAGGTATACGACTTTGATTGAGCTGTTTGACTTGACGGTCCATAACTTCTACCGGTTCTTCTAAAGGAATAACGAGTGTCTCGTCGGCTAAACATTTCTTCAGATTGCAAATGTGGAACACATTATGCACTCGGCTAAGTTCTTGGGGTAACTCCAAACGATAGGCTACGGGGCCAATCCTCTCTATAATCTTGAAGGGTCCAATGTAACGAGGATTCAACTTTCCACGCTTTCCAAAGCGAATCATACCCTTCCAAGGTGAGACCTTCAACATGACTTTATCGCCAACCTCAAACTCAAGGGGTTTGCGTCTCATGTCAGCATAACTCTTTTGTCGATCTCTTGCGGCTTGCATACGGCTCTTGATCTTAAAGATCTTCTTAGTAGTCTCGTGTATGATCTCGGGTCCAGTGAGTTGTGCTTCACCCACCTCTGCCCAACACACGGGTGAACGACACTTTCTACCATTCAGTGCTTCGAACGGCGCTGCCTTAATGCTAGTGTGATAACTATTGTTGTATGAGAACTCCACCAGAGGTAGGTGTCTATCCCATCTATTTCCGAAGTCAATCACACAATCTCTCAGCATATCTTCTAAGGTTTGGATGGTCCTTTCACTTTGACCGTCAGTTTGGGGATGGTACGCAATGCTCATATCCAACTGCGTTCCCAATGCCTTCTGCAGCGACTTCCAGAACTGCGAAGTAAATCGACTGTCTCGGTCGGAGATTATAGATACAGGCACACCATGCCTCGTGACTACTTCCTCCAAGTATGTTCTTTCTAACTTATCCATTCCATCGGTCTCCTTGATTGGTATGAAATGAGCCGATTTGGTGAGTCGGTCGACGATTACCCAAATGGTGTCAAATCCGGCTGAGGTTTTAGGTAGCTTCGTAATGAAGTCCATAGTGATCCTTTCCCACTTCCATTCTGGCAGTTCGGGTTGGACCAACAATCCTGATGGTTTCATATGTTCGGCCTTGACCTTGGCACAAGTCAAGCACTTGCTAACGTATGTAGCAATGTCCGCCTTCATGTTCGGCCACCAATACAACATCTTCAGATCATGATACATTTTGTCAGATCCAGGATGTATGGAGTATTTTGACTTATGCGACTCATGCATAATCAAAGATCGTAGGTCACCATGGCACGGTAACGAACTCCTATTATCAAGGCATAACGTTCCATCCGAGCGAGCTTCTAACTTCTTTATCATGCCTTCAACATCTTCAGTCTTGAAGATTTCTTTCTCGACTGCCTCTTTCTGAGCCTTGAGAATTAAGGATGGAAGGTCTAAGTCAATGGTCATCACCAAGGCCTTCACCCTAAGAACTCTCTCCTTTCGACTCAAAGCGTCGGCCACGACATTTGCCTTGCCCGGGTGGTAACGGATCTCGCAATCGTAATCACTGAGCAACTCTAGCCAACGTCGTTGTCTCATGTTGAGTTCCTTTTGATTCAAAATGTGTTGTAGACTCTTATGATCAGTGAATACAACACACTTAGTACCATAAAGGTAGTGTCTCCAAATCATCAGGGCAAACACCACTGCTCCCAACTCTAGGTCATGAGTTGTGTAGTTCTTCTCGTGCACTTTTAGTTGTCTTGATGCGTAAGCTATGACCTTAGTCATTTGCATCAGTACCGCACCTAACCCTTTTATGGATGCATCACAATACACCACAAAGTCTTCATTACCCTCGGGTAGGGCTAGTATAGGTGCTTCACACAACATCTGCTTCAATGTCTGGAATGCCAAATCTTGATCCTCTTTCCACTCAAATTTCTTGTCTTTTTGAGTCAACTCCGTCATTGGTTTAGCTATCTTGGAGAAACCTTCAATGAATCTCCTATAGTAACCAGCAAGACCTAAAAATTGGCGTATCTCCGTGGGTGTTGTTGGAGTCGCCCAATCTTTTACGGCCTCGATCTTAGCAGGATCAACGTGAATACCACTGCTATCGATCACATGCCCAAGGAATTGCATCGTGTTTATCCAAAACTCACATTTGGAAACTTTGCATATAACTTCTCCTTCCTTAGCAGCTCTAGTATGGTCTTCAAATGTTCCTTGTGTTCTTCTTCATTACGAGAATAGATGAGAATATCATCGATAAATACAATCACAAACTTGTCCAAGTATGGTTTGCAAACTCGGTTCATGAGATCCATGAATACCGCAGGCGCGTTTGTCAAACCGAAAGGCATAACTTGGAACTCGTAGTGTCTGTACCGGGTTCTAAAAGCCGTCTTATGAACGTCTTCCTCTCTAACCCTTAGCTGATGATATCCTAACCTTAAATCGATCTTCGAGTATATGCTAGATTCTTGCAATTGGTCGAAAAGATCGTCAATTCTTGGCAATGGGTAACGGTTCTTTATCGTCAGCTTATTCAAATCTCGGTAATCGATACACATCCTAAAGGATCCATCTTTCTTTTTGACAAATAAGACCGGTGCTCCCCAAGGTGAGGAAATGAAACCTTTGTCAGAAAGTTCCTTTATTTGTTCAGCTAACTCTGTCATCTCGGCCGGTGCTAAGCGGTATGGGGCTCTAGCGACAGGCGCGGCTCCTGGTGTAAGCTCGATGTGAAACTCCACTTGCCGTGCTGGTGGTAATCCTGGTAAGTCCTCTAGGAATACGTCTGGAAAGTCTCTAAAAGATCGGTACATCTTCCACTTTCTTTTCGTGATCTTCTTCTCCTTCCTTTTGTGTTATTTGAACCAAGAATACTGGACATCCCTTCTCAATGTATCTTTGGGTTCTAATACATGAGATGACTTCCAGTCTTGATCCATTCTTCACTCCACTTCTTTCGCCTTGTATGATTAGTACATCGTTTCCATAAGGAACACGGACGCACTTCTCATGACATACAATTTCCGCGTGATGCTTCGACATCCAATCCATTCCAATGATGACGTCAAAACTTCCCAATTCTATGGGGAGTAAGTCGATACTGAACGAACGATCTTGTAACCTTATACTACATCCTTTTAGAATAGCGTCAGTGGTTACTGACTTCCCATCGGCTAATTCTACATTATACTTAACATCTAACGCAGTAGGGGTAATATTTAAGCGTTCACTAAATACAGATGACACAAAACTCCTATCCGCACCAGAATCAAATAGTACTGAAGCATAGTTGTTATTGACTAGGAACGTACCAGTCACAACATTGTTGTCTTGCACCGCAGCTTCAGCACAGAGATGATACACTTTGCTAGGTGCCGTGAATCCTCCAGGAGTACTAGTTGTGGCTCGGTTATTCCCTCCCCGGTTCCCTTGATTCTGCTTCTGGTTTCCTTGGTTGTGATTCTGATTGCCTCGAATCTGGTTACCACGACCTTGGTTCCCACTGCTTGGACACTTGTTCTTGTAGTGACCTTTCTCTCCACATCCAAAGCAAGTGACATTTGCTCCTTGGCCACCTTGTGTTCCAGGTCCTCTTTGGTTAGTAGGACGAGGTGGTGCTCGACATTCCTTTGCCTTATGTCCGGCCTTCCCACAGTTGTAGCACGTAGGGGGACATGCTCCTTCGTGGTGTCGGCCACACTTTCCATAGAAAGGAAGTCTTCCAGCGTAGTTTCCAGTATTACCTTGTCCAGCAGTAAACACCCTTGCTACTTCTTGTCGCTTGTTCTGGTTGTAGTTGTTTGTGTTGTTGCTGTTGTTGGCATTGTTGGTATTGTTGTTGTAGTGGTTGCCAGACCACTTCCTCTTATCCCCAGTATTTTCTCCCAACTCTTGTACCACTTGGTACATCAGACTCTGAGCCATATCGATTGCCTCGTGCAAATCAGTTGGCTTGGATGAAGTCACATTCCCTTTGATGCTCAAAGGTAGTCCTTCAATGTATCGCTCCAACAATCAGTCGTCGTTGGGCACCATTTCGGGACATAACAAGATCAGCTCTTGAAAGCGCTGATTGTAAGCAGTAAGAGCGGTACCCTTGACCTTCAGGTTCCACAACTTAACCTCCATCTGCTTGACTTCATTTCGTGGGCAGTATTTCCTCACAATCATAGCTTTAAACTCACTCCAGGGCGTCGCTTGGGCAACGTCAATGGTCACTGCACGAGCATAGACGTTCCACCAAGTCAAAGCACCATCCACTAACGTGCTTGACGCAAACTTTACCTTATCAGCTTCAGCAACATTGCTAATCCCAAATTGGGATTCTAGCTTCTCAAACCATCTGGTTAAACCTACTGCTCCTTCAGTACCGCAGAAACTTACTTGCGTAACTGCACGAAATTCCTTGTAGGTACAAGTCCGTGCAATGGCATTAGTAGCTCCTTGGTTGGTCTCCTCCTGTGTGCTTGCTGTACGATTTGCTTCGGCTGTTACGAGTGCCTCGGCCACCCGTTCGGCGATCATTTGACTTAGCATGACGGTGTCAATTCCACCGGTAGTAGCTGGTGGATTCTGCGTTTCAGATCTTCTAACTGGCGCCATAATCTAAAAAGGTAATAGGACAATGAGTTTCGCCAGACATAGCATGCATGGCATGCACAATACAATTATGAAATGCTCTAGGGTATAATACACAATATATAATGATCTCACAATTTTTTTGTAACCCATAATATCATTCATAGAATTGTTTGGTAGTACATCATAATTTGTCATACATAATAAAATAAAATAAATGAAAATGCCAACTAGCTAAGATAAATTTCAAAGCTTAGTGTTCGTACAATGATAAGTCAATGGTACAGGGTAAATCTAACTAGTGCCCTCACGGCGCTGATGAAGCTCTCTCTCCAACTCTGCTAACCTCCTCTCAACCACGATCTCACGAGCCTGGGAATCTCTAAGTCTAACATCGGTATCATAACAAGCGGCTCTAAACCTCTTATCCAAGTCTGCAACAGGGTCCTCCACAGGTGCCTCTAGTCCGCCTGTCTCAACCAATGGCTCTACTCCCCAACGGGTCATCAGGCTCTCGATCTCCTCAAGACGAGCATACGGCATGGTATCCATCTGATCAAGAACAGCATGAAGCTGTCCTCGTAGACGGGTCACACAAACCGTCAATACTGTCTCATCCCTACCTGGACTCTTCTTTGCCAGTGCTTCCAGCTTATCCTGCACCTCATTATACTCCTCACCTAAAGCCTCTACAGCATCCTCCAACCTGTTTAAACGTGTCGTCACACATCCATCTGCTGCCCCAAGCATCACCACTGTCGATGTAGCTCTCCTAGGAAGAGGAGTCGTAGCTCTCGGCCCAATAGAGATGCCAACATCAGCAAGCATCTCCTGGTACACAGCAGGTACAGTCTCTGGTGGTGGTAGTAGTGGCACCTCTGGGACAGGACTGGCAGGTGTGTAGGCTGCATGCCTGTCAGTGGCGGTGAAGGGTATGAGGGGTCGGTAAGGTGAAAGTGGTGGTCGAGCAGCTCTCCCCCGAAGACGTCGCCTCACATAGTAGAAAGGTAGAGTACCAGGTGCTGGAGCAGGGATGTCAGTCCTCTCCCCTTCGTCTTCGGATGAAGATGAGGAGATGTGTGCGAGGGAAACCTCGGGAGTAGCAGCATATGTAGTAGGAGGGTCCTCAGTGTCAGTGACCTCCATGGGTTCACCTTCCCCATCGGTGAACTCCATATCATCATCCTCTGTCTCCTCTATCGTCTCCTCCCTAGTGACTGATGCCTGACCGGGTGACTGCACCACATCAGCGTCTAGATCATCCTCTCCTCTGCCTTCCAGGCTAAGTACGTCATCAGCTGATGCATCAGGGATACGGATCGGTAAACGATGAACCTCCTCTGTCTCTCTCTCCGTCTCATCATCTGAAATCATCCGGTACCACGGATATCCTGATGGTGATCCTCTAGGTAGTCCTACTGATGAACTGATAGTCGACTGTGAACTGCGGTTGTAGTATGCTCCTGTAGACGTGGAATCATCAGAAGAAGACATCACTGTAACATGAACAAAATAAATGTGTGTAAATACCTCATATAATTAGTCCGTAAAAAGGGACATTAACATAACATAGCAATCATTGTTGAATCCACATGTATCCCATATAACATAATTCAGATTTTGTTGTTACACATGTAACCCATGTAAATATACCTCGTAATTGTTAAATCACATGTATCCCATTTATTACTTATCTATATCCATGTATATATATATATACTTAATACTTACAATCCGTATGATAATCGATTAAACACATAGCAGTTATAGTCTAGAGTTACTAAATGCAACCTAGTTCTCTATAACCATGGCTCTGATACCAATCTGTCACACTCCCAAAATATCAGAGTATAATGGCGACAAGGGAGTGGTGACGTCATGATTATCATACACACACAGTTACAAAGAACGACCTCTAAATGAGACGTTCGGAAAATAGATCACTTGTAATTGATAAAATAAATAGTTTTAACATAGTGCGGAAGCATAAAACTGGTCACAGTTACAAAACATAGTTTTCCAAATAGTACAAATGATCTTTGTTTCAATAGAAATGACGGCAACACATGAGACCTCACTTAGCATCTTCCTTCTTAATACCTGAGAAAAACATTGCTAAAGCGTCAACATAAAGTTGGTGAGTTCATAGGTTTAGTTAATTTGAAATGTTTAATGAACCACAAGATTTTCCCAAAAGTGATGACAATATAACAAATACAAAATCATCCTAAAAGTATTTATTACAGTCAAAGCTCGTGACACCGAAGCGTTAACAACACCGGTAGTATAATCATATAAATGTAGCCCAACTGGATGCCTAAACCCACGACATCCTATCTCAGACTCAAATGAAACTGTGCACGTTTGTCCCCTTGTTGGACAAGACAGACAGGGACGTCAATCCCGATAGATCTATCCATAACATTCGCGCTTACACAAAGTAATTAACGGTTCACGATTCACGGGCCAAAGCAACTGGGTTTTTAGTGGGACTTAGACTAATATATAAATCAGTAAATGCACTTGTGTTCATACGTTAAATCAAGCAATGTCTCACCCCAAAAAGTAGTAAAAATAGTTAAACATGGGGCTATAAACTCACCTCGTAAATCAGCAAAGTGACGAAGATAAAGGTAGCTCGAGAGTACGGTTACGCTAGCCGCGACCTATTTAATTATAAGGATCGTGTTACGACATTAAAAATTATACTAGTAAAAAGACACGACACCCTAGTTGTGCTTGACAATACTTTTCGTTTGCGGAAAAACACGATACATAAAAGTCGGTTATTAAACAATCGAGATTTACGGACTAAATAATACCTTTAGGTTAACAAATTTCGTTTTGGGCCTTTAATAACCCAATACACCAAAACTGGCCCAACAATACCCAACTTACCCACCCCATGGTCCGGCCCAAAGGTTATTTAACCCGGTCTGGCCCAAGGCGATACGAACAAGGGAGGAAAGGGGTTAATACGTGTTTTGTTAACTCACAACTTTCCAAAACACTCAGACATCTCTCTCTCTTCTCTCGAAAACACTCCCACCGCCCCTATTCTCTCTCTCTCTAAAAATGGATCGGATCTAAACTCTCCCATGGCTAAGATGGTTTTCAGGTTAATACATAAATCATTTGTGATGGTTTATGGTGATTAAACTCGCGTGGGATGTGGGGTTTCATCCCCACATCAAACCGATTCGGTTTTCAAGGTGTTTTTCCCAGGGGTTTAAGTTATTCATCATTCAAAGATAAGTTTTCATCTCTTTTTCCTTTTAATAAAATGGTCTATTGATTTTCGTTTATAAAAGATTTGTGGTTTTAAATCATTCGTATAAACATGCTGTGAACAAAGGCTCTCGAATTTAATAAAAACGAATTAGGATTTCGAAAATAATTGGGGGTTTTTCCAAATCTCATGTTTAATAACAATTAATTAACGTTTTCTATCATAAAAACATGTTAATTTCAACATATAGCCGATTTGTAAAAATTAGGGTTTTGGTCAAATTTGGGGGTTTATTCATACCTTGGTTCCAATTAAATTAATTAATTAATTCGGGTTTAGATTGGGTTTAATTAGGGTTTAAATTAATAAAATGAAATTAGGGTTTATATAAATTGGGGGTTTTTGTACACGGTTGATTATTTGAAATTAAATAACGTTTTTGGAATATATAATGTATTAATTTCGTAAATAAAAAGGTTTACCATTGTTAGGGTTTCGAATTAAAAGGGGGTTTTATACCCGCGGCTTATTTGAGGGTTTGGTGATGTTTCTTTAAAATGAAATAGTCAAAATCTTGGGTTATGGTTACTTTGAGTGGTAAAGGTTTCGGCAGAAACAAGGGCCTTGGTTTGGTCTTGGTTTGGTTCTCGGTTTGGTCTCGGTTTGGGTCTCGGTTTGGGTCTCAGTTTGGGTCTCGGTTTGGTTGTGACAGAAATAACGTAAAAGATATGGTAATAGGGTCTCGGTTTGTTCTTGACAGAAAATAATGGGGTTATGGTCAAGTTCAAGTAAAAAAAATGCTATGATTTATCTTTACAGTTTTGATTAAAATTGAACCGTAACAAAGACTAACACATTTGTTTTATTTTCGCAGGTTTGGTTACAATGACGAGCACAACTAGGACTTGTACAGAAAAAAATGAAGAGGTGATTAAAAGACTCACAATGGATGTTTTGTTTCGGTTTGCAGGTGTGGACGAGAAGGGATGGATCGGCTTTGACACTACTCTTCACTTTCACCCAGGATTTGTGTTTAAAACTTGTCCAGGAACAATTTTTGTAATATTTGGACTGTGAATATTGTTTGTGTTATGTTTGGACATTGGATAAAGTTTGGACTGTATTTAACTTGTATTATTAGTTTAGGGTTAGACTAAAACTGAAAATGGTATGCTTGTGATGTACCCATTTTGGGTAAACTTGGCATGTGTGCTGGATTGTAGTGTTTAGTGGGTGAATAAACAATGTAATCAAGTCATGACTGAATATTGACTCTTGTTGAACAAGTTTTTGAAATAAAAGTAAATAAAAGTTCACAATTTAAATTCTTGTACATTTTGCACTAATATACCATTCGGCCCAGGTTTGTCAAGTGTCTAAGTCTTAGACGCGAAAACTTAATATGCATGACTCGATAACAAATCGACACACGATCTAAATTAAGAACGAATGTGCGTGACCTCGAGGGATTCAGCAAGTAATTCAAATAGACACACGGCAATGCATAATACGTCTAATAACTTCGTGCGTTTCATTCATAAATTAATAGACACGAAAAACTCGAGTTGTTACATTCGCTCTCCCTAAAAAGGGCTTTGTCCGCAAAGCAAAGTAAATAACACATTTATATCGACAACTCATCGGTAAATAATTAAGGTACTCCACTATATGAAGAATTTAAGATGGATATTTGACGGATGTCACAGAATGGTTTTAGGATAAGCTCGTGACCGAGAAAACTTAATTTCTCGTTTTGAGGGTAAGTTATCGTTGCATAGATAAACTTACCTGTCTCTGAAGTCCGGGTCATCGTCTGTTATTTAACGAGGAGCCATATACACGAGCTTAAAACCTTTGAATGGTTTTAAGATAAGCTCGTGTCCGAGAAAACTTAATTTCTCGTTTTGAGGGTAAGTTATCGTTGCGTGGATAAACTTCCCTGTCTCTGAAGTACGGGTCACAGACTGTGATTTGTCTATAAGCCTTTGTGTAAGCTTAACCATGAATCCCCTGAGACACTTGTTTCTCCGATATCTTCTTCTTCAGCAACTAAACTCTAAGAGTATCCTTAGTTGAACGGTATACAATGATTGGACCGCTTCGTTCTTTTGGAACATCAACTTTGGTACCTGCATTCTCATTAGGAGTTTGCATGCTTTGATATGGGTTAGCGATATCTATCTTAGAAGCAAGTGGGGATTCACAGTTGTCTTTTCTTGTGCCAGAGGCGACCTGAGTGGATGATTCACTTGTCTTAGTTGGCAAACGTTTCCGTTTATAGAAAACCTTAAGTTCAGGCTTAAGTGATGTATCATCTTTTTCAAGTTCCTCCCTAGAAGTCTTAGTAGAGTCGGAGATTATCCTAGTTAAAGGGCACTTGTTTCCTACAAGAGTGAAAGTTCTACCAGTGGGGCGCCACATTTTACCAATGGGTTTGATTCTAGCAACCCACTGGGATTTAAGTCTAGCACGGGAGTTCACCTCATTAAGTAATTTCTTGATACAAGAATCATGATTTGTCGTAAAGACACATTTTCTACATGTTTTACAAGTATCATATTTAATGTTCGAGTAAGATCTAGAATTCCTGGACGATTGATTGATGCTCCTAGGATTTGACATGCTACAATTAGCAGTGTTGGGTAGTCTAGAAGGCATCTGTCTAGGTTTGAAAGTCTTATCTCTTACTTGTGTCTTTTGAATAGCTTCCCTTAGTCCAGATTTATGGTGAACGTCATTTGAACTAGTTCTAGACGTGGTCTTGGTATTTTTAGAGAAACTAGAGGCAATCATGTGATTAGGTCTTGCTAAAGCTGTTTTGGTCACATTGGGCCTAGTTGTAGGAGTGACTGATCTAGAAAGATGAACCAAATCAACTTGCGAGGCAAACCGCGGTCTCGAGGATTGTGGTCGCTCGGATCTAAATGCAGTCGGTTGTCTAACAGTCCGTTGTCTGACGAACTGATTTGTAGGCGGTTTCCCCAAGATTGATGGTTTTTCAAGCTTAGTGTCCACACTATGTCCTCTAGTTTTCCTTAACTCGTATTTCAACGCAACTATAGCAAAAACCTTTTCCTGAACTTGAGCTTTTAACGTTTCATTTTCTTTGAGCAATCTATCTTGGGATGCCAATTTAGACTCTAGTAACTGAATTTGTTTCAAAAGATTATCCTTTTCAGCTTTAGAATCTAAAACTTTTTGATCTAATTTTCTTTCAAGAACAATGTTTGACTTTTCAAGTTTTTCAAAGTATGTTTAAAATTTGTCCGTTTTCTTAGAAAATTAAAGTTTAGCATCCTCAAGATCTTTTGATTGTTGAGCTACAATCGTTTCGAGCTCTTTAATCTTGGAATCAGAAGCAGTCAATGAAGCAGTTATAAGACAATTATCATGATGTTTAGAATTTTGAACACTTTCTCCCCCATTATGACTCACATCGGATGAATCAGAAGTGGTATTTCTATCACTCTTTTCCATCCCATGTTTGTCATAATTAGGTGCAGAATGCTCAATATGCGGCATGTCATCAGCATATACATCATAAACAACATTACATTGTACCATGTGTGTAGGCTCTTGGTCATAAATGGGTAAAGTGTCATCAAAAGAAATCTCGTGAACATTTCCTGACGTGCCACTGGTATCATGTTGTCCTCCTGATTCCGTGCTCTTGCCATCGTTAGGCTCCAAGTTGTCAACCGTATGACCATTCTCCTCTTGCATCTGTATCATAGATTCTTGCACTCCATGACCGATGTCATGAGTTTCAATATTGTACCACGGAAATCTCAAAGCTCGGTATGTGTATCTCGAAGAAATGATTGGCAAATCACTGAACTTTCAGACTTGATGATATTGAATTGGAGGAAAGGCATGAGTTGTGTCACAAGAGTGTGATATGCAAGTGCCGATGTAGAGTGATTGAAGTTTTCATTGTTGAGTTGCTCGGCGAGTTGGGTCAAAGTGGTGAATATTGAGTCAATGAATATATGACGATCTTGACCAAAGATTGTCACAAATTCGCTTCCTCCTTGAATCCATGAAAGAGTTACAAGATGAGACTGAAGCATTCGAAATGATGTGATGCCACTTTCTCTAGCGTTGTCTTGCAAATTATGCGATTCTCCCTCTTGAAACGTCGAAGTCAACGAATCCATTGCTAGTTCGATAAAAATTTCTTGGATCCTTGTCTGGTATTGTCTTTGTCTTGGCTCAATAAATACTTGATCGGCTCAACCGTTGAGGAGACAAACCGGAGTCCAGAAGATCCAAATATAGCAACAATAAAAAGTGATGATAAAAAACGTGGCGCTATCAAAAATATGTTAACTACAAATAGCTAAATGACAGATAATAATACCCGAAACTCATGATAAAACCGAACCCACTAATAATATCAGATATTAAAATCAGAGATACGGAGTTGATTTAAAATTGTTAATAAACCCGAGACTAAAAAAATATTCACGTTGGGCAAATATGTTAATACCACATAGAATGAAAATCACATATAACTTCACTCCTTTCACCAATGAGTCATCACGTGATCACACAAATTCTAAAATAGACATATAGTGAAATAACTTTTAAGAAAAGTTGGCAATTCAAACAAAATATTCCGTAGTAATACGCGTTAAAACACAAAAAAACCTATAAAACACAAAAAGCATACGTGTACTTAGTTTAAATGATTGATAGTACGTGTCTTCACTGTATCACCCACTAAGAAATAAAATAATACTCGACCCCCTATAAATCACCCTAATTTACCTCATGCCACTTCTAGTAATATCCAATGTCACCTCTATAAAACATAATAACCTAATCTCCAACTAGAAAATACACAGCCACTCAAAAGTCTATGGAACCTCCTTCTTTTTTTATTACAAATCCATGCCTCCAAAACTCCAACAATTTGTTGATCCCACTGTTACTATCATTTGGATCCCACTATTAATTTGTTGATCTCCAAGACTAACCTGATTGAAGTGATAGCTTTGATCACCCACTGTACCGAACCACGAAATGAAGAACAAAGGCACCTAGTCTTCAAGAAATTGAAGCCATAGTCGATTAATCAAAGGGGTTCAGTTTGTGTGCATCAAATCAAAAGGAAAGATGATTGAATCTACTTTGCTTTATCACATACCCACAAGAGGAGAACCAATAAATTGAGCGTCAAGATCCTCTATAAAGGGTCTCAGGTAGGTGTTTAGGTTGTAATAGGTGTTGGGATTTGTTTTCGTTCGAGTCAGTTATGAGAAATCTGTTTTGGAGTCGGTTTTTGTGGAAGGTGTTGTGAGATTCGTGTGTGAGTGTGAGTCGAGTGTCTGTCTATGGAGTCAAGGCGAGACAATGGTTTGGTTAGAATCAAGAATGGGTCGGTGTTTTTAATGAGTCGAGTTTTGTTTTGTAGATTGAGGGTGTTTTGGTTTCGAGGGTGAGGGTGGGGTGGTGTGGTCGGTAGTTTGTGTCGGTGAGTGTCTTTGGTTTGTTGATTCGAAGTCGAGGGTTCCGGGTAGGCGAGGATGTGTGAGTCTGTGAAGATGACGAGAATGTTTCAAGTTTGTTTTGAGATAATAAAGAGTCCGAGAGTTGGTTTGATTTGTGGGTCGAGTCGAGTGGTCTGATTTTGTGGGTCGAAAGTCTAAATGGTTTCGAGTCTTTCGAATGAGTGAGTGTGTCGAGGTTGTGAGTCTTGTTTCCCGTTATGTTTGAATCGAGTTGAGATTCCTTACCCGGAATACATCATTATATTGCTTATCCGGAATCCAGTTTTCAGGTGCTTATCCGGAAAGTAAACATGTGGTCCTTATCCGGAAAATATTTTTGGGGCGTTATCCGGAATCCAATTCCTATGGCTTATCTGGAAAAAAAAAATTATGGCTTATCCGGAAAAATTTCCTAACTCTTATCCGGAATAATTTCCTTTTGCTTATCCGGAAAACGTGTTTCAAAGGCTTAACCGGAAACCATAATGTGGAAGCTTATCCGGAAATTTTTTTGACAAAAACTAAGAAATGATACTTTGATAAAGGTGACACAGATTGAGACCCAAAAGACCAAGATTTGAGACACGAAAAGAAAAAAAATGTGTAGACAAAAAGTAAAACAATAGGAGAAAAATAATATAAAAATAAAACCAGATTTGAGACTTGAGAAGAAAAAAAACAATATCAACAAAGACACAAATTTGATACGGATGTAAAAAAAATGGATAAAAATTATGATTAGATAACAAAAAAATTATAAAAAACTGATGATGGAAAAGATTTTTACCAAGTAAATCAATAGATAAAAAAAGAAAACACAAATCTTAAGATTTAACCATGGCTCTTGATATCAATTGTAGGTCCATAATTTCTTAGGATTGTGCAAGTTATGATTATCTATTGATTGGAATGGAGAAGGAGGAAGAACAAGATATGAACTAGAGAGAGAAAGAGGAGAGGAAAGGGAGGTAGGAGAGAAAGTGATTAGATTAATGAAATGTATGAATTACAAAGTGAGCAACCCCTCCTAACATGCTAGGAGGAGGTTTATATAGCCCACCCTACATGTGGGCTATATGGACTATATTGGATCACGAGCCCAATATCATTGGAGTGACCGATCCTTTCTAAATACGTAAAAACGTATTTCCAACATAATTCATCTTCTAAGTGTCCCTAATAATTTTTCCAATACAGACTATACAGATTTGAACCTTAATAATGTTTTGATCATATATTGCTCATTTTATGGATTCCATTGAGTGGTAAACTCCCACACATGTAAAAATTATACACCTTACTGTATATTCAATAATCCAAGTCATTTTATCAAGTTATCATATAGTTACTTACTGTTTTATACAGCCTATAATTTTAGTCAAGATTTTAACATCTTTTCATGTAGATTTTAGTCTCTTTAACCAAATCTATCAACACAAGATCCCCACATAATACTTTGATAATCATTTATCACTATATACATATACATTTAGAAAGAAAATACATAATTACATATTCAAAACAATAGGGTGATAGAAAGAAATTGATCTCTATACCAATCTATATGATGAAAAGGATGAGATATTGAATGAACAAAGCTTGATCTTGCCACCACATCTTCAACCTTTCAAGACAACTCCTTGGGTCCTTCAAATGGATGAACACCTCCATGAAATCATCCCTTGAAATCCATGTAAACTCCTGTTAAGTTGTTAAGATCACCTCCGATCTTCATTTCTTCAAAAGGCCTTCAACATATGTAGATTGTATCCTTTGTTTATAGTAAATTTTTGATGGAGATGATGATGGGATGGTGGTTATGGACGGAAAAGGAGGGAGAGGAAGAGAGGATTTGAGTGGTTTGCATGAAAGAAAAATAAGTAAATGGTTTGGTTTTGGCTAGTTTTATTGTTTGGTGGTTTTGGTAGAAATAAAAGGACAAGTGTCCTTTACACTTGCATAAACTTACCACCAAGGGTGGTGTTAGCTTATTTGTGCCGCCCATAGTGTGGGGGTGGGACAAGTGTATACTTGTTTCATCCCCACTAATTTACGGGTACTCTTCGATTCTAGTTTCCTCGATTTACGTGCCCTCGGGTCGTCTTACGAAAAACATTTTTATAAATTATGAATCAACGGCACAAAACGAATCTAATAAAAAATTTCTCATCAAAAACGGAGTTCAAAAACGTAAATACGTAAACCTAGGATTTCTGGTTTAATTGTAAAAGACGCTAAATTATGCACATAAGCCCTAATTTTAACCCGTAAATTTGTGAGATTATGAACCAACACAAATTAAATTTCCAAAATAATATTCAAGAATAAATTTATTTCCTGAAATGTCGGACTGTCACCAAATACGGTGTATGTAAACGTAAGCACGTAACGTAGAGTCCTCCGGTTTAGACGTAGTCGATGCTACTTTAAGATATAAACCAAAATTTCTTCCCAAAAATGAGTGAGTTTATATTATAACATTAAAATAATGATTTTAAATAATATTTGAGAATAAAATATCGACCATAAATTGATGGATTGTCACATTTGGGACTCCGGTATCCGAGGGAAACCGGTTTCTTTCTAATGGCCTATTCAGATTCTGATCATGCAGGGTGTCTTGATACACGTAAAAGTACTTCTGGTGGTGCACAATTTCTAGGTCAAGATAAGGTTGTGGGATGGTCTTCCAAGAAGCAGGATTGCACATCATTGTCCTCAGCCGAAGCTGAGTATGTGTCTCTATCTGCGTGTTGTGCTCAAGTTCTTTGGATGAGAACACAACTCATGGATTATGGCTTCCACTTTGATAAAGTAACTATGTACTGTGACTCAAAGTCCGCCATAGCCATCTCCTGCAATCCGGTACAACATTCCCGCACGAAGCACAATGATGTTAGATATCACTTCATTAAGGAACAAGTTAAAATGGGTATCGTTGAACTTTACTTTGTTGGAACTGATTATCAATTAGCTGACTTGTTTAAAAAAGCTCTTTCGAAAGAGAGGTTTGTGTACCTAGTTAGGAAAATTGTAATGCGATGTTTGATTCCAGCAGAACTGGAGATTCTGGCAAAGAAGCCTGCTTGATTCATCTATCAAACATCTACATGTAAATATTAATGAAAAAGCAAAATACAAAATTAAAAATCTTTTAAAATACCAAAAAGATTCTTCTCGACATATCTTTCAGTATCGATAATATGGACGTGCCTAGAAATGTCGCTCAATAACGACACGGGTGTGTACATAAAGCTTGAATGAAAGTTGTAAATATTTTTCAAAACATGTCATTTCTATTTTTAATAAAGGAAAAAGTCTATTTTGGACTATTTTTCCAACAACGGGTAGAGCAATCTATCTTGGGTTGAGCTTGTCACAAAATATTCAACGTTTTGAGCTCAACACAATGGCTTGTAATCACTTTCAGATTGCAACCCAGATCTATATTCACGGGGGAGTGTACGTTTTAGTGCTCTTAACCTCAGCAAAAGAAGTTAAATCTTCTTATACTTGAGTGGATTTGTCAAGACATTCAAAAGTCTAGGAACTCAAGTTAATGCTTCAGAAAAACCTTTTTGCCAAAAAGAATTTATTTTTCAAACAACGTTGAACATAATTTTTTCATGAATTTTTCAATGACATTCAAAATCTTTAAAAAATTGTGTGTTCAACAACTCCTATTCTCAAAAGTTTAATTGGATCAAATCCTCGACATGACAATTCCATTGGATCAATTTTTGAGGGGGAGCGTTCCAGATTCATGCTAAGTGATGTGTCGTGGATAGTATAGTGATAATTTGAGATACGTTATAGGGTAAATTAGAAAATTACCTTTAGGAAAAAGTAATAGACTAATATTACCAATGAAGAATTCAATTAAACACGTGAGTGAATCAAGTTCGTTGACACGAAGATCTTATGAGTTTGAGACGTTTTGTTTTGATTTGGACAATCGATGTGAATTGGTTTTCGGTTTTTAAACTACAATTAAAATCTACCAATTTTAAACTATTTAAAATTTTCCTAAAGTGCATGAATCGTAAACCCCGCTATTTTTAAAATCTAAAACAATTACTTGATTAAAATATAAAACTATTTAAAAATCAATCTATTTAAAAATCTATAAAATAAATCTATTTAATTACTTTTAATCTATTTAAAAAGCTAATTAAACTTTTTAAAACTAATTTACTTTTTTTTAAAAATTACTTTGAACAAATCTATTTAAAAACTATTTCTATTTAAATCTAAAATTATAAAAATCTAATTAATTAAAAATAAACTAATTAAACTAAAAAAACATTATTTATTTTTTATTTATTTATAATATTATATTATTATTTATTTTAATTAAACTAAGATTTTAGTAAAAACATTAATTAAAAGTTTATATAAAACGTAACCTTAATTTATTTTAAACTAGAAGTGCAAAATCTGCCAACCTAACTATCACTATATTAATAAAATTTCTGATATAATAATCAAAATAGCATGTAGCCCAGTTGGCTAACACACTAGGCGTGTGACCAGGAGCTCACAGGTTCGATTCCCATGAGGGACATCATTTTTGGATTTATTTCTTATTAACATATATGATTAAAACCAGTCACAGGGGGTGACTTTTGAAGCTTATTATGTTTTAAGCTGTTTAGAAAACAGCTTTTGAGCTTATCAAATCGATTGGATATGATAAGCTGAAAACTTGGACAAATTGAACAGCAAGTTAATTCAACACAATCAAAGGAAAACACAGATGAAGTTCAATGACCCAAAGCTTAAAAATGCCAAAGTAACTATATCATAATATTCAGTTAATAAAAACCATACAATTACCCAAGAACAGATTAGATCTAAATCAGTGACAAGAGAAAAACTTAGACAGCTATATATGAATAAAATCTACTCTTATATATCAGATGATCCATAAAAATCCATACAACTAATCTCACACCAAAATCTAATCTCACACCAAAAATAACACAATGATTATTCAACTAATCAGATGATCCAGTTCAAATGTTGCAGATAAACCAAATAAAGCATACAACTCTATCAAACTAATTAAGACTACAATCCAATTACTAAAACCAGTTAACACAAATCAGCCTATCAGTTAAAACTAACAAACTCTAACAAAATCAATCCTCAATCCATACAGTTTACTTTAACTTGTTAAAAATTAGTAGAAGTAATCCATGGCAGTCCAACAGCATTCAATATCATTAACATTCAAACGTAATATCATATAACATCATATAATCAACATCACAGAAACATTCAAGAAGCAGATTCATAACATGTTTATAACCTAAACATTAAACTATTTAAACATCTAATTTTAATAAACTAAATATCATAAAAATTTAAAAGTAAAATGCACCTTTTTGAGATATCCGTTGAGCAGTAGGTTTGCGCTGAGCAACCTAATGAACCGAGAGTGAAACCACCATCACCGTTACCACCATATAACATCTCGAAACATCAATGTTTCTCGATCCAGCAGAAAGACCTCTACACATCAGCCTTTATTATCTATTCTTTACTTTACTAGTGGGTAAAGTGTGATTCCCAGTTTCTTCTCGATTACTCGAATAAGCTATGATTTAACTCTCCGAATAATATTTAATTATAACCAATTATTTCAAATAAAAGAACAAGACACGAGATCGACAATTTATAAAACTGAAATTCAAACTTTTATTAAATCAATTAAAACATTACAACTATTGTAAAAATGAAATTACAATCCTAAATTAAATCTAGCATTATAACTCTAAGAAAGAAAAAGGGATGAAATATACAAGTAAATTGGGGGGTTTTTATAGCCTTCCCAAGGGCTTACTAAGGAGGATATTCGAATCTCTTTGAGCATATTCCTTCTGATTTTCGGCCCTTGATCTTCTCTTTCTCTCTCTTTGATTGATCGGATGGTGGAGAAAACATTACTAGCACACGGATTGCCAACATGGCATCCGTGTGTGCTAGTTGTGCTTCTTTGAAGGCTCTTGATTGGTTGATTTGGAAGATTGAGGTGTTTCTTCCATTGAAAAACAACCACGTATCCTCTTGATTCCTCTTATTATCTTCCTATAAATTGGGGGTTTTATTACCCTTTGTGTGAATTAATCGTGTGGCATAAAAGCCCCAAATTAATTTAGACATTTACTGGTTTAGGGTTGGGTGAATAGTAATTTGGGTGCCTGGTTTATTTTTGGGGAAAAAAGGGTGAAGAAGGGACTCACATAGAAACTATCGAAATATTATTCAATATGTGTGTGAAACGAATGGGTTAATGAATCGGTTATTTATTTAATTGTGAAGGAAAGTAAGTGGGCGAGGATAATGTTTGACTGACAAAAACGTGAATGGGTGTTATTTAATTGTGGTGAATGTAACGTGTGGTTACACGTTTAAATGAGAATGAGTTAATTACTCATTTGTTTAATATACAAACCCTAAAAACCCATAGTATTCGTTCCATTCCATTTTACTTCAACATTAAATTGGGCTTTCAGCCCAATGTTAACTTCATCCGTGTGTGCTAGCAAATTGGGCCTTTTGAATATAAGCCAAGTGTTGGGCCATTTTCACATGATTTCAATAGCTTTAACTTCAAATGGACTATTAAGCCCATTATCCCAAATGTGGGTCCCTTGTGACCCGTTTTCTTGACAAATGATAAAATCCGCTAAAGTCGAGCTCGATTTTGGCTTCTTTGATCTTTATCTTCAAACTCGTGTCGATATTTGTCGGTTTTTGTAATCTTGGTACCTACTCACATGAAAACAAGAAATACACATATACAAGGCATATTTGATACATTTCATGCATAATTTCATTGTTATTTGATACAAATGATATGAGTAATTTAGCTCATATCAAATTCCCCCATGCTAAGCAATTGTCGTGTCCTCACGCAATGATAAATTAAACATTAGCTACACCATTATTCAACTTACGACACTTTATTTTGCAAAGACATAATGTATTGCTTTCATTATTTGAAAAATAACTTTAAGGATCATAAAAGCTTAAATAGATTCATCGTCCTCGACTTTTCACTTTTCCATGCCAAGTGCAAAAACAAGATCATTGTTATTATAAGTTGGCAAACTAACACGAACTCATGTGGGCTAATTATTTACTTAGACTCCCTTATTCCTAGGTGTATCTCTTTTATTTTATTATTGTCTTGAATGATCACGAGGATGCATTTTTGACTTATTTCGATAATTTACAGGCCGAAAATAAAGTGAACAATTTACTCAATAGTTAGCAAAATGACAAAATCTTTTAAAACTACTTCTCGGGATTTCATAAAGTTCATATCTTGGCATAACTTGCTTCGCGATTTGAGACCTTTCTCGGATCGATATTTGGCAGCGAATTCATACTTCAAACCTTGAGAGACGTTCATGAAATAATGGTCTTCTCTTCATATAGGAATTTCTTCACTTGAAGTTTTGAGAGATTCATACTTGGACCACGACTTCTTCATTTTTCTCCAATATTTATTTAGGATTTTGATATACAACGATCCGCCTCCTTTTTGGACTTGGCTTCATTTATCCTTGAAAAAGAGATTTTGTTACCCTTTTTATTTTTACTTTTATCGTTCCTCGACTCACTCGAATTAAAATTCAATTTAACGTTATGACTTAACTTGTTTTTGGTAAAATCTATTTTTGGTATTTTAAACTAAATCTACTTAATTAAAAACTAATTTAAAATTTAAATAAAACTACAAAGACTTTGAAACTAATTTAAACTAATTAAAAATATTAAAACTAATAAAAAGCTTAAACTAAATTTAAATCTAATTTAAATGACTAAACTAATTTAAATGACAACTAATCTAGATAAACTAATAAAAAAAAAACAAAATTTGACTTTTAATAAAACTTAAAAATTAAATTAAGACTTTTTTTAAAAACTTTAAATGAAAAATATATTAAAACTTAATTAAAAACTATTCTAAAGACTTTTACGAAAAATAAATTTTTTTTAAATAAATAAGAAAAACTATTTCGAATTAACAAAACAAATAAAATATATTTTTTTTTTGTCTTTTTGTATTTTTATCAAAACTGAATTAAATAATAAACTATTTAAATACTTTTCAAACTAAACTAACTAATTTTAATTAATCTTTTAAATAAAACTGCAAACTAGGCTACTATCCTATATTAATTAAAATGTGTATAAACAAACACAAAAGAGGATGCTGGTAGAGTGGTTGGGTCGTTGGTTGTTGTGCGCGAGGTCTGGGGTTCGAACCCCAGGCCAGACGAAATTTTGCTAATATTAATTTCTTCTTTTTGGACAGCTTTATTTGGACAGAATATCAACACTGATCAATTGCATCTGTTTCTTATGCAGTAATACAACCAGCAAAAACAGATTAACCAAACAAGCAGTCGAAAAGCGAATAAGCTAAATCAGATTTGTCTAAAACTGAATATAAGCAACCATTTAAACAGAATCTAAAAAAAATAAGCTGAAACATATAAGCTACTTCTAGACAAGCACTAAAATCCTATCAAAAGCTGAACAAACCAGCAATAAGCTGAAAACTAAAATCAAACAAAGTATAAAACTATAAGCATATAAAAACCGACTTAAATAAGCTGATACGAATAAGCAGAACCTGATTAAACTAACTAGAAAAATACACATAAGCTGAATATCATAATAAGCAGTGACTAAATATAACGAAAATCAAACAAGCATATTATTCCTAAACAGAAAATAAAGCTATAACCAATAAGCACTACTCAAAATCCTATCAATCTTAAACAAATAAATCAAACTTAGCAACTAAATTGAACAAACAAAGACAGATCCAAAATAAAACTAAGCAGCTAACATAAGCAATAAAAAAAGCAGATTATAAAGAAAAACTTATAAAATTTAAAAAGAAGAATAAGAACCTTGAGTTGATACCGTTGGGAAGAAGACTGAGCGCTGAGCCGTCTTAAAGACAAATCGAACACCACCTTGAACCAAACCGAAAACATCAACAGCTACGAACCAAAACTTTCTTGAACCGAGAATCCAAAACATCAACCCTCGAATTCTTTTAAAAGCTCTCGAACAGATTATTATTATTATTTTTTTTTTTTTTTTATTCTTTTTATTTTTATTTTTTTATTTTATTTTTTATTATTTTTTTATATCTAGAAGAGACAAAAACCTTGAACAGTGATCATAATAACTCAAATTCAGTAAAATAAAAACAGATTAAAGAATGACAGAAATTAAATTTGCAATAATTTAAAATAGACGAATATAATTAAAATGAAACTTTCATTGATCAAATTCAATTACAAATACTGGAGAAAAAAAAATACAAGATTAATTCTATAACTAATTTTCTGAAATTAAAACTATTTTACCCTACTCCTAATTTAATTAAATAAAACTAAAAATTAATAATTAAAAAAAAGGCTTGAATACATTGTGAGAAATGGGGGTTTTTATAGGAGAAAACCCTCAAACCTTTCCTTGGTGCCTACGGCTTTGGATCTTGATCGTTCATCTCTTCTCTCTCTTTTATCTTTAATCAAACGGATGAGATTCTCTTTCCCACACGGATTGCCACGTTGGAATTGATTGAGGATCACCTTTGGTGTTTACACCCGAAAATTGGGGGTTGTGGGTGGATTCGTGTGAATCACACGATTAAGTGAAAAGCCCCATTTTTTAAGAGTAAAAATTGGGTGATGGTTATTTAGGGTTTTGAAGGTAAAAAAAAATATGGTGCGTGTGTTTTGGGAGGAGAAAGATGGGGGAATGGGTAAAATTGTTTTATTAAGTGTGTGGGGGAGTTTGTTTTGTATCGAAAAGTTTGGGAGAGAGAGAGAAACCGTGTGGGGATAATGGGTAAAAAGAAAACTTTTCATTTATGGGAAATAAGTGTGAGGTGAGAGGGAGACACGTGAAGAGTGAAGTGGGGGTGTCGGTGGTTTGTTTATTCATGTGAAGGAATTGAAGGTTGACTCGGGAAAGGCTTTTGACCAAGCAAACAATGTTTGTTTCCAAAAAAGAAAAAAATGGATTTTTCTTTATAAAACTATTTCTCCTTCCGTTTACCTCTTTTCAATCACATGGGCTTTTTGGCCCAAGTTTCCGTCCCACTTTTGTTAAGCCAAAATGGGCTTTTGGCCAACTTTTCATCCGTTTGTTTCAAATGGATTTTATGGCTTAATTTGGGCCAAGTAAAAAAAAAAAAAGTAAAAATAACTTTTAAATGGGTCTTTGAGCCCATTAACCCAAATGTGGGACCCACTTGGCCCAATTACTTCAAAAAAAAAAAAAAAAAAAAAAAAAAAGATTTAATCCCCTAAAATCGAGCTCGATTCCGGCTTCCTTGATTGATTCTTCAAAAACGTGTCGGTTTAGCCGGTTTCGTGAACTTAGGCACACTTTTGATCTTTTGACTTTGTCTTCGTTTCTTTTTGGACTTTTCTTCGACATTTGACCGTGAAATCCCGTGTTTTCTCTTCTTTTGATCATTTGTACCTATTTTAACACAAAAACACAAAACCACGCGTAATTCCGACATTTATGATAATAAACACATGATTTGGTCTTGTTTTTTCCTTGATTTTAGTGGCAAAAGGATAAGTGTTTTCACACTTATTAAATCCCCTACACTTGACCATTGCAATGACCCCATGCAATGCATAATTTTAAAGCATAAAGTTACATTTTTCTCGTAATCAATCCATCTCGGCCTTTATTAAAATATACTATTATTACTATGATAAAAAGATAAAAACTTAAAAGGAAACAAAAGTTATAAAAATTTATTAACTTGAAAATTATTCGATGGAAGAAACTCGTAAAGAAATCTAAGGCTTGAATTAGGGCTTTGGTGTCATGTATATTAATCACCCTCAAGTTTCACGTTCCCCATACCAAGCATAAAAACGAGATCATTGCAACTACAAGTTAGCACCACTAACACTTACTCATGTGGTTTAGTTAATCACTTAGACTCCCTTATTTCTACGGTGTATCTCTTGTATTTTATTTTTGTCTTGAATGATCACGAGGATGCATTTTTGACTTATTTCGATAATTTATTAAGGCCGAAAATAAAGTGGGACGATTTAATCAATAGTTAGCTAAAGGACAAAATTTTTTAAAACGGCTTCTCGAAACCTCATAAAGTTCATATCTTGGCATAACTCGTTTCACGATTTGAGACCTTTCTCGGACCGATATTTGGCTTGTACTTCAAACTTCAAATCTTGAGAGACGATCTTGAAATTATGGTCTTCTCTTCATTTTGGTATACATCTTCATAAGGAGTGAAAGATGCTTCAAACGTTGACCACGACTTCTTCATTTATCCTCTTCTTTATTTAGGATTTTGATATACAACGATCCGCCTCCTTTTCGGACTTGGATCTATTTATCCTCATACCTTGTTAGGGTCTTTTTGGATAGACTTCTCCATGATCTTTAGGGGAGTAATTGCTTCTCGTCGTGTGTCTTGATCCTTCATATTGATTTGGATTAATGATCTTCACATCATCTTAGGATCTTTAGCAAAAAGTGAATCCTCATGCCTTGTTAGGGCCTTTTTGGACTCGGGTATCCTCATGCCTTGTTAGGGCCTTTTTGGATAAGCCAATCTTCGCGTCCCGTTTCAATAAGTTATGCCTTGGCTATGAACTCTAATTAATACCGAGCAACTTTTAAACGATCTTGTGCTAGAAGCTAAGTAACCTTTTAAATCATACAACCTTATTTATTGCAAATATAATTATTAACAAGTGATGGGAGAAAAAGTTCATAACTAACTCACATAAGTTAATGAAAGAATACCGAACTTATAATTAACTATATCATTTCTCGTTCTCCACAATTTAAAATCTCAAGGAATGAGACTCGTGGATGCTTAGCCTAATAAACCAATTAAGGTCCATATGGTTAAGGATACTAGCTAGAGTATACTTGGATAAGTAAACTCGGGTTGAGTCAAAATATTCACGACGGGCCTAATATATCAAAGATATCTAAACTTGTTAAAACCATTTTATTTATTTATTTTATTTTTGACTTTATTCTTGAAATGGAAATTATTCGATGCGATAATAAAAGGAAAGAAAATAAATAAAAATACTACTAGGCCAAATAGATCAAAAATTTGAAAAACGTTGAAAATTTTTAAAATTTTCCGGTAAAATGGGGTCAAATTCATGGAAAAGCCCACTAAAATTTGATAGAAGGCCCCCCTACACTTGATATAAACATTGTCCTCAATGTTTAAGCATGTGGGCGAATAAACTCCCCTACACTTAGGACATTGAGTACGTTGTTTAAAATCGAGCTAAGGAAGGGACAACTAAAGTGATTACATTTATTTATATACAAGATTAAATCACAATAGCAAAAACTTATCGAAGGAATCGGGTACACGGGTAACACGGGAACACGGGTCTCGTCAAAAGTACCAAAAGTGGATCATCAAAGCACATGTACCTACACAATCACAACACACAAAACAAACAACCTACACGGCTCCCCCTACACTTATTCTAGAAAATAGAGAGAAAAATAGATAGGTCATCGGGTTGCCTCCCGAGAAGCGCTTGTTTTTGTTAACCGAGTCACGAGCCTGACTCGTCCCCGAATTAAATGGTCCATGGGGAAGCCTCGAATGTGATACCGGGATCAAAGATCTTGTCCTCGGTCCCGGATGAACATAATAAATGGGAGGCAGGAGGATAAGTCAAAGAAGGGAGAAAAGTCCGCTCAACATACGAGAAGTATGTGAGGTCATGATCCACGGGAGGTGGGGTGGGTAAAGGAGACAAATTGTCATCCCCCAAAGACATAGGATGGTCATAATTTGGCAAAGCCGTAAAGGTATCAATCAAAGAATGGTCAATGTCACCTCCCGGGTCAAAGTAATCATCCTCATGAACGTGAATCTCTTCGATTTCTTCATCATAGATAGGCTCGTCAAACAAAGGTTTGTCGTTCCCCTCATTGAGGATTTTAGAAATTCTCTCGAAGAGATCACGATCAAGTACGAAACCATCATTCATTTGTGGGATTTGTTGATAAGTTAAATCCTCACGAATGTGGTAAACGTAATTCTCATTAGAGGAGTGTTTATTAGGTAACTCCTCGAGAATAGGATGCGTGGTCATGTGAGTTGGTTCGTCATTATTATTATAAATAAGACGTTCCAACTCATCAAGTTCGGCCTCGATTTTGGAAAAATCGACCTCACTTGTAGGTGGAAGTGGAGGTAAAAGAGCTAGCTCTCGGTCGATAATTTCCTTAATCTCGGGCTCGAAGATGAAATCATCATACTCACCACATATAGAACTCTTATTGGAAGAATCAATTATCGCATTTGGATTTGTGAGTATGTGATCATGGACTATCGGAACGACCGTGTCCGTAAGCTCAGCAAAAGTCGGCACATCATAAACTTCATCAAAGAATTTGTCGAGCCCAAAATCGCTAATCTCACTCGATGTATCAAGATCCTTAGATGCATTTGGGATATTGAGAGAAGGGATTACAATTGCACTAGGACATTGAGCACAAAGATCACTCCAAGAAATAGTAGTCTCATCGTCATCATCATAAAAGTAAGAACACACAAGAGGAGGAGTAGAAGTACTAAGAGTAGAAACTTGCTCTTGTTGTCTTTCGTCATGCAAGCTAATTTCGAGTTGTTTTAAGCGTTCTAAAATTTCATCCAAACTAGTGCTTTGCTCCTTAAAAGAAGGTTGATGAACGACGGAGTTTTGTGGGGGTTCAAAATTTTGAAAACCGGAATTATAGCACGGATGTGGCTCATAATCCATCGGTTGACAATAAGAAGTATCGTGAGGGCCCCCACAATGATTGCAACACGGGTATTGAGAAAAACCCGGTGCATGTTGCGGATAGGGATTGTCGTAGACGGGAGGAGGGGAGAAATTTGTGTAAGAGGAGAAGTACGAATTTCTAGAATTGCACAATGGACAAAATCCAAATTGTGTATCGTCGATATCGGAACCACACTTCGCACAAGTACACCATGGACAAATTGGAAAACCGAGCCATGGTCTCCCACACCGAACGCAAGACAAATCCATGAAGAATTATAAATAAGAGGGGTTGAGAAAAAGAATTAAACACAATAGAGGATAAGAAAGAATATTTTTGTATTTTTTTTAAGAAAAATATATATATACAAGAAAAATCGAAAGAAATCGAATAAGAAAAATAACAATAATACGTAATATTTTTGGTGTAATACGTTTAGGAAAACGTATTACTTTTTGATTTTTTAATTTTTTTTGTTGCAATTCTTAGGAAAGAAATTGCTTTTTGTGATTTTTAATTTTTTTTTTTTTTTTGTATTTTTAAGTTTTTGATTTTTTTGTGTTTTTGATTTTTGTTAACAAGAAACGTAACGTTCAAAAAGAACGGATCCCAAAATCCAAACGTCTTCACGAAAAATCGTCAATCGTACGAGCGAAGCGGCAGCGGCGCCATTTTGAAAAAGAGATTTTGTTACCCTTTTTATTTTTACTTTTATCGTTCCTCGACTCACTCGAATTAAAATTCAATTTAACGTTATGACTTAACTTGTTTTTGGTAAAATCTATTTTTGGTATTTTAAACTAAATCTACTTAATTAAAAACTAATTTAAAATTTAAATAAAACTACAAAGACTTTGAAACTAATTTAAACTAATTAAAAATATTAAAACTAATAAAAAGCTTAAACTAAATTTAAATCTAATTTAAATGACTAAACTAATTTAAATGACAACTAATCTAGATAAACTAATCAAAAAAAAACAAAATTTGACTTTTAATAAAACTTAAAAATTAAATTAAGACTTTTTTTAAAAACTTTAAATGAAAAATATATTAAAACTTAATTAAAAACTATTCTAAAGACTTTTACGAAAAATAAATTTTTTTTAAATAAATAAGAAAAACTATTTCGAATTAACAAAACAAATAAAATATATTTTTTTTTTGTCTTTTTGTATTTTCATCAAAACTGAATTAAATAATAAACTATTTAAATACTTTTCAAACTAAACTAACTAATTTTAATTAATCTTTTAAATAAAACTGCAAACTAGGCTACTATCCTATATTAATTAAAATGTGTATAAACAAACACAAAAGAGGATGCTGGTAGAGTGGTTGGGTCGTTGGTTGTTGTGCGCGAGGTCTGGGGTTCGAACCCCAGGCCAGACGAAATTTTGCTAATATTAATTTCTTCTTTTTGGACAGCTTTATTTGGACAGAATATCAACACTGATCAA
This sequence comes from Glebionis coronaria, assembly GCA_025667525.1. Lineage (NCBI taxonomy): Eukaryota > Viridiplantae > Streptophyta > Magnoliopsida > Asterales > Asteraceae > Glebionis > Glebionis coronaria. The sequence goes on along the minus strand of JANFOE010001287.1, from coordinate 317,510 downwards.
TTGCATCTGTTTCTTATGCAGTAATACAACCAGCAAAAACAGATTAACCAAACAAGCAGTCGAAAAGCGAATAAGCTAAATCAGATTTGTCTAAAACTGAATATAAGCAACCATTTAAACAGAATCTAAAAAAAATAAGCTGAAACATATAAGCTACTTCTAGACAAGCACTAAAATCCTATCAAAAGCTGAACAAACCAGCAATAAGCTGAAAACTAAAATCAAACAAAGTATAAAACTATAAGCATATAAAAACCGACTTAAATAAGCTGATACGAATAAGCAGAACCTGATTAAACTAACTAGAAAAATACACATAAGCTGAATATCATAATAAGCAGTGACTAAATATAACGAAAATCAAACAAGCATATTATTCCTAAACAGAAAATAAAGCTATAACCAATAAGCACTACTCAAAATCCTATCAATCTTAAACAAATAAATCAAACTTAGCAACTAAATTGAACAAACAAAGACAGATCCAAAATAAAACTAAGCAGCTAACATAAGCAATAAAAAAAGCAGATTATAAAGAAAAACTTATAAAATTTAAAAAGAAGAATAAGAACCTTGAGTTGATACCGTTGGGAAGAAGACTGAGCGCTGAGCCGTCTTAAAGACAAATCGAACACCACCTTGAACCAAACCGAAAACATCAACAGCTACGAACCAAAACTTTCTTGAACCGAGAATCCAAAACATCAACCCTCGAATTCTTTTAAAAGCTCTCGAACAGATTATTATTATTTTTGATTTTTTTTTTTTATTCTTTTTATTTTTATTTTTTTATTTTATTTTTTATTATTTTTTTATATCTAGAAGAGACAAAAACCTTGAACAGTGATCATAATAACTCAAATTCAGTAAAATAAAAACAGATTAAAGAATGACAGAAATTAAATTTGCAATAATTTAAAATAGACGAATATAATTAAAATGAAACTTTCATTGATCAAATTCAATTACAAATACTGGAGAAAAAAAAAAAATACAAGATTAATTCTATAACTAATTTTCTGAAATTAAAACTATTTTACCCTACTCCTAATTTAATTAAATAAAACTAAAAATTAATAATGAAAAAAAAGGCTTGAATACATTGTGAGAAATGGGGGTTTTTATAGGAGAAAACCCTCAAACCTTTCCTTGGTGCCTACGGCTTTGGATCTTGATCGTTCATCTCTTCTCTCTCTTTTATCTTTAATCAAACGGATGAGATTCTCTTTCCCACACGGATTGCCACGTTGGAATTGATTGAGGATCACCTTTGGTGTTTACACCCGAAAATTGGGGGTTGTGGGTGGATTCGTGTGAATCACACGATTAAGTGAAAAGCCCCATTTTTTAAGAGTAAAAATTGGGTGATGGTTATTTAGGGTTTTGAAGGTAAAAAAAAATATGGTGCGTGTGTTTTGGGAGGAGAAAGATGGGGGAATGGGTAAAATTGTTTTATTAAGTGTGTGGGGGAGTTTGTTTTGTATCGAAAAGTTTGGGAGAGAGAGAGAAACCGTGTGGGGATAATGGGTAAAAAGAAAACTTTTCATTTATGGGAAATAAGTGTGAGGTGAGAGGGAGACACGTGAAGAGTGAAGTGGGGGTGTCGGTGGTTTGTTTATTCATGTGAAGGAATTGAAGGTTGACTCGGGAAAGGCTTTTGACCAAGCAAACAATGTTTGTTTCCAAAAAAGAAAAAAATGGATTTTTCTTTATAAAACTATTTCTCCTTCCGTTTACCTCTTTTCAATCACTTGGGCTTTTTGGCCCAAGTTTCCGTCCCACTTTTGTTAAGCCAAAATGGGCTTTTGGCCAACTTTTCATCCGTTTGTTTCAAATGGATTTTATGGCTTAATTTGGGCCAAGTAAAAAAAAAAAAGTAAAAATAACTTTTAAATGGGCCTTTGAGCCCATTAACCCAAATGTGGGACCCACTTGGCCCAATTACTTCAAAAAAAAAAAAAAAAAAAAAAAAAAAAAGATTTAATCCCCTAAAATCGAGCTCGATTCCGGCTTCCTTGATTGATTCTTCAAAAACGTGTCGGTTTAGCCGGTTTCGTGAACTTAGGCACACTTTTGATCTTTTGACTTTGTCTTCATTTCTTTTTGGACTTTTCTTCGACATTTGACCGTGAAATCCCGTGTTTTCTCTTCTTTTGATCATTTGTACCTATTTTAACACAAAAACACAAAACCACGCGTAATTCCGACATTTATGATAATAAACACATGATTTGGTCTTGTTTTTTCCTTGATTTTAGTGGCAAAAGGATAAGTGTTTTCACACTTATTAATCCTCATACCTTGTTAGGGCCTTTTTGGATAGACTTCTCCATGACTTTTGGGGAGTATTTGTTTTTCGTCGTGTGTCTCGATCCTTCATATTGATTTTTGATAAATGATTCTTCACATCACTTGGGATCTTTAGCCATGAAATATAGCCCTCATGTCTTGTTAGGACCTTTTTGGACTGGCCAATCTTCGCATCCCGCTTCAATAAGTTATGCCTTGGCTGTGAACTCTAATCCATACCGAGCAACTTTTAAACGATCTTGGGCTAGAAGCTAAGTAACTTTCCAAATCGTACAACCTTATTTATTGCAGATAAATTTATTAACAAGCGATGGGAGAATAGGCTTATAATTAACTCACATAAATTCCCGAAAGAATACCAAACTTATAATTGGCTCTATCATCTCTTGTTCTCCATATTGTAAAATTTCAAGAATGTTAAATCAATGGATACTTAGCCTATTAAATCAAAGTTTTGGGTTTTCAAGTCATCTATAGGATCTTGCATCTTCTTATACTTTTACAAGTTTTAGAATTTGCGTTTTAAAGTTCCCTTGATAGACGACTTTCTAGGATCAATTATAGGAGCTTGCGAAAAGTTCTTGTTCTTAACTCGTATGAATTAAGACTTTCGCGTTTTAAAGCTCCCTATATAAAAGCCTAGCAAAACTTAATTCAAATACGTTAAGGAAAAGCTAAGGTTAAAAACCGAGTCGAGTCAAAAACTATTCTTATTTTCACCAACGGAAAGCCTACATTCATGTCAAAAACACTTATTTTATTTATTAAAACTTAAAAATTACAAAAAAAATTAAAACTTTATTGAAAAATGAGAAAAAGATTACGTTTGGACACGACAAAAGCAATTGCAAGCGATTATATCGATTGACTCCCCCATGATAAAACCAAACATTTTCCTCAATTTTTCTTAGCTCAAGAGTAACACCCCCTTGCTAAAACACAAAGAGTCTAATGCAAATTCCTAGCATGGAAAGAGCACGCAAATCTATAAGCCGTTTATTAATTATGCCTAAAGATAAAACGTTAGTCGATAAAAATCAAGGGTAAGAAAGTGTGCCCCTTTTTGGCATTCAAAGAATGGAAGATCAAGTGGACCGGCAAAAACCGAACACAAGAGTCTTCAAAAATTAAGGTCAAACCTTAGATCACAACACAACAAAACACGAGCACGAGCTTGAAAGATCAAGCCTTATTAGTTGTTAGAAATTAGAAAGAAGATAGAATGTATGGGACTCCCCCACAAGGCACCTCGTTTTTGTTCACCGAGTCATGAGCTCGACTCGATCCCCGCATTCATTGGTCCTTAGGGAAAGTTTGAAGATCCGGGACAACCTCCGTAGGTATGTCCCCTCCAAAGTAGTATTTCACATGATGACCGTTCACCTTAAAGTTAGGCCCGTCTTTTTGAGCTAGCTCAACGGTGCCATAAGGGAAAACTTGTGCAATGGTGAATGGTCCGGACCAATGGGATTTAAGCTTGCCCGAGAAAATCTTGAGTCTAGAGTTGAATAAGAGGACTTGATCACCAACATTGAAAATGCGGTTTTTGATCTTAGAGTCATGAATCCTCTCAATCTTCTCCTTATAGATCAAAGAATTTTCATAAGCTTGCTCCCTTAATTCACTTAGTTCATTCAATTGAACCTTGTGATGATCACCCGCGGTCCTCAAATCAAAGTTACAATGCTTAAGAGCCCAATAAGTCTTATGTTCGAGTTCAATTGGCAAGTGGCATGCTTTTCCGTAGACCAACCTAAATGGTGTACAACCAATTGGCGTCTTGTAAGCCGTACGGAAAGCCCACAATGCATCGTCCAATTTATCCGACCATGAAGTGCGATTCTCTCCAATAGAATGCTCCAAAATCCTTTTAAGAGCTCGGTTTGAAACCTCTACTTGACCACTCGTTTGAGGGTGATAATCCGTAGAAAGTCGAAGAGTGACAACATATTTCTTTAGAACTTTTTCAAATTGTTCATTACAAAAATGGGTCCCACGATCACTTATAATCGCCCGCGGAGTTCCAAACCTAGCAAAGAGTTGTTTCAAAAAGTTCACCACAACTCGAGCATCATTAGTGGGCAAAGCCTTAGCTTCGACCCATTTAGACAAATAGTCCACGGCTACGAGAATGTATTTATTTCCTTTCGAAGATGGGAACGGCCCCATAAAATCGATCCCCCACATGTCAAAGATTTCAAAAACTTGGATAATGTTTTGAGGCATTTCATCCCTTTGTGAGTTCTTTCCTTGACGTTGACAAGCATCACAAGTCTTGATCAAGTTTTGGGCATCACGATATATGGAAGGCCAAAAGAAGCCGGCATCAAAGACTTTTTTCGCGGTGGCGTTAGCACCATGATGTCCCCCGGTGGGTCCCTCATGACAAGATTTAAGGATATCTTGAGCTTCTTTGCCAAACACGCACCTATGAATCACTTGATCCGCGCACACACGAAACAAATAGGGGTCGTCCCAAAAGTAATAGGAGATATCCTTGAAAAACTTTCGTTTTTGTTGGGACGACATACCCTTGATCACAAACTTCCCCGCATGGTAATTTGAGATGTCCGCAAACCGTGGGGGTACTATCATCACCATGAAAAGCAATCATACCAAGCGTCTCGAGAGGAAATGTTTCATTGATTTCCTTGTTCTCTCGATCGCTTTGGTGAGGATTCTCAAGTCGAGATAAATGATCGGCCGCGAGATTCTCGGCTCCTTTTTTGTCTAGAATTTTGACATTAAATTCTTGAAGGAGGAGAATCCACCGGAGCAACCTCGGCTTAGCATCTTGTTTATTAAGAAGATATTTGATAGCCGAGTGGTCCGTATACACTATGGTTTGAGACAAGACGAGATATGGTCTAAACTTTTCAAAAGCATACACAACGGCAAGTAACTCCTTTTCCGTTGTAGTGTACTTTGTTTGAGCATCCGTCATAGTCTTACTTGCATAGTGTATAGGCAAGAAGTGTTTTAACTTACGTTGCCCCAAAACCGCACCTACCGCATAATCACTAGCATCACACATAATTTCAAAAGGTAGATCCCAATCCGGGGCAACTAAGATTGTAGATTCGGTTAACTTCTTTTTAAGCATCTCAAAGACTTGAATACACTCATCCGAAAAGATGAAAGGAGTCTCTTTTTCCAAAAGATGGGTCATAGGCCGAGCTATCTTAGAGAAGTCTTGTATAAAACGACGATGGAAGCCGGCATGGCCGAGAAAACTCCTTACTCCCTTAACGGTGGTGGGTGGAGGCAATTTGGCAATCACGTCGATTTTAGCCCTATCAACCTCAATACCGGCCTTAGAGATCTTATGTCTAAACACAATTCCCTCTTTGCACATGAAGTGACATTTTTCATAATTAAGCACAAGATTCGTTTCCTCACAACGTTGCAACATTCTTTCTAAGTTAGAGAGACATGAAGTGAAAGATTCCCCAAAAACCGAAAAGTCATCCATGAAAACTTCCATGGTTTTCTCGATAATATCATGGAAAATGGCCATCATGCACCTTTGGAACGTCCCCGGAGCATTGCATAGTCCAAAAGGCATGCGATGATAGGCAAATGCTCCATAAGGACAAGTGAATGTGGTCTTTTCTTGATCACGAGGGTCAATGGGGATTTGGAAATAGCCGGAAAATCCATCCAAAAAGTAATAGAATTCATTACCCGCTAGTCTCTCTAACATTTGATCCATAAAAGGTAATGGAAAATGATCCTTCCTAGTGGCATCATTAAGTTTCCTATAATCAATACAAACACGCCAACCGGTCACAAGTCTAGTAGGAATCAATTCATTATCCTCATTAGTAACAACCGTCATTCCTCCTTTCTTTGGAACACAATGCACGGGGCTAACCCATGGACTATCCGAGATAGGGTAGATCATTCCGGCGTCTAGAAGTTTAGTGACTTCCTTTTTATCACCTCATGAATCTTTGGATTGACCCTTCTTTGATTTTGGATAGCGGGTTTATATTCATCCTCCATTAGAATTTTATGAGTACAAAATTTTGGATCTATACCCTTAATGTCGGAGATTTTCCATGCAATGGCCCGTTTATGTTTATTAAGCACTTTAATAAGCTCATCCTTTTCATTTTCCTTTAATCCCTTAGCAATAATCACCGGTAACTTATCCGATCCCTCAAGAAAAGCATACTCCAAATGAGTGGGTAATTCCTTAAGTTCTAATTCGGGTGCTTCCTCAATAGATGTTTTCACTTTAGTCTCATTTTCATTCACAAGTTTTAGTTCCATAGGTGGTGATTCAAAAGGATCCAAATTCAACAATTTTTCAATCAAAGCAATATCTCCCTCGGGATCAAAATTCTCACAATCAAACTCACTAGGATCAAATGGTGTGCTAAGGTAATCATCAATTTCCTTTTCGATTTTTGAATAACCATTATTCTTAAGCTCTTTAAGAACGAAGTCTTCTCCCTCAAATGGAGTGAGTGGAGGCTTAGCCGAAGAGATAATAGGATTCGATGAAGTGGGATTGCCACTTTTAGAATTATCCGAAAAACCAAGCATAGCTTGCGAAACCTCTTCGCTAGCAACATCAATCACATCGACTTGATTGATTGATTCCTCGTCGTCTTCGGAAGAAAACTTCGAGATGTTACAAACATTAAGAGTGATACTTTCATCATCAAAACATAAAGTCAATTTTCCCTCTCTCATGTCAACTAAAGAACTAGCCGTATTTAAAAACGGTCTTCCCAAAATAAGAGGCACTAGAGAATTTTCTAGATAATCACAAATTACAAAATCCACCGGAAAAATGAGCTTTCCTACTTTGACTAATACATCCTCGGCTATACCTTTTGGAAAGGCGATCGATCGATCTGCTAGCTCGATAGTCATCTTAGTAGGTGAAAGCTCGGGAAGTGATAACCTTTTTCATACGGAAAGAGGCATCAAGTTAATGCTAGCGCCTAGATCGGCTAATGCTAAGCATTCTTCCATATTAGGGAAATCACATGGTATCAAAAATTGACAGGGATCTCCAAGCTTTTTGGGAAACTTTTTAGAGAGAACCGCGTAACAACTTTCATTTAAGGATGTAGATACTTCAACTAATTTCTCCTTATCGTTCATCAACCTTTTAATTGTCGAAGAAAACTTAGGCATGCTAAGCAATGCATCCGCGAAACTAAGATTAATATACATTTTCTTATACACGTCAAGAAACGTAGAAACTTGAGCATTGGTCTTTTCGCGGAGCTTCTCTTTGGTAAGTATCGAAGGGTAGGGTAGTGTGGGTTTAGTCTTTGGAAGCTCGGGTTCCGGAATAGGCAATTGGTCTACCTTTGGTGGAATAGGAATTTCCTTTTCTTTAACCACCTCGGGTTCTTGCTCCACTTCCCTCACCAGAGAGGTACTCACACGTGGAAGCAAAGGTCCGTCTAAAGCTTTCCCACTACGTGTGGTTATGGCTTTCATCTCACCCATCGGGTTTGGAATGGTGTTGCTAGGTAAACCACCCGAAGACGAGGAAGGTTTGGTCATAAAAGATTCAAACATCGAAAGCAATTTATTTTGACCTTGTTCCATACTTTGTTGCATACGATTTTGACTTTGCTCAAACATTTGCTCAAATCTTTGTTCAATTCATTGTTGATTAAGCTCAATCTTATTGTTTTGCCCTTTAATCGTATTTTGAAACTCATTTTTCAAAGTTTCCATTTGTCCTTGAATGTTGTTTTGAAAAGCTTTCAAATTTGCCTCATTCGTTTTAATGTAGCTTGACAAATCATTTTGATTATTCCCTTGAAAACCTTGATTGTTTTGATTAGCATTGAACCCATTTCCTTGATTGTAATTCCCTTGGTTACCACGGTTAAAATTATTCCCATTGTTTCCATTGTTGTACCTATTTTGAACCGGTGGAAAACTCGGTGGAGCAACATGATTTTGACGAGGAACTTGACCGTTGGAGCCATAAGTTCCGTCGCGGCAAAAGCATTAGCTTGATCAAACCCCGTGTTTAAACAAGCATAATTAGGATGTGCTCCACCACATGATACACAAACATTCTCAACCATATTAATGGATCCATGAGGATTCTTCCTAATCTCACTAAATAAAGTCGCGAATCCACTATCAATCTTAGAGTCCAATCTAGCAATCTCGGGATTCACATTGGAAACAACCGGTGTGTTTCGTGAATAATGTGCTCTAGACATATCCTCAATTATTCTCCACGCGTCTCTCGGAGTTTTTCTTAAAAGATTACCACCCGCGGCGGCATTTAAAGAATCTTGTTCAATCATATTAAGCCCATTATAAAAAGTATTTATTTGATGCAATTCCGAGAAACCGTGGTGTGGACATTGTCTCAACAAATCTTTAAATCTTTCCCATGCAACCTCAAACGATTCATGCACTTTTTGTTCAAATCTAGTGATCTCGTTCTTAAAGTGTGTTGTCTTGGACGGTGGAAAGAAATAATTCATGAACTTAGACACTAAATCATCCCATGTTAAGATCGAACCTGGTGGTTCTTACTGATACCAAAGCTTAGCATTACCCTCGAGCGAGTACGGAAAAAGCATGAGCTTAATCACGTCATTCGGCACATCTCTAAACTTGAGAGTCGAGGTAATTCGATTAAAATTCCGAATGTGAGAATGCGGGCTATCGGTCTCATTGCCACGAAATTGGTCGGCACGAATGAGCGATAAGAGACCCGTCTTAATCTCAAAATGATCCGCCAAAATAGCCGGCACAACGATTGCTTCCCCGTACCCTTCGGTGGGTGCACGGAGCAATTCCTCCATTGTTCGGCTATCGGCCATCTCTACAACAATAGGTGGAAGCTCGGGTTCCACTATTCGTTGTTGACGATTTCTATTTCTACGAGGAATATTTTCAAGCCTATTAAAATCAATCACAAGACGAGAAGAACGTAATTGCATACACTACAAAGACGAGAATTTAAAGGATTGAAGAAAATAAATTTTACAAGAAGAAGATTATTTTTGGTATTTTATTTGGTATTGCTCAATCAATAATGATCGATAAAAAACAAGGAATAAGGATAACTACTATGGAAGTAAATTACCCTCGGTCGACTTTGAAACGATAGGTGAAAACCTAAACGTCTCGAGGTTCAATAAGTAAACTACAAAAATAAGATTTATTACTACTTGAGTCGGCAAACCAATAATAGGTCGTCCCTCTCAATATACGCACAAGCAAGCGGGGAAACGAGGTGGCACAAAGCACTTAAAAACCTTTTTCCTTAGACGGCCTTTTATAGCACGTCGCCTTATACCCACCTTATAGTTTGTATAAATCGAGTTCAAACTTCTTATTAGTATTTATCTATTTTGCCTTTTATTTTTGTTTTGGATTCGACTACAATAGCTAGGTGATGAAATCCCAACTAAGGCCTTATTTGAAAAGTATGTAAAATTATTGTTCTACGTAATACAATATATTATTCACAAAAAACGAGAAAAACGATACATACTATATAATAGAAAAATAACAAAACTTTCCGAGGGCGGAAAGGGTCTTCCAATCAATGATCAACAAATCTGCACAAAAGTGAATCGTACACAAGATCCCCGGTAGCGGCGCCAAAATTTTTGATGTGTCGTGGATAGTATAGTGATAATTTGAGATACGTTATAGGGTTAATTAGAAAATTACCTTTAGGAAAAAGTAATAGACTAATATTACCAATGACGAATTCAATTAAACACGTGAGTGAATCAAGTTCGTTGTACACGAAGATCTTATGAATTTGAGACGTTTTGTTTTGATTTGGACAATCGATGTGAATTGGTTTTCGGTATTTAAACTACAACTAAAATCTACCAATTTTAAACTATTTAAAATTTTCCTAAAGTGCATGAATCGTAAACCCCGCTATTTTTAAAATCTAAAACAATTACTTGATTAAAATATAAAACTATTTAAAAATCAATCTATTTAAAAATCTATAAAATAAAACTATTTAATTACTTTTAATCTATTTAAAAAGCTAATTAAACTTTTTAAAACTAATTTACTTTTTTTAAAAAATTACTTTGAACAAATCTATTTAAAAACTATTTCTATTTAAATATAAAATTATAAAAAATCTAATTCATTAAAAATAAACTAATTAAACTAAAAAAACATTTTTTATTTTTTATTTATTCATAATATTATATTATTAATTATTTTAATTAAACTAAGATTTTAGTAAAAACATTAATTAAAAGTTTATATAAAACGTAACCTTAATTTAATTTAAACTAGAAGTGCACAATCTGCCAACCTAACTATCACTATATTAATAAAATTTCTGATATAATAATCAAAATAGCATGTAGCCCAGTTGGCTAACACACTAGGCCTGTGACCAGGAGGTTACAGGTTCGATTCCCATGAGGGACATCATTTTTGGATTTATTTCTTATTAACAGATATGATTAAAACCAGTCACATGGGGTGACTTTTGAAGCTTATTATGTTTTAAGTTGTTTAGAAAACAGCTTTTGAGCTTATCAAATCGATTGGATCTGATAAGCTGAAAACTTGGACAAATTGAACAGCAAGTTAATTCAACACAATCAAACGAAAACACAGATTAAGTTCAATGACCCAAAGCTTACAAATGCCAAAGTAACTAAATCATAATATTCAGTTAATCAAAAACATATAATTACCCAAGAACAGATTAGATCTAAATCAGTGACAAGAGAAAAACTTAGACAGCTATATATGAATAAAATCTACTCTTATATATCATATGATCCATAAAAATCCATACAACTAATCTCACACCAAAATCTAATCTCACACCAAAAATAACACAATGATTATTCAACTAATCAGATGATCCAGTTCAAATGTTGTAGATAAACCAAATAAAGCATACAACTGTATCAAACTAATTAAGACTATGATAGGTGTGTAAACACCCATCCCTTTTACCACTTACTTACAATAATAACCGAGCCAAAACGTGTATATTATGTCTTTTATGTCGGAATTATGCGTGGTTTGTGTTTTTGTTGTGATTTAGGACGAAAAGGTGAAAAGCGGAGAAAACACGGGCATTTACGGGCTTTTATTAAAGAAAGAGATGAAAGACGAAGTCAAGAAGTCAAGAGTGCAAAAAGAACGGAAGTCCAAGACCAATTCGGAAGATTTATCGAAGAAAAAGTCGAAAGACGGAAGTTTACTTAAAGCCGAAGAACTCAAGTCTATTTTATTGAAGAATTAAAAGAACGAGTTAAAAGAAATCTCGAGCCAAAAGTCATTAAAGTCCAAGATTAAAGAAGATTTAAAAGCTTAAGGACTAATGGTGCAATTAACAAAGAGATTAAGAAGGAAGGGCCTAATGATTCAATTAAGAGAAAATGAAGGAGGGGAGGAAGCTTCCTAATCCTCCCCTATATATAGATTAGGCTAGTTAATCATTTTTCTTTGTTGGCTAATAGTGACAATTAGTTCTTCCATTTATTTACCTTGCACCTTTAAATTCATGTCAATTTAATTACTTGTCAAATTTAAATACCTTGTCTTGCACCTTAAATTCCTTTAATTTCAAGTAAGTTTCCATTTAATTCTTGTCAATCTTTATTTTATCTTGTTAATCTCCTATCTACCTTTCTGAATCTTTGATTTCCATGTTTATGTTCATGTTTATGTTCATGTTCATGTTCTTATTTTGATCAAAGTGGGTTTTGATTATTGTGGTTAGTTTTGTTAGTTTTATTGATTTGGATAGTTTGTTTATGATTATTGGATGTTTTGTTATTAGTTTAATTTAATCTTATGTTTGATTTTGGCTAAATTGTTATTAGATCCGTGTATATTGCATTTCCCTGTTCTTCGGGGGTGTTTGTTTCTGTTTCAGATCTTTCCCAAGTAAGTTCCGGATCAACACCAAAAAGTTCAGAACCAAGCCAAGGAAAAGTTCAGAATCAAGCCAAGGAAAAGTTCAGAATCAAGCCAAGGAAAAGTTCATAATCAATCCAAGGAAAAGTTCAGAATCAAGCCAAGGAAAAGTTCAGAATCAATCCAAGGAAAAGTTCAGAATCAATCCAAGGAAAAGTTCAGAATCAATCCAAGGAAAAGTTCAGAATCAATCCAAGAAAAAGTTCAGAATCAATCCAAGGAAAAGTTCAGAATCAAGCCTAGGAAGAGTTCAGAATCAATCCAAGGAAAAGTTCAGAATCAATCCAAGGAAAAGTTCAGAATCAAGCCAAGGAAAAGTTCAGAATCAATCCAAGGAAAAGTTCAGAATCAATACAAGGAAAGGTTCAGAATCAATCCAAGGAAAAGTTCAGAATCAAGCCAAGGAAAAGTTCAGAATCAATCCAAGGAAAAGTTCAGAATCAATCCAAGGAAAAGTTTAGAATCAAGCCAACGAAAAGTTCAGAATCAATCCAAGGAAAAGTTCAGAATCAAGCCAAGGAAAAGTTCAGAATCAATCCAAGGAAAAGTTCAGAATCAATCCAAGGAAAAGTTCAGAATCAATCCAAGGAAAAGTTCAGAATCAAGCCAAGGAAAAGTTCAGAATCAATCCAAGGAAAAGTTCAGAATTAATCCAAGGAAAAGTTCAGAATCAAGCCAAGGAAAAGTTCAGAATCAATCCAAGGAAAAGTTCCGAACGAAAGTTCAGGATCAAGAACTTCCGATTCAGAAAACTTCTGAATCAATAACTTTCGAGTCAAGAAGTTCCGAACCAAAGTTCCGAATGAGTGTTTTGTGTTGATTTATTCCGAACGAAGAAGAATTATTCCGGGTGAAGGTGACATTCCGAACGAGTAATTATTCCAAGTGAGGTATTTTCAGGTTCTTTTTAGTTTTTGTCTTTGATTTTTATTTTCAAGCTTTATTTTTCCCGCCTTTTCCTTAGTCGCACATTAAGTAAATTCTGCTTTAGATTTATTTTAGCTTTGCCTTAGTTTAAGTTTTAGTTGCGTTTTAAGTTTGCCTTAGATAGATTTACGTTTGCGTTATTTACTGTAGTGTCTTTTAATTCTCATCACGCTTGTAATTACTTGCACCATTACTTTAAGTTAGACTTAGATTTATTTTACCTCCCTTTTACTTTAATTGTTTTTGCACTTTTAATATACTACAACGACACATTTTTGTTTCACCAAAGACAGCTGAGTCGCACATAGAGAACCTAGATCAATTCGATTAGACCACGAGAATGATAATTTTTATACGGGGTGTCAAAATCCTTGTATCAAATGGCGCCGCTGCCGGCTCTTTTCGTAAAGATTAACGGTTTTCTGTGAGAGACGCGTTGTTTTTTTTGGGATCCGTTCACTTGTGAGCATTATTTTTCTTGCTTAAAAAATTCGAAAAACCATAAAAATAAAAAATTCATAAAAATCCATAAAAATTAAAAATTTGAAAAATCCAAAAAGATTTTATCTTTATTGTGTATATATATTGTCTTTGTGTTTGGTTTCTTTTTCTTTTGCATTTCCAGGTGTATGCGTACTAGATCTTCTAATTATCAAGAGCTCGAGACTCAAGAAGATTTAAGTATGTCAGGTGTTAACAACAACAATAATCCACCGCACCTCAACAATAACAACAATGTTCTTCCACAGCCTGATCTTCGGACAATGGAGGAGCTTTGTCAACCTACCATGTTTGGACGAGGAGGACCGATTGCGCCGATGCAAATCAACGCTCCTGAGTTTTCGTTGAAGCACCACATGATTCAGCAAGTGCAAACAAATACTTTTAGAGGACTGCCTAATGATGATGCCAACAAACACCTCGACAAGTTCATTACAATTACCCAAAGCATGAAGTTGCCTGGTGCCACAATGGATGTTCTTCGCTTACAACTCTTCCCACATACTTTATCACATCACGCCGAGAAATGGTTTGATCGTCTCCCGAAGAATTCTATTCACACTTGGGATGACATGACTCAACGCTTTTTGTCGCGCTACTTTCCACCATCCATGGTCACAAGCCTTCGCAATCAAATCAGCGGTTTCATGAAAGAACCCGATGAATCTCTTTTTGATGCTTGGGAGAGATATAATGTCTTGATTGATCGTTGTCCAAACCACAACATGCTTCCCGTCACATTAATTGATACTTTCTACAACGGTTTGACTTTTCAAGATCGTGATACGATTAATGCAGCCGCCGGTGGCACATTTATGAAAAGGAGACCCGAGGAGTGTAGAGAGCTAATTGAGAACATGACTACTCACCACAAAAATTGGGATTCCTCTGCTTCTTCAAGGAACAACCCGAGAGTCAATGTTTCTTCCACTTCAGCAAACCCTGATATGACCGAACTCACCCGCATGATGACTGAAATGAGCAAAAGTATCACGCTTCTCGCTTCAAACCAACAACAACAACAACAAGTTAAAGCGGTTGCACCTTCTTGTGAAACATGCGACGGTCCTCACTCATACACCGATTGTCCTTCAACTCAAGGAAATCCAGAAAATGTGTATGCAGCTTATGGTAATTATTCACCGGAAAATTACAAAGCTCGACCTCAAGGGGATGGAAATTTGCTGAGAAACCGGTCCAACAACTACCTTTCACCCGGTTTTTCTCCTCAAAACCAAAACCCCGCCAACAACTACAATAGAAGCAACCAAATCCCACCAAGAGCTTCTAATCCTTATCACCCACCCGCTCAACAAACCCCACCCATTAACCCCAATGTTGAGGCCATCATGAGAACCAAAGGTGAGCAAATAAAGAATCTGCAGAGCCAAATTATCAATTTTAAAGGAGATATCACAAAGCAAGGAAATGAGATTAGATCCGAGCTTTGAGAAAACATTCAATCCTCCTTCAGCAATCAAACCATTGATTTGAAGAATATGCTTGCTAGTTTCTTGCCCGCAGCTCAACCTTCTACTTCGAGTTCTCTACCTTCAAACACCGTCACCAATCCGCGAGCAAATGTGAGTGCTATTACTACTCGTAGTGGAATTACCATTGTCGATCCACCGATCCCGCCCCCATCATCTACACCTCCTCCACCACCATTTATCCCTACTCCTCCTACACCTAGTATTAGGGCACCATTACCGTCTCTGCCTCGTCATGACAATGTACCTAGGAAGGACCCTTCAACATCTCAACCTTTACCTACACCTACACCTTCATCACCTAAACCCAATATCCCTTATCCCTCTCGTTTAGGCAAGACCAAAATGCTAACCAAGGATGACTCTGAAGTGTCACGCTATGTGAAGATGATCTATCAGATGAACTTCAACATTAGCTTTCTTGAGGCACTTGTCCACATGCCCAAATTTGTTAAAGCATTTAAGGAATTGCTTAACAAGAAGGAGAAGCTGATTGAGCTCGCCAGCACACGCTTAAATGAAAACTGCTCTGCAGTTATTCTTAAAGAACTTCCAGAAAAGCTTGGAGATCCCGGTGTTGCCTTGCGTTTTCAACAAAACTGAAGAATTTACTGCCCTTGCTGATCTCGGGGCCAGTATTAATTAGATGCCTTTGAGTGTTTGGAAAACACTATCATTGCCCGACCTCACTCCAACAAAGATGACTCTTGAACTTGCAAATCGCACTCTCGCTTACCCCGTTGGTATAGCCGAAGACGTGTTCAATAAAGTTGGCACATTTACTTTCCCGGTTGATTTTGTCATTGTTGATTATGAAATGGACCCTCGTATTCCTTTAATACTTGGTCGGCCATTCTTGAGAACCGGACGAGATCTAGTTGATGTTGCCGAAGGTGATTTAATCTTAAGAGTCGGGAATGATTCACAAGTTTTTAAAATGGAGAAGCTTACAGGCAAAACCTTTGGCCGAGAATCAGTGAATATGATTAATGTGCTCGATGATTTTGTCGTCTACGACAATCCTCTATACGAGTCTTCCATTGATAATCCACTTTTTCAAGATGATGTGGATGATTCTCGCTCCAATTTGGAACCTTCTCCCATTTATGATTCTCCACCGATCTTTGATGCTTA
This sequence comes from Glebionis coronaria, assembly GCA_025667525.1. Lineage (NCBI taxonomy): Eukaryota > Viridiplantae > Streptophyta > Magnoliopsida > Asterales > Asteraceae > Glebionis > Glebionis coronaria. Next base: position 301,230 of record JANFOE010001287.1, on the reverse strand, counting down.
TGATGATGATGATTCTAGCTCAGATTCGGATGATTATGATGACCTTACTTCTGAGTATCCCGATCTGCCCACGTATGATGATTTCGATGAGGCTGATACTCTTTCGAGCGATTCTTCACACGATGAAGATCCTCCGCCATCACTCGATCCTACTTTGGACGATTACTCATTTGAGGAAGATTTCTCTGCTTTTCTCAACACTTACTTCCCTCATGAGAGTGATGCACCTCCTTTAGATTTTGAAGATTATCGTCTTGATCCTACTTTGGATTTGAAGAACATTCTTTCAAAGGAGAAGAAACCGGTCGACACCAATATCCGCAGCACATATGATTTAACACCTCTTTGCCCACCTTCTGAGGACGAGATTGTGCTTCTTCGCGGATCTTCTTCACACTCTGCTGAACCTGAGTGCTATTTTCCCCTAAAGGAAAAGGTGTTCGACCCCGGTATCGATATTCTGTAGCCATCTCAGTATCCACCTGATGAAATAAAAGGAAATATCTTTGGAACTTATGGAAATCTGCTTGCACCACTTCACCCTTGCTTCCACCGTGCTCCATCACTGCTTAAGGGAACCTTGCCTATTCTTCTTTGGCTTGCCTTGTTCGCCTTAAGCCTGTGCTATTTGATGGACGAAAACTATGTCTTTGATCCTGGTGGATATGTTTCATGCTTCTTCCTATGATGATCAAGGTCGAGTCAGACTCACGACTCGGTAATCAAAAACCAAGCGCTTCTTGGGAGGCAACCCATGCATCTATCTTTTAGCTTTCTTTATCCTATGTATAGGAGAGACCCGCTGGTTTGCTATTTCCTCTCCTCCCTTCTTTTAATCAGGGATTCGAGCTTCAATGACCCACTCTTGATGATTCTTGACGACCCGTGATTCCGTGTTCACTTCTTCCCGGTTCTATCCTAAACTCTTTTCGATTCACTATTTTATATTTCTCAATATTAAAATAGGAATCTCTTTAGTTGTCTTTTCCTTAGCGAGATTTAAACAAAGTGCACAATGTCCTAAGTGTAGGGGAATTTACTCCCACATGCTTAAACATTGAGGACAATGTTTATATTAAGTGTAGGGGGGACTTCTATCGAAGTTAAGTGGCATTTTCCTTGTATTCGTCCTCATTTTAACCGGAAAATCAATTCTTCGACATTTTTCAAAAATTTTGATCTATTTTGGCCTATTAGTTTTTCCTTTTGTATAGTTATTTTCTTTCCTTATTAGAATAAATTTTTAATAAAGTGGTTTTAATTTTCAAACGTTGTGAATCTTTTAACTCAACCCGAGTTTACTTATCTAAGTTTACTCTAGCTAGTATCCTTAACGTGTTTAAGTCAAGTTCTGCTAGGCTTTTATATAGGGAGCTATAAAACGCGAAAGTCTTAACTCTCACGGGTTAAGAACAAGAACTTTTCGCAAGTTCCTATAATTGATCCTAGAGAGTCGTTTATCAAGGGAACTTTAAAACGCGATTTCTAAACTTGGAAGAGTCTAAGAATTTGCAAGATCCTATAGGCGAATCGAAAACCCAAAACTTTGATTTAATAGGCTAAGCATCCACGAGTCTCATTACTTGAGATTTTAAACTATGGAGAACAAGAGATGATAGAGCCATATTTAAGTTTGGTATTCTTTCGTGAATTTATGTGAGTTAATTATAAGCCTATTTTCACATCGCTTGTTAATAAATTTATCTGCAATAAATAAGGTTGTACGATTTGAAAAGTTACTTAGCTTCTAGCCCAAGATCGTTTAAAAGTTGCTCGGTATGGATTAGAGTTCATAGCCAAGGAATAACTTATTTAAGCGGGATGCGAAGATTGGCGAGTCCAAAAAGGTCCTAACAAGACATAAGGCTGTATTTTGTTGCTAAAGATCCAAAGTGATGTGAAGAATTATTTATCGAAAATCAATATGAAGGATCGAGACACACGACCAAAAGTAAAAACTCCCCAAAAGTCATGGAGTAGTGTATCCGAAAAGACCCTAGCAAGGTATGAGGATAAATATATCCAAGTCATAAAAGGAGGCGGATCGTTGTATATCAAAGTCCAAAGTAAATATTGGAGAAAAATGAAGAAGTCGTGGTCCAAGTATGAATCTCTCAAAACTTCAAGTGAAGAAATTCCTATATGAAGAGAAGACCATTATTTCATGAATGTCTCTCAAGGTTTGAAGTATGAAGTCGCTGCCCAATATCGGTCCGAGAAAGGTGTCAAATCGGGAAGCGAGTTATGCCAAGATATGAACTTTATGAGGTCCCGAGAAGCAGTTTTAAAAGATTTTGTCCTTTACCTAACTATTGATTAAATCGTTCACTTGTATTTTCGGCCTAATAAACTATCGAAATAAGTCAAAGAATGCATCTTCGTGATCATTCAAGACAAAAATAAAATATAAGAGATACACCTAGGAATAAGGGAGTCTAAGTGAGTAATTGGCCCACACGAGTTCGTGTTAGTTTATTAACTTATAATAACAATGATCTCGTTTTTAAGCTTGGTTTGGAGAAAGTGAAAACTTGAGGATGATGATTATTCATGACATTTCCAAAACCCAAGGTATGCTTTTGATTTCTTTATTTTGAATGTTTATAATTTTCTATCTCTTTAATAAAGGCCAATATGGATTGACTATGATGAAAACTGTAAACGTGCTTTGTAACTAATGCATTGCATGAGGACATTGCAATGGTCAAGTGTAGGGGATTTGATAGGTGTGTAAACACCCATCCCTTTTACCACTTAATTACAATAATAACCGAGCCAAAACGTGTATATTATGTATTTTATGTCGGAATTATGCGTGGTTTGTGTTTTTGTTGTAATTTAGGACGAAAAGGTGAAAAGTGGAGAAAACACGGGCATTTACGGGCTTTTATTGAAGAAAGAGATGAAAGACGAAGTCAAGAAGTCAAGAGTGCAAAAAGAACGGAAGTCCAAGACCAATTCGGAAGATTTATCGAAGAAAAAGTCAAAAGACGGAAGTTTACTTAAAGCCGAAGAACTCAAGTCTATTTTATTGAAGAATTAAAAGAACGAGTTCAAAGAAATCCCGAGCCAAAAGTCATTAAAGTCCAAGATTAAAGAAGATTTAAAGGCTTAAGGACTAATGGTGCAATTAACAAAGAGATTAAGAAGGAAGGGCCTAATGATGCAATTAAGAGAAAATGAAGGAGGGGAGGAAGCTTCCTAATCCTCCCCTTTCTGAATCTTTGATTTCCATGTTTATGTTCATGTCAATTTAATTACTTGTCAAATTTAAATACCTTGTCTTGCACCTTAAATTCCTTTAATTTCAAGTAAGTTTCCATTTAATTCTTGTCAATCTTTAATTTATCTTGTTAATCTCCTATCTACCTTTCTGAATCTTTGATTTCCATGTTTATGTTCATGTTCATGTTCTTATTTTGATCAAAGTGGTTTTGATTATTGTGGTTAGTTTTGTTAGTTTTATTGATTTGGATAGTTTGTTTATGATTATTGGATGTTTTGTTATTAGTTTAGTTTAATCTTATGTTTGATTTTGGCTAAATTGTTATTAGATTCGTGTATATTGCATTTCCCTGTTCTTCGGGGGTGTTTGTTTTTGTTTCTGATCTTTCCCAGGTAAGTTCCGGATCAACACCGAAAAGTTCAGAACCAAGCCAAGGAAAAGTTCAGAATCAAGCCAAGGAAAAGTTTAGAATCAAGCCGTGGAAAAGTTCAGAATCAATCCAAGGAAAAGTTCAGAATCAAGCCAAGGAAAAGTTCAGAATCAATCCAAGGAAAAGTTCAGAATCAATCCAAGGAAAAGTTCAGAATCAATCCAAGGAAAAGTTCGGAATCAATCCAAGGAAAAGTTCAGAATCAATCCAAGGAAAAGTTCAGAATCAAGCCAAGGAAAAGTTCAGAATCAATCCAAGGAAAAGTTCAGAATCAATCCAAGGAAAAGTTCAGAATCAAATCAAGGAAAAGTTCAGAATCAATCCAAGGAAAAGTTCAGAATCAATCCAAGGAAAAGTTCAGAATCAATCCAAGGAACAGTTCAGAATCAAGCCAAGGAAAAGTTCAGAATCAATCAAAGGAAAAGTTCAGAATCAAGCCAAGGAAAAGTTCAGAATCAAGCCAAGGAAAAGTTCAGAATCAATCCAAGGAAAAGTTCAGAATTAGGCCAAGGAAAAGTTCAGAATCAATCCAAGGAAAAGTTAAGAATCAAGCCAAGGAAAAGTTCAGAATCAATCCAAGGAAAAGTTCAGAATCAATCCAAGGAAAAGTTCAGAATCAATCCAAGGAAAAGTTCTGAATCAAGCCAAGGAAAAGTTCAGAATCAATCCAAGGAAAAGTTCAGAATTAAGCCAAGGAAAAGTTCAGAATCAATCCAAGGAAAAGTTCAGAATCAAGCCAAGGAAAAGTTCAGAATCAATCAAAGGAAAAGTTCAGAATCAAGCCAAGGAAAATTTCAGAATCAAGCCAAGGAAAAGTTCAGAATCAATCCAAGGAAAAGTTCAGAATTAGGCCAAGGAAAAGTTCAGAATCAATCCAAGGAAAAGTTCAGAATCAAGCCAAGGAAAAGTTCAGAATCAATCCAAGGAAAAGTTCAGAATCAATCCAAGGAAAAGTTCAGAATCAATCCAAGGAAAAGTTCAGAATCAAGCCAAGGAAAAGTTCAGAATCAATCCAAGGAAAAGTTTAGAATTAAGCCAAGGAAAAGTTCAGAATCAATCCAAGGAAAAGTTCCGAACGAAAGTTCAGGATCAAGAACTTCTGATTCAGAAAACTTCCGTATCAATAACTTCCGAGTCAAGAAGTTCCGAACCAAAGTTCTGAATGAGTGTTTTGTGTTGATTTATTCCGAAAGAAGAAGAATTATTCCGAGTGAAGGTGACATTCCGAGCGAGTAATTATTCCAAGTGAGGTATTTTCAGGTTCTTTTTAGTTTTTGTCTTTGATTTTTATTTTCAAGCTTTATTTTTCCCGTCTTTTCCTTAGTCGCACATTAAGTAAATTCTGCTTTAGATTTATTTTAGCTTTGCCTTAGTTTAAGTTTTAGTTGTGTTTTAAGTTTGCCTTAGATAGATTTACGTTTGCGTTATTTACTGTAGTGCCTTTTAATTCTCATCACGGTTGTAATTACTTGCACCATTACTTTAAGTTAGACTTAGATTTATTTTACCTGCCTTTTACTTTAATTGTTTTTGCACTTTTAATATACTATAACGACACATTTTTGTTTCACCAAAGACAGCTGAGTCGCACATAGAGAACCTAGATCAATTCGATTAGACCACGAGAACGATAATTTTTATACGGGGTGTCAAAATCCTTGTATAAGACTACAATCCAATTACTAAAACCAGTTAACACAAATCAACCTATCAGTTAAAACTAACAAACTCTAAAAAAATCAATCCTCAATCCATAAAGTTTACTTTAACTTGTTAAAAATTAGTAGAAGTAATCCATGGCAGTCCAACAGCATTCAATATCATTAACATTCAAACATAATATCATATAACATCATATAATCAACATCACAGAAACATCAAAGAAGCAGATTCATAACATGTTTATAACCTAAACATTAAACCATTTAAACATCTAATTTTAATAAACAAAATATCATAAAAATTTAAAAGTAAAATGCACCTTTTTGAGATATCCGTTGAGCAGTAGGTTTGCGATGAGCAACCTAATGAACCGAGAGTGAAACCACCATCACCGTTACCACCATATAACATCTCGAAACATCATTGTTTCTCGATCCAGCAGAAAGACCTCTACACATCAGCCTTTATTATCTATACTTTCACTTTACCAGTGGGTAAAGTGTGATTCCCAGTTTCTTCTCGATTACTCGAATAAGCTATGATTTAACTCTCCGAATAATATTTAATTATAACAATAGTTTTAAGATTAAGATTGCAATTATTTCAAATAAAAGAACAAGACACGAGATCAACAATTTATAAAACTGAAATTCGAACTTTTATTAAATCAATTAAAACATTACAACTATTGTAAAAATGAAATTACAATCCTAAATTAAATCTAGAATTATAACTCTAAGAAAGAAAAGGGATGAAAAATACAAGTAAATTGGGGGGTTTTTATAGCCTTCCCAAGGGCTTGCTGAGGAGGATATTCGAATCTCTTTAAGCATATTTCTTCTGATTTTCGGCCCTTGATCTTCTCTTTCTCTCTCTTTGATTGATCAGATGGTGGAGAAAATATTACTAGCACACGGATTGCCAACGTGGCATCTGTGTGTGCTAGTTGTGCTTCTTTGAAGGCTCTTGATTGGTAGATTTGGAAGATTGAGGTGTTTCTTCCACTTAAAAACAGCCACGTATCCTCTTGATTCCTCTTATTCTCTTCCTATAAATTGGGGGTTTTATTACCCTTTGTGTGAATTAATCGTGTGGCATAAAAGCCCCAAATTAATTTAGACATTTACTGGTTTAGGGTTGGGTGAATAGTAATTTGGGTGCCTGGTTTATTTTTGGGGAAGAAAGGACTCACATAGAAACTATCGAAATATTATTCAATATGTGTGTGAAACGAATGGGTTAATGAATCGGTTATATATTTATTTGTGAAGGAAAGTAAGTGGGTGAGGATAATGTTTGACTGACAAAAACGTGAATGGGTGTTATTTAATTGTGGTGAATGTAACGTGTGGTTACACGTTTAAATGAGAATGAGTTAATTACTCATTTGTTTAATATACAAACCCTAAAAGCCCATAATATTCGTTCCATTCCATTTTACTTCAACATTAAATTGGGCTTTCAGCCCAATGTTAACTCCATCCGTGTGTGCTAGCAAATTGGGCCTTTTGAATATAAGCCAAGTGTTGGGCCATTTTCACATGATTTCAATAGCTTTAACTTCAAATGGACTATTAAGCCCATTATCCCAAATGTGGGTCTCTTGTGACCCGTTTTCTTGACAAATGATAAAATCCGCTAAAGTCGAGCTCGATTTTGGCTTCTTTGATCTTTATCTTCAAACTCGTGTCGATATTTGCCGGTTTTTGCAATCTTGGTACCTACACACATGAAAACAAGAAATACACATATACAAGGCATAATTGTTACATTTCATGCATAATTTCATTGTTATTTGATACAAATGATATGATTAATTAAGCTCATATCACTAAGTTTGACACATTCTTCTCCCGAAAGTTTTTCAAGACTATTTTTCACAATATATTTCAATCAAATTTGGTATCTCTAATATCAAACGATTTTATATATTAGATATAGGGGGAGAAAATGTGATTAAAATGTGATCTAAAGACTCAAGCACTCATGGTTATGATCAAATACCCACAACATCTTTATTCACGACGTTATTGGTGTCAAAAGGGTGGTTAGGTTTAAGTCCTATGATCCAACCAGAACCGGAAGGATCTTCCTAGGGCAAATCCAATATATTATTAGAAGTCCTTAGGAAAGATGGAGTAGAATGTAAACGTAGCTGAATGCCGACTAAGTACAGATGCTAGCACTGGAACAATCACAACAAGGTGTTAGTAATGATGTCTTGGTAAGCATTGAAGGGGTTGAAGAATGAAAAAGAAATGTAAGGATAAAGGGTGTAAAGAAATTAGCCCTCCATACAAATTAGGCAGAAACCGGGTCAACATATCATGAAGACAACGCATCATGGACCCAGTGATGTAATGCACAACCCTTCCCCAGCTGACTTAGGCTTCTCTCAAAAGAAGTTTGTTTTATTGTCACAGAGATCAACACGACTTCTATTGACCTTCACACTCTGAGATTTTTGATATTGAATAGGTGGCATCTGCTCCAGCCTCCGACCACTAAAAGTGCACAAATCGAGTCTAGAGCCAAGAGATCAATCAAATATCGTTAGGACACACGAATGAAGATCAAGAGAGTCCTACGCTATATCCTTGCGATATTGCTAGAACACTCATAGTGATACTACTTAGTATTCCCAATGATGAGTGGAAATCCTTCCAGTGTTAACATCTAACAGCACTGCGATAGGTCATGTGTAAGATTCTTCTATAAATGAACATGTGTAAACTTAAAAGCAACAGTGGTTTGATTCTGAATTGATTCAAACTCGTTTCAGGTTTCTATGCAATATCTTTATGGTCTTCCAGAAAATTAAGAGTGACATTCATTTATATTCACAGTGACAAATGGAAATCCTTCTAGCGTCAACATCAAACAGCGCTACGGTGGGTAACTTGCGAGATTCTTTATGAATCAAGCTTGTGTCAACTTGAAAGCAACAATGGTAAGATTCTCAACGAATCAAACTTGTTCCAGGAATTTGAATTGACGACTTTAATCAAGCGGATATTATCCAATTGATTCACTCTTTATGTTCGCAGTCTTGCTTTGAGACGGCCGAGTAAAGATAACGGCTAGTACTACCGCGAAACCCTGTCAAGGAGATTCTTAATTGAATATACCTAATCACAGGTACGATATTTAATATTGTGTAATGGTCTTCACCGACTGGAGGTAAAACACTACCGATTTAGGACGAATGTCAAAGCCATTCAGTCCGTGTCTAATTTTTTCCTCGAGAAGGTGGCGTTACGGTGTACTCAGCAAAGTCGAAGATTCAAAACCACAGTCTCATGCCCAAAGACATTCAACAATCAAGAAAGCTCAAGACTTCTACAACTATGATGATCAAATTTTCCTTAACAATTAATGTAGAGGAGTGACCTTTCTTCAAAGGAGATTGTTAGAAAGCTTTCAAGATTCTGCAAAGTATGAGCATGTGGATAAAGACACAAGGTCGCAAGATGGCAAAGACAGGCCAAGAATGATTTGAAGATCTCAAGTTTAAAGACAAAGTCGAAAAACAATGAAAAAGGCTCAAAGATCACAGCATGAAGAACAAGACGACTATTACATGTTTAAGACTCATTTATGATGAAATTCGTAAATCTCCATAGATCTACAAATATCGAAAAGGGATGACCTCACATTGGGGGAGATTGTTACCCCAAAATATTAAGTCAAACAAGAATGTTCGGTCATAGGTTTATATTGTAATATTTATTAGAACGTTGTAATAGTTATTTAAAATAGTCGTGACATTACGGGCTTGATGGTTAGCTTAAAAGGCCTCTTTTAAGGTACTAAGCATTTATTCAAGCCCGACCCAAAAGATGTATAGTATATTAGAGAGCCCGCATGTGGGTGGACTATATAAGCACCCTCCTAGCATGTTACGAGGGTGGAAGTTCTCATTATTCTTAATCTAATCTCACCAAGTTAATCACCTCCCTCTCTCTACTTTCTCTCACTACTTTCTCTCTCTAAAAATCCATCTCTTTTCATCTATTTTCTATCTTTAATCATCTAAGAATATGGGACATTATAACACATTGGGACAACATACGAACACATACTAAGGATTTGCTTAAACAAAATCAACCAATCACCCTTGTTCTTGATTGTAGCCACCGGCCTAAGGGAGAGAGAGATTTCTAGGGTTTTTGCTTTTTGTAAAATTTACTATGAATGTTTATGTTTTTCCATATTTGTTAACTAAATAAAAACAATAGGTTGGGCCCCTCCTTCTTTATATGTTGTGGCTACCAGGGCCCGCCAAGGGAAACCCGTAGCTATTTCGTTTTCTAAATTATTATGTGTTTGTGTGCTCGTATTTACGTGACGTTATTATTAAATGTTCGTGTCATAATGTATCCTTGTACGTAGTCGTAATAATAATTATGTAAATACATAATTATACGTTTATGATTATTATGTTCATGATTTCATGTTCGTGATTATAATTATTGTTGATAATAATTATCGTGCATTATTACATACTTAATACTTATCGTGTAATAACACGTACGTAATTCTTGTAATTAATATTCGTGAAACGTAAACATGTTATAAAAGGAAAGTTTTAATCTTGTACGTACGATTATAAGTGTACTGTTCATGGTAAAAGGATGCGGGTTTTACATGCGACGTCTGGGAGGATGGTCATCCGAATCAGACCCCGAAGGGTCATGAGGGGGAGGCGGTGCCCCACTTCTCGGTTGACTATGATGACCACTTCTGTGAGAAGAGTTAGGCGCTTTCTTCCCACCAGAGTTCACCCTATCCCACACACTAGTACGACGCTTGTTCACGGGAGTTTCCAACACCGGGCGTCTAGTGGAGCCGTCGGACCTGTCCCCATCCTCATGGGCTTGTTTCAATTCCTGCATGATGCGATCTCCTATGCACTCAAATAAGTTCCGAGGTTGAGGGGTTTCCTCAAGGGGAGGTTGTTCCTGGGTGCGCACCCTCCTTCTCCTCTTCCGAGTTCGAGGGGAAGTACCAGGCACGGGACTTCCAAAGTTAAGCCTGGATTAGAGGTTCCTTCCCAAGTTTAGCCTTGACGAGATGTCCGGGACGATTCTGTCAAAGTTATGTGTGAGAACACGCTCGAGGTCCTCGTCACCGAGTGAACCCCCTTCCAATTCTGTCTCGACCACTTGTAGCCTCTACGGCTCCTTGGTAGGGGCCTTTGGCGCAGCTCCCGGATCAGGATTATCTAGGGTGATGGTTGGTGGTGGGGTATTATCGGACGTGCCTGCCCCACCAAGAGACTGAAAGATGTTTTGATTATTCGGTCCGCCTGCTTAGCCACTAGACGGCTGGGTGGAGATGAATATCCCATCACCCGCAGACTTCCGATTCCCAAGATTCGTGTTCCTCGGGTTTCGTTGAGGTTGTCCGTTCGTCATTAGGAGAGATTGAGATTAAGATTGAGTTTAGTTTAGTATTAGTGTCCCACGGATGGCGCCAACCTGTTGATACAAAAGTTGGATGGTCCTTGCTTGACCCAAATTAGGCTTAATTCGGGTAGGCTGGGCTCCGGCTCTTGCACCAAGTGAATGTCTTGCTGAGATCCTGCACAGTAAAACAACACGCGTTAAGCTTACCATGGGAACATGTCCCACGATTAGACTCCGGCGTGAGAGTAAGTAATCGGTTTAGGGTTAGATAATCGGTTGTGAGTTGAGAGCAGAGAGAATGTGATACCTTTGTGGAACCCTTGGAGGTTCCTTAAAAAGGTGGTGAAACCCTAATGGGCTGTCACTAATGCTTCGGCCCCAAGCAAAGGATAAGTGCCATAATTAGCTTGATTGTTATCTTCTAATTATGGTGAGTGTATATCCTATAATTTGGGGAAAATCTCAACCCTAATAAGATTGTGATTTTGTCTAACCCTGTACCGGACGTGCCGGGCCGTGGGCCACACACATCTTATGTGGCTACTGTTCATTCAAGCCCATAATCATAAATGACATTAATCCAACCCATTCGTGATGGGATGGATGCGGGTAGTACCTGTGGGCCGCTTTCATGACCAAGTTAGGGACTATACGTCATCAGTAACTTATGATTAACTCTATCATTTCTCGTCCTCATTTAAGAGACTTAGCCTAATATAAAGTTAAGGAATCAAGGCTAAGTGCTCAACACGCACGATCGAGTCAAAAATTACTCTTATTCTTGCAATCGGAAAATCTACATTCGTGACTTCAAACACTTATGAAACATGAGGAAAAAAATTAAAATTTGGCCATTTTTAGCCTTATTTTTTAACGAAACGATAAACAAAAAGATAAACTTTGGAAAGCGTGAGGGTTTGGCACGGCAAGTATCTATCCACTCCCCCATACTAAAGTTAAACAATGTCTTCTAATGTCTGAATCGTTCGCTCCGATTACCCGTCTGTTTGAGGATGAAAAGTCGTGCTAAGCTTAAGTTTTGTACCCCAAGCTTTCTGCAGACTCCTCCAAAATCACGAAGTGAAACGAGGATCTCTGTCCGAGACAATACTGTATGGAGCACCATAAAGTCTCATGATCTCCTTCTTGTAAGTATCGGTTAGTTTACTGACCGATTCTTCCTTGCGGATCGGTAAGAAATGAGCTGACTTAGTAAGTCGATCAACGATAACCCAAATCGCATCGTGCCTCCTCTTTGTCTGTGGAAGCCCGGTAACAAAATCCATGGTGATCTTGTCCCACTTCCTCTCTGGAATATCTAACGGTTGTAGAAGACCGCCAGATCGCTGATGCTCGATCTTAACCTGCTGGTAGGTAAGACATTTGGAGACGTAAGTCGCAACATCCTGTTCATACCACTCCACCAAAAGTATCGCTTGATGTCATGATACATCTTAGTCGAACCAGGATGTATAGAGAATGGGGATCTATGAGCTTCAGCTAACAAGGCTTCCCGGAGTTCTAAGTCATCAGGAACACAAAGTCTCATGCCCTGCCATACGATACCATCTGCATCTACTTTGAATTCCGTCTGTGTAAAACCCGCATGCTTTTACCATGAATAGTACCCTTAAGATCGTACGTACTAGACTAAAACTTTCCTTTAATAGTACGATTACGTTTACGTGTTAGGATTTTACGTATTACGTACGTGTTAGAACACGATATGTATTTATTACGCACGAACATGCAATAATTATTTAAACAATAATTAATCACGAACATGCGATCATGAAATCATGAACGTAATTATTTCACGGGCTAATATAAATTACGTATATATATTTATTACAAACACGAATAAATATATTAAGTCACGATCGATAACTAATTAAAACATGTAAAACACGAACACGAGAACACACGAGAACACACCAATATTTTAGACACGGAAAAACATTCGGGTAACCCCTTGTGGGCCCCATTACCACGAAATTAGGGAGGTAGGATGGGCTTAGCCCATCAATTTTTACTAAAGGGGGGTTAATAATTTTTCACTACTCATTTTTCATTCACATAAGATTTTAGAAAAAACCCTAAAACCCTCCTTCCCTTTCTTCTTTGTGCCGCCACCCTACAACCACCACAAGGAGGTGGTTTGTGATCTTGGATCTTGGAATTTTAGTTGTTGATCGTGTTTGTTCTTCATCCTTTTGATCCACGAATTCGGTTAATCCTTTTTAAACCTTTTCTTTCGATTTTGTCTTTTTATAAATCAAGAACATGTTATGTTTTTACAAAAACCTAATATTTAAACATGGATCTAACATGATTTGGGGTTTAATAAAATCAAAAGTATGTTTTAAGGGGTGTTTGTTTTTTGCCGCAGGCTGCACCGAACCCGAAGGGGTTTCGGTTTGGCCAAACCGACCACCACCAAGACCATACGGTCTTGGTTGGTGTGTGTGGGTCCCACGACAGCAGTAAGAAATGGGGTACCCCGAGTTGGTTCGGGGTACGGTATCGATTTCATGTCCGGTTCATGCTTTTGATTCTAGATCCGGTTCATGGTGTATGTTTAGTTTTTTTATGTTTTATGATCTTAGGTTAAAAAATTAAATTAATAAAATGATATGATTAATTTAATAACATGACTTAGGTTATTTAATTATTAATAATCATGAAATTAATTAACCTAAGTATTTTATATTTTAGACTTATAATTAATTAATTATTTAAAAACCATGACTATAATTAATTAATTAACATGACTTAGGTTATATTATTAATATATAATAATACATGTTTTAACCTAGGTATTTAACTTTATTTAATTAAAAACATGTTATACTTTAATTAAATATTTTAACCTATAGTTTAATTTAATTAAATGAAATAATTATTAAACTATACATTATATCATATGACTTAGAAAATAATCATGAAAACACTTAGGCTTATATACTTAGCTTATTTAACCAGCTTAACTCTAATTATGGAAACTTTCTATTTTTAGAAACTTAATTAAATAAGGCAGCTAATCTATTTATGGAAACCTTCTATTTTTAGAAACTTATTTATTTCAGACAGCTAATCTATTTATGGAAACTTATTTAATTAAGGCAGCTGATCTATTTATGGAAAATTTCTATTTTTAGAAACTTATCTATTTTAAGCAGTAAATTCTATTTTTAGAAACTTTCTATTTTTGGAAACTTTCTATTTTTGGAAAATTTCTATTTTTGGAAACTTACTATTTTTGGAAACATTCTATTTTTGGTAACTTTCTATTTTAGGAAGCCTGCTATTTTTGGAAAGTTAATTATTATTACGCAGTAAGTAAAATAACACATGAAATACCAGAAATACTTAATCAGATTAGACAGAATATAAGATAAACACGGTTTAAGGCTTAAAAACAGTAAAACATGGTAAGAACACATAAAATAAGCTAAGACATGACATAAAACCAGCTACGTATTTAGTAAGCTGATACTTATTCATGTATGTATTTATGTAGCACTAGTGATTCGGAAGTAGGATTCCTCTCAGTTCATCTTCTTCATTCACTGGACATAAGGTACGGATTCCCGTCCTTTCAGTATGGACATTCTTTCCTTATTAGGATTCCCCGTATGCAGCCAACTGTTTTCCCTAGTATAAGTTACGTGTTTGATTGCTTATGTTTAATTAAGATTACCTATAGCCATATACATGCATGACCAGTTTCACCTAGTTATGAAGGTACCGTAACCATAACATTAGAGGCACTGATGTTATGACTTCACCATGGCGGAGTGATTGCTCGTGGCATCTCTTCAGCTTTTGGCCATTTATATTATATTTATCATGTGGGGCGTATGGGTGCATCCTAGTTACATGTTTCAGTTAGGATTTCATGGTGAATGTGGTGTGTGCCTTGCATCCTTCACAAGGAGCTGATCCCTCCTACCCAAAAACCAGTATATTAAATTAGAGGCAACCCCTCTAATTTGCATGATGAGGTCACCCCTCCAAGTATTCATGCACGGTGGATTTTCATGACCTATATTGGCTAATGGTAAAATATGCTAAACAGTTTTCATAAGATAAACATAAGGCTTTTCCAACTATAAAACCAGTTTTATGAACATGTTCTAGGTTTTCGAGGACTTATACATTTCCGCTGCTATTAAGTCTCTATTTATGTTTTAGTCACTTATACTATGTCTATATCCGTGCACTAAGCGTTTTTCTCAGCCGTTACTTTCCTTTCCATGTCCCAAAACGGCAGGTACAATAGGAAAGACTCGAGCATTTGGAGGACGTGCATAGGATGGAAGCTGCTAGAGACTTCTTTTCCTTTTTGCCTTCATACATTTATGCTTGTTTAGTCTTTCATTCATTTCTTTTGCTTTATTATGTTTTGGGCTTATGTTTGGGAACTGATGTTTGATTCCGGTTATCCCTATGGTCATGTAATGTTTTAGACATTTATCCTTGTATGCTTTGATGACACGCCATAATTACGCGTGACATTCCATTTATCAAAATGGGGTGTTACAATTATGGTATCAGAGCCTGGTTTCAACCTGTAGGCTCTAAAACTCGACCTGTGACTAGTGGGTAGTCACCAGGAGCTTCCTAAGCCAACGTTTGTTATTCTACGTATTGATGTTTTCAGCGTATTGTTGCTTTAACCATGATGTTTTCAGCACCTTGAGGTTTTAACCTTGATGTTTTCATCGATATTGTTTTACTAATATGGATGGACAACTGATGAGACTGCTTTTATACATAGTCTCATCGTCCAAAACGGGCTTAAAATGCATTAAATATCATTAAAAATACCATATATATGCTTGTGTTTGTTGCTTGTGTATTTTAGGTACGGATATTGAGGAAATGACAAAAAGATCACAAGAATCAATCAAAAACGAACACGGGAAATGAAGCCGCACAATGAACCGGGCCCGAATCATGAATTTCCAAAGAAGTCCTTGAAGTTTGAAGATTTTTAAGATTGATCCCTCAAGAAATGAAGACTTGTCATTTTATACCCCTGTAAATCCTCAAAATTACTTGTGGATCCCTAAAATATCAAGTATGTACAAGTTTAGTCCTTGGAGAATGAAGAATTACAAAAGAAGTCCTTGTTTAAAGTTTGAAAATTTGTTGTGCCAAATTTGACAAGAAGGCTAAAGTTGTTATAAAGGAAAATGGAGTTGTTAGCTATTATTTACAAAATGGAGAAAGAAAGAAACATGGAGGGCTAAAACCATCAAACACCTAAACCTACCCACCCAATACCAGGTTGCCATGTCATCCAGTCCACCAATCACCACTCTCCACCTCCACATCCTTTCCACGTCTGATTTCCACCACCCAGTTATAAACCCAATTAGTTTATTAACTAATTTCCCCCCCCCCCCCCCTAAACACGTTTTTAAAACGAATTTACCCCCATATCAGATTAAAACACCCAACCTGCTAAAACTAAATACCCATAAACCCTAATCTGATTCACCCACTAAACCAAAGGGGTTTTGGTTGAATGTTTCCAAAACATTGATTAGCAACCTCCTAATCAAAACTCTCCCCATGACCTTGTGGACCCCCCTTGTACCTCCCCTGCAACGTCCTTTTCACCCAAACCCCAAAAACCCGACCAAATCGACATCCCACATGTATTCCTTCATCCCAAAGCTAAGATAAACGCTCCAGATTGAAGATTCCACCTGGCATCATCACATGGACGATTTTTGACCAAGACCTCAAGGGCAATTTCGGATTTTCTCCATTTAGGGTTTTAGTTTATTAATTTTTTTTTTCAAGTAGCTAGAATGTTCTCTTGAGTAGTATTTAAAGAGGCCCAAACCTGTTGGTGCCCTTTGTTCCAGTTTCTAGCAATTTTCTTGTAATTCCTTTTTATTAAATATAAAGTTGGTATTTTTATGAAATATAATTCCTTTTATGGTTTATGAAAGTTGGTGTTAAGATTGTCTAGAATCTGAGTTCCATTTTTTTTGGTATAACATTTTCAAGTTTCAGTTTTCAAAAAGGTTTTTAAAAGGTTTTTAGATTTTCAGAAATCCAAGATTCCAAAGAAGTGAAAATGTATTTGGACTCTTGGTTTTGCTGAAGTTGTTCTTGTTTAAAACGTGTTCAAGGACTCCAAGTTTGTTGGTTTCAAAGGTTTCAAATATTTCAAGAAACAAAATCAGTTTCAATATTTCTATTTTATTTTTAAAGTAATAAGCTATAAGTTAACTTGTCAATAAGTCAATCTTATAGCCTATAAGCTCTTGTATCAGGTCACTCTTGCTCTTGATTTCTTGCTTGGCAGGTTCACAAGTAAAAAAATCACTTGCAGAAATTAAAGGTGTGTTTGGGACTGCTGTAGTCCCCACCTTGTTCATCTTTACCTCCAAAAAGTTCAGCTCAGGCCCGAGCCTGAAAGGAGATGGCTATTCAGCCATAGTGGGACGTGGATTGTAGGTCCCACAAGGTAAAACCAGGCTTAAACTTTCCTTTTAAGGCTTTTAAGAGACATTGAATGATTTTGTATGAAATTGCTTGTGTGTTGGAAATTTTCAGTTTAATTATGCTCACTTTAGGTTTGTATGCATGCTAGAAGCTATGTCAATTAGATTTGCGTAGTTTTGAATGGGTTTGCTTTGTTAATTTTCATTTTCAGTAATTGAAGGGGTGTTTGGATCTGCATACTAGTTCAAATAAGTGCTAGATTTTGGCTTGCAATAAGCTCAAACACACTTATTAGGTTGTTATTATGTGATATCTGTATTTGGCTTTCAGTTAGGTAGAGTTTAAAACAAGTTTGCATGATAAAAATTGGTAAATAGCATAAAAACAGTCAATCCACTTTTCTGTTTGATTTAGGAGTAATTTTGATCACCAATGTTGTTCATTGTTAGATGATAGGATAAAGTAGGGATTGAAATCAGTTTTAAGTCATTTGGGTAGCTTGTGTGCAAGTTTTAAGCTGTTGAAATCCACTTTTATGCCTTTTGAACCAGGTTATAGTTCATCAGAAACCTCAAAGCTTAAACAGTCACCTATTTGGCTATTTTTTGTGCAGTTTGTGTGATTGATTTGTGGGTTTTTGTGCTATTATTGACTCCCCACAACCCAACTGGTTGTGGGGGTGCCCTATTGCCCAAGATAAGCTCTCAAAATAAGCTTCCCTAAGCTTATTAGTCAACTGACCTGAAATTTGCACTAACAGTGGGAACAAAGTCCCCCCTGCTAATATAATTGTTACCACTGCTTTGCTAATGGACAAAACCTTGCACATGTCACTATCAGAAACTTAGGATTTTTGTCTTTAGTGGGGTAAAATAGGTTTTAGACTTTCAAATTAGTTTCTATATTTTTCTTATTTAATTTTTGATTTTTCTGTTTAATTATATTTTTTGTTACTGTTCATTTAGTATTTTTTACATTTAATAGCTATTTTAAATTACTTTTTAATTTCTGATTTTTGTCTTTTAGTGGTAAAATTAATTATTTTTCAGTTTTAAAATTTTTTCTTATATTGAGAAAAATAATTTGAGATTTTTAGTTCAAAAAGTTTTTACTGTTCACTTTTTAATTATTTTTTAGAATTAATTTAGTTTAATTAGGGTTTTATTTATTAACTGTTTTGTCTTTTAGTGAAAAATTTTATATTTTTCAAACTTTTTCATTTTTCTATTGTTCTTTAGTATAAATTAGGATTATTAAAATTGTCAAATTATTTTTGGCATTATTTTATTATTTCCTATGATTATTTTGGTTTAAAAATAGTTTTTAGTGTTTCTAAAAATAGATAAATAGATTTTAAAATTTTGAAAAATACTTTTTAGCTTAATTAGGGTATTTTTGAGGTTTACAAACTTTAAAATCTAGTTTGGGACTTTTTAATAATTAATTTTGATTTTTAGGGCTTTAATTAGCATTAAAAAGTCATTATCTAATTAATTAAAAGGTTTTGGCAAGTTTGGATTTTTTTTAAACTCTTAGAATATTATTGTGGCTTTTTGGTAATTTTTAGGAAATTTTAGGGTAAAATTTTAATTTTGGTACTTTTTACGATTTTACGTGTATACCTTTTTCGACTTAGTTTAATCCGTCTTCGTAACCGTCATTATCTTCTAATCTCATTTCTATTTTTCTTTCTCAAAAATATAATCACAAATCTAATCCAATTCATTACACACATAACACACTAGCCTCCTTGAGAACGAACTCACTTTAGGGTCATTTACACATAGTTTTCCTAAATCGTCGTGCTTACCCTATTTGTTGCTCTTTTCCTAAAGGGTATACAAAAACTCCAATTATCATTTTGGCGCCGCTGCCGGGGAGGCGTGTTGTGTTTTGACTTGAACAATTTTTGTTTTTATATAGCCATAATAAGTATTTGTATTAGTAGCACTCTACTAATACGTATTATCGGTTTTTCGTTTTTTTGTGAATACTATTACTATATTGTATACGTAGAACAATAAATTCACAAGTATTCCAAATACGTGAGAAATCACAACCTTGACTTGGGAGGTCATTACCCAATCATTTTATTCGAATCTCAAACCAAAGAAAAAGGCAAAAATAGATAAATACTTTCGTGAAGCTCAATCTTGAAAAATACAAACTATAAGTTGGGTATAAGGCGGATATTATAAAATATATCCTAAGGAAAAAGGCTCTTAAGTGCTTCGCGCCGCCTAGTTTCCCCGCTTGCTTGTGAGTATTTGATTTTGAGAGCTAATCGAGGGTTTTGCCGCCCAAAGTATTATTAAGTATCATGTATATTTTCTTGGTTTCTATTGATTAAACCCTCTTGAACGTTTTGGTGTTCCACCAACGTTCTAAAGTCATCGAAGGTGTTCACTTCACGTGATCGTTTTCATTCCTTGAGGCTTCTTTAATCGAGAGATCTGATTAAGGAGGAGATTTGTAGATTTTTGTCTACTTAATACAGTTCCAAAATCCAAAAAAAGTAAAAACAATCAAAAATAAAAAAAAAATTGAAAAAGTTAAAAACACCAAAAAGAATCTTCTTTGCTCGTCCTCTCGTTGTACGTGACGTTTATGCTAACTCGTAATCAAGCAAGACGTGCACGTAAACGAAAGAACAAAACTCCCACTCCCAATCTTTCTAGTGAGGAGTCTCCTATTGACGAACCCATTGTAAGAGAAGCACCAACCATGGCGAATCGAACTATGATGGAGTTACTTCAAGCACCCACCGAGGGTTATGGAGAGGTTATTGTGATTCCCGCTATCCTTGCGGAGAAATTTGAGGTGAAAATGGGTTTGTTGTCGATGATCCAAAACAACAAATTCCGTGGTGATGAGAAGGACAATCCACACAACCATATCCGCCAATTCAATCGTCTTACCGCCACTTTCAAATTTAAGGATGTCTCGAATGACTCGATTAAGATGATGCTTTTTCCGTATTCCTTAGCGGGGCCCGCTAAAATTTGGTTAGAGAAAGAGCCACCCAATTCTATATTGACGTGGAAGGATCTCGTGTCTAAATTTGTGAACCAATTTTTTCCGCCCTCTAAGACTACACACTTGAAAAACGAGATTTCAAAATTTTCACAATAATTTAATGAAAGTTTTTCAACGGCTTGGAATAGGTTTAAGGAGATGTTACATGAATGTCCTCATCACGGTTTTTCCGACTTGCATCAAATTGACACGTTTTACAATGGACTTAATGATCATGAAAGGGATTATTTAAATGCCGCCGCGGGTGGTAATTTTTTGTGTAAAACGGTTGAGGAAGCTTTGGTGATAATTGAGAATAGGTCTAAGGTTTATAGCCCTCGTAACACACCGAGTGTTGCCAAATTGGGTTCTTCAATGTCATCTTCGTCTCGTAGCATTAATGCCTTACATGATGAAGCTAATGAGTAAAATCGGTTTTTGATAGATTTGCTAATCTTATGTCCCATTGGAAAGCTCAAGAAGCTTCGAATTCCGCTTCGGTTAAAGCGGTTGCTAAGAGTTGTTTGTCTTGTGGTGGAGCTCATGATCTTTCCGAGTGCATTACCGCGGACGGTAACACTTCGAATGCCTATGTAGCCACGGGAACTTATAACCAAAACGGTCAAGGTTCCCGCCAAAATCAAGCTCCACCAAATCAAAATGCTAATAACTATCGAAACAACAATCAAGGTGGTAATTATCAAGGCAATCAACGTAACTACAACAAGGGTAATTATCAAAGTGGAAATGGCAAAATTTCAAACCAAAACCAAAACCGTGATTTTCAAACTACCACACAAGGTTTTCAAAATGATCATACCAAAAATCTTCAAGGAGAATTTTTGAATTATGCTAAAGCAAACGATGCTATGTTTGATAATATGCAACGTGAAATGGTTAGCTTAAGATCCGAGTTGAAAAACGAGCTTAAAAACGAACTTGCTAATGAACTTAAAACTCATGCTAATAAAATAGAAGGAAATGTTCAACGACTCCAACAAAATCAACAAAAAATGGTGCAAGGTCAACATGAGATTAAGAAAGAGTTGTTAAAAGCGGATGCTAGGCAATCTAAGTTTGAAGACCGAATGGGAAAAATGTTTGAAGCTATCATGTGTAAACCTTCTTCTTCGGGTGGTCTTCCTATTGATACCATCGTAAACCCGAAAGGAGAATTGAAGGTTAATACTACTCGTAGTGGTAAAACTTTCAAAGAATCCATTTCTCGTCCAAGTACTTCTATGGAGAAGGAAAAAGAGAAAGAACCCAAGGTGGTGGTAGAAAAGGAGCAAATTCCAAGCCCACGAAGTACCGCTCAAACCACACCTACGGTTGAACCAATACCAATAGTGGAACCCGAGATTCCAAGGCCTTTGCCTATGCCCCAACCCACACCATCCTTACCTTACCCTTCAAGACGAAACAAGGAAAAGGCACAAGAACGAAATAATATCAATTTGAACTTTTCATGAAAATGTTTCGTGACTTGCATTTTAATATAAGTTTTGCCGACGCCTTGGTCATGATGCCTCGATTTGCCGCGAACTTTAAAAGTATGTTGAATAACAAAGAGAAATTGCAAAAGTCGTCTAGTTGTTCTTCGGTTTTTCTTAGCCGCATACCTCAAAAAGTCGGTGATCCCGACAAGTTTTTAATCCCATGTGCAATACAAGATATGGAGGAATGCTACGCCTTGGCCGATCTTGGTGCTAGTATTAATTTGATGCCTCTTGAGATTTTTAAGTCGCTCAATCTTCCTAATCTCACTCCTTCAAGAATGTCAATCGAGATGGCCGATCATTCTACGATTCTAGCTTGTGGAGTAGCCGAGGACGTCTTCGTGAAAGTTGGAAAGTTCTACTATCCCGTAGACTTTATTGTTGTTGACATTCCCATCGATCCTAAAGTTCCTCTAATTTTAGGTCGATCATTTTGGATACCTCGAGAGCACTCATCGATGTGCATGCTAGGAAAATCACTCTTCGTTTCAATGAGGAAGAACTCGTCATAAATGCAACTCAAAACTCCACACTTTCTAATGTGTACTCTATCACGTCTTTGAACAATGTTAATCCCATCAAAAACATTTGCAAAAAGATTTCAAAAAGAGTATTAGAAGTTGATGATAAAAACGATTTTCCGTCCCCTCCGCCGGTGGAGGTTAAGAGTGTTAAGCCTAGGATTCCAAATGATTCTTTGGATGATGAATATGTTGATCCCGATGGGGAAGTTTTCTTGGTTGACAAACGTTTTGAAAACTTACCACCACCTAAACCAAAACCGTTTTCAAATGTGAGACTTTTTAGTGTGACTAACATTGCTTTAGTAACACCAAATATTTTTGACATAATCAAGTAAGGTTTTCATAAGGAGAGTTTAAAAGATGAAAAAGGGAAAGATTTTAAATTGGATTTAAAAGATTTTTCTACAATGCTAACTCCGTCATCACCTCGTGTTTTGAGTGCTACAAGCTCGTCTTCTCCTTTTGACGATGCTTTGTGTGGACTTAGTGTGGGGGAAGCCCCTTATGTTCCCTCCCCTTTCTCCACCGAGGACGATATATTTGATCCCGGAATTGCTTATAAAGGGAAATCTCGGTCTTCCACCGATGCAATAAATGGAAAATCTTTCTATTTGATTGGTGCGAGTCTACCTCGAGTAGCTCGTGGTTTTTATGACTTACCCACTATCCAAACCTTCTATTTCTTCTCATCTATTTTCTTGAAACCCTTTGGGTTTGTGTTGGCACATGATGAAGTGGCGTTGATTTGTTTTTCCAATGAAAACAAGAACGCCATCTTCGATCCCGGTATTTTGCACCATCAAAGGACTTAGTCCTTAATACCGGTTGTTTTTGGGCCTTGTTTATCATGTAAGCCCCACCAAAAATTGACCATACCATGATTATCCCTAAATGATCACATTTATGGGGGATTCGTGTGACTATCCGTCAATTTATGATTGATATTTTATTCTCAATATTTATTTGAAAATATTAATTTTAATGTTATATTATGAACTCACTTATTTTTGGAAAGAAATTTGGATTTACGTCTTGAAGTAGCATCGACTACGTCTAAACCGGAGGATTCAACGTTACGTGCTTACGTTTACATACACCGTTTTGGTGACAGTCCGACATTTCAGAAAATAAATTTATCCGTGAATATTATTTTGAGATTTTAAATTTGTGTTGGTTCACAAACTCACAAATTTACGAGAAGAGATTAGGACTTACGATTTTAATTTAACGTCCTTTACGACTAAACCGGAAACCTTAGGATTACGTATTTACGTTTTTGAACTCCGTTTTTGATGAGACAATTTTTATTAGATTCGTTTTGTGTCGTTGATTCATAATTTATAAAAACGTTTTTCGTAAAAATGACCCGAGGGCACGCAAATCGAGGAAACTAGAATCGAGGAATACCCGTAAATTAATGGGGATGGAACAAGTACATACTTGTCCCACCCCCACACATGGATAAACAAAGCTAACAACACCATGTGGTGTCAAGCTTACAAGATAAGCTAAGACACATGTCTTACTTTACTTGTAAACTAGCAACCAACATCAAAACCACCACCTCAAACCATTTTCATTCATTTCAACACATGCAAACCACTAAACACTCTCTTCCCTCTCTCTAAAATTCGTCCCAAACTCATCCAAAACAACCCCCATTTGATCTTGATTCAACCATAAATCATATGTATAATTTACATATGATGAAAACCCATTGAAGTTATGAAGATTGGAGGTGATCTTAACATGTAAAAAGGAGTTTTCAAGGGAGTTTGGGGCTGATTTCTCAAGGAGTTTTCATGAAGAACAAGGGCTGATTTTTGGAGGAATCTACAAATACTTGGTGTTCCTAGAAGTGGTGTTGATATCTCATAAGATTGGTTACCCAAAACCATGTCTTGTTCATCCAAAAGCTCATCATTTCATCACTTTGGTGGTATAAAGATTGTTCTTCCCATCCTCTTGTTGTTTTGATTATGTAATCATGTATTTTCTTTCTTATTGTATATGTATATGATGAATATATGATGATAAAAATGTTGTGTGGGGATCAAGTGTTGATAAATATGATTAAAGAGATGAAAAACCATAGGTAACAAGGTTAAAATCTTGCTAAATATGATGGCTGTATAAAAACAGTAAGTAACCAAATGTTAAACTGATAAAATGGCATGGTGGAATCAATTTACTGTAAGTATTAGATGTCATACACATGTGAGAGTTGGCCATGCAATGGAATCATCAAAATGAGTGAGATATGATCAAAACAAGTTTAGAATACAAATCTGAGTTCATTGCTTTGGACGATTTTTAGAAAATACTTAAATGCTGATTCAACAGTATCTATAGGAGAGTTAAATGGAGCACATATCATGTAGTTTATTTCATAAAAATTTGAGCTTCTATCTCCATATAGAACTCTAGATATGTCTGTTTTGGTGAACATAAAACTAAAAATCAGATTTTTAAAGAATTAATGTTTAATAGTATTATATAAGCACTCAACTAAAAATAGTATAAAATGTGAATTAAAACCCACTAACTTATATAATACATTTATATAAATATGTATAAGGATAAATAAATTAACATTTTATAAAAATGGTAGTTTGATAAGTTTTATAAGTTATAAAACTATAAACATGATTTTTACGACTTTTTCGGCTATTACCGTAAAATTAACGTTTTTGTTAAATAAAACTTAGATGGTTGGACCCGTCTAATGTAAACTTTTATAAACTCATATACTGATATATAAACATATATAACAACTAAAAACCGATAAAACCCGAACTATAAAACATACGGACATTAACGGGCTAAGTCAACGTTAATGGACTAATAATACAACAAAATGGGCTAAAACACTTATAAACTTATTTATTGGGCATAACCCATTTGGGTCCAACATGTAAATTATAAATACTGATAATAAAAGTATAATTGGACTAATGAATAGTATTGGGCTTATAATAGGCTTATTGGTCCTAAAACATGTAAATAAGTAAAACTAGTAAACTAGTACAAAAGTTACCAATACATAACACTATAATGAATGAGTAAAAATGTATAAACCCACTTGATCATCATCATATATATAAAATCATTATATGTATACATAATTGTTATTTTTATAAAGTCATTGGACAAGAGTCTAAGACGAGTATTATTTGTTTAGGTTTCCGTGATTGAAGCACGTACCGTACATCCGAATTGCCGATAACCCGCTTTCCCACATCCACGTGAGTTCATAGCCTCGCACTCTTTTAAATGTTTTTATGAAATATTTTATAAACCCGCGAGGGAGATAACATGTTAGTTTTTATAAAATAGGACACATTTATCCCGATTGTTTGATTATTGATTTGGACCCGGATGCTTGTATGACCCTATGAATGATTAAATGACCCGATAGATGAAATAAAATGGATTATTAAAGTTAGGTTATGTCACTAAAAGTCCCATTGGCATGAATTGTGAACTACCGGGATTTGGTAGACGCTTATGCATATAATAGTACTATTTGGGGACGATCACCCCAGTTCGCGCCTTGACGGTTGATCCCCGTCGTGCCACATTGATTGGTAAGCGAATTTATGTGTGAGAAGATTTCCATAGCGTGACCTTTGTGACGACACGCTAATTTAGATGGGCAAATTGAGTTTCGGGCTAGCTACCCGTTGTTTGGTTTAGTAAGGTAACAATGTCATGCGGATTATAATAATCCAATTAACGAAATACTGCTATATGCACCGAATTACAATATATTGCCTAACTAGCAATACGGGGTCATATTATTGATATTATGTTTGTGTTTTGGTTTTCATGACCATATTCATATAACGGTTTTTATTTAATCTATACAACGTTATAAAACGTATTGTATGATGTTTTTACGACATTGGCTCGTATAATGATTTTTAAGGCAAATGCCTATATTATGATTTTCGATAAGGATTTGTATAAAATGACTTTGGCTATTTTATGGCCTATTACAATGATTTGTACGAAATGAGTTTTGGTAATAATTTTATACCAAAGTTATATTGATGGAATTTATTAAACTCTATGAATTCACTCGGCGTTATCGCTGACCTTTTCTTTTAACATGTTTTATCTCAGGTACTTGAAGGTAATTCTCGGGAAGACAACAAGAATTCATGGCTCGCACTTAAATATTAATTTCCATTCAAATGCTTTGTAAAACCTGTATAAAATACAATGACTTGGGACCTATGTAATTTTGATATTTATGAATGGAAATGATTTTATTAATAAACGACGCGATTTTTAAGCGTTGTCTATGATGTGAGTAATTTGCTATCCCGTAACACCAACTAGTCTTCCGTTGTATTGAGTTGTATAAATTTGGGGGTGTTACAGTTTGGTACCAGAGCTCTCGTTATAGAGAACGAAAGATTTTTAAAACAAAGGTTTTGAATAAAACATTTCAAAATCTTTTAACTATAAACATTTTTCTAAAATGTCTAAAAATCTTTTGACTATAACGGTGCCGAAGAATTCCCGAGTTACCGACAAGGCCAGACTGAGAAGTGTTATTTTAATATATATATATAACTTGGATTATATATATATATATATGATGTAATTTTATTACATGATTGTTTGATGATCATTTTGATATTTATACGAGGTATTTATACGGCGTAGATTGTCACAAGGAACCCTAAATCCCCTAGTAAATTAATCGAAGCTATTCTCGTAGGAATTCTAGCTATCCTAGATCTAAACCAAGTTGTGGATGTTTATAATCCCAACAAAATGGTTGATATTCGTAGAAATGTTGATATTAGTTGATTGTGATATTAAAAAAGAATTGGAGAGATTAAATATGATATCGATGTCATGACAATCTTTCCTTATAGAGTGGAGTTTGACAAAACGTTACCACCTAGAAAGATGTCATCTGATTCGTTGTCATCCAATTCTTAAAATAAAATCGAAAGGGTGAATGTTGCACTTGAGGCTGTCAATGGAACCATTACCCAAAAGCCTCATGCCACTACTACCTTTCCGAAAAGTCTAGTTGAATGTGTGAGTCATTTCATACTAGTGACTCATTTGATAACTATTGTTGTAAGAGCTTTAGGATTGGAAATTAAGTGTTGATCATATCGAGCTTTTATTGCCCTTTTAAGGTTTAAAAATAAAGTTGAAAGTATTGGAGAATGAATTAAAATTTAACTTTTATGGAATATGAAATTGTTAAGAGGAAGTCGTTAAGTTCTGTGATTGAATTATAAGGTTTTAATTGATTGTTAGTTCGTGTTAAGGGTTGTTCCTAGGCCATTGTCCAATGACGAGGATGACCAGTGTCCAATAAATAAATTGAAGAAATCTTCTTCTAAATTGGGACCGATTGATCTTCCGGGACAGGTGGGACACCTAATGACTCTTGTAGATTAGTATTCATTGTGGTATCTTTTAAAAATTCATAACTTAACTGAGACATCAGTTGGTAGGATGAGTTCTGAGAATTATATGACATAGTGACACGTAATGTGTTACGGTACAATTTTGACTTGTTTGTGATTAATAAAAAGACTACCTTTGATTGCTAAATTCTACATGTATCGATGTTATCTATCTTTTCTTGCTTGTCTCTAATGCTCGCATTAGTGATGCAACTATTGAACAAGTACTCATCTCGAATTGAGTTACGTTGTGGATTATTCTTTTTTAGTGCCATCGAGGTCATGCACCTCATGATTAATTAGTTAAGCTCATTTCCTATTATATTGTGGTTAGTTCTTGGTAAACAACTCTTCATCTCTTTTTTGCAGATCACTCATTGTTTTTATAAGATAAAACAATATCCTTTGAGAAAATTGAATTTTCATCACTATATGGATTATTTAAAGTGAGACTTATAAATAATCATTATTGAAATAAAGCTGATTATGAAATACCTTGGAAAACTTAATTGTTTTCATAACAAAGAAAATCTTTGTAAATGTTTTTATTATAAACATGATGATAAAATTTTGACGAACTGAGTATTGCATCGTTAATCTTGAAATTGTATATAGTTGCGCCTACATACAATTTGGAAGTGACCATGCAAGACTGATTAGTAGTCACCATGAAAATATAAATAAACACTAAATTTTCTTTGAAGATTGTGAAAGATTAAATTTTATGAGATCTGCAAGAAGTGAAACATAGGGACATATTGATAGGGACACCTACATATGTGACCGTACTATTTATTCTTCTGAGTCGAATTTACTCATCTGTGGAATTTGTCTTATTTGACAATTGATATTCCCTTCTTGTCCAATTCTCTCGTAGTGAGATTCTTAGGAAAAGTATTTGATTGCTGAGTATTGATACCCGACCGGATGTATCGACGTTCTTATCATTTCTTTTGATTAGATTTCATATTTGAGTGACCTGGGTAACGATCCGAGGAGCTTTCGAATGCGTACTCAATTCATGAAAACATGAGATATATTCATATTCATTAAATGTTTTCGTCTGTATCTGATTTGAAATTCTCTCGCGTAGATTATGCGTTGACCTTACTCTTTTGAGGTTAGTTGTGTCTCCATATATCCTTGAATTTGCGAAGGATTATGAGTTATTATTAGTCTTTTGAGAAGTTCACATCTTATCAACTGCAATAAAACTGAAAAGTTGGTAATGCCAGTAGAATGGATTGATTGATTATGACATGACGACATTGTCTTAATTGATGGGAACTCGAGTAGAAATCCCCTAAAAGAAAAATGTTTATTATCAAAAGTGATCTAAATAATTCTTGATGGATGACCATATCCTGCATTTAGACTTAAAGTTATACCATGAGTGGTTGTGAACTAGTTATAGATATTGTAATCTAGAAGAACCTAATATGAATGTATTATAAGAGGTTTCCGTTATCTGAAACTTTAGGAGGTATTTGCTGGTAAATTACCTAGACTTTCGCTATTAAGGCAAGTTGAAATTGGTATTGATTATATTCCCTGTGCTGCACCTGTGGCTTGCGCACTGTATGTCAGCACCATCTGGATTAAAATTATTACCGAACAACTGAAAGAGTTGTCGGAGAAAGATTTTATTCTACGAAGCTCGTCATCATGAAGAGCTATGGTGTTATTATTTCTTATATTTATAGATTACTATGAACTGAGTAAATGGACAATCGAAAACGATATCTATGACTCGAAATGGAAGATTTGTTTGATCATTTACAAGGTTCTAGCGTATGTTTTAAAAATTTGATCCTCGGCATGGTTATCATCAACTTCGCATCTACGAAAAAGATTATCTATTCCAATCACTACATCCAGAACTTGTAATGAACATTATGAGTTTCATGTTATGTCGTTTGGATTGACCAATGCACATGTAACATCCATAAATCTGGTGAATCACGTGTGTAGGCTGTAATTTGATAAATTCATGCTTGTGATCATTAAGGACCATCTGTTTGTTTATAAGCATAAGAATGAGTTAATAATTATTTATAGATTGCCCTGAGTCGGCCGAGTAGTGAAAACTTGTACCTTGAATATTTAACATGTGATGAAAGACTTAATCCTTTACATTATTTGACTGTATGATTAATATAAAATGGAAATATGTTTTGACAAATGTTTTAACAAAGGATTTTTAAGGGATTATTCCCTTATACACAAATCATTTAACTAAACTCCTGTTTAGGGGTAAATGTTCGTGTATACCTCAAGACAACCTAAGAGTGATTAAGGAAAACATTTAAACCATGACTTGAAATTTGAAACGACAATTTTTGCTTTTCAACTAAGAAAATTTTGACCAAAGTGTAAACAAAGAACTTTTCGAACATTTACGAATCTTATTAGTTATTTTCAATAAATCAACAAAAATTGTGTTAATTAAATTCAAATTTGTTTTGAACATTTTTCTATAATTAGACGAACTGAGAAAATTAAAACTTTCACGTTTACATTTCATAAAAATTTAATAATTATTATTAATTTATTTGTAATAATTATCGACGCTTTAAAAACGTCGGATTGAGAAAAACTGATAAAAATAATAGTTGAGACGAGACTAAAACATAGAAAATATGAAGAAAGAATATCTGAGTGAATTGTCGACATGATAATTATATCATCAGGAGAGGTGAATTTAGATATCGACGCATTATGTAAAAAGGATAAAGAACCAATTAGGACATGTTCCTTAATAATGAAGGTGCAAAATAAATGGTCGAACAATATAAAAATAAACAATGCTTGTAAGAAGGATAATATAGATAATAAAAAGGGGTTTACGGCTTATGTGAACCATTAGAATTGAGAAGCCAATGGCGTTAAATGTTTTAAAAGGCCGTTTATGGTTGTCTAAAGATGGAGGATTATGAGATATAGTTATATTGGAATCTTGTAAGTATAAGTATTCTATTCCTGTTATTTCTGATTTAATGTATCATTATCAAAAGAAGTTGTACTGATGGCAAATTATGAAGGCAAACATCGCCTCATACATTAGTAAACGTCTAATTATTGCAAAGGTCATCATCTGAATTTGATTCGATTTGGGTCATCATCGACAGACTGACCAAATCTGCTAATATTATTCTCCTTAATGATAAACTCTTGATGAAGAAATTGACTCTTTTGTATTGAAAGGAGTTATGAAAACATAGTGTGCCGTATCAATCATCTCTATCAAGATCCTCGCTTCGCATCGAATTTCGAGAGATTTGCTCAGAAGTCATTGGGAACGAACCTTGATGAGAGTGCTGTTTACCATCCCAATCGAAGGGACGAGGTACAGTAACGATACAAAATACTAGAAGTCTTGTTTTATGTTTGAATGATTGACCTTTGGTAATGAACCGTATAATCTTTTTTTTCCTTTGGAGAGATTTTCATTGAAAACTATCGTATTAGGATCGAGATCGAATCTGGTGAGGATATATATTAGAGCATCTGTAAGTAGGAGTTGGGAGGAAGACACCCGACATACACCCATTGTAAGTTGGACATGTCTTTTAGGTTTAAGGTTTCCTATGATGGCGAACCTAACCTTACAAAATACCCGACCCGCGAGACCTGAAATGATTGTTGAAATTAGGATCTGATTATTGACTGCCGGTAGTGGGCATGAGGTTATGTGAATATGAAATGTAGATCTTGAAGTGCCAGATGGGTAGCGAAGTTATGCCAAAAATTTTAACCATGGAAAAATGAATTGATGATCTGAAAGATCATGGGATATAAGTCCCCGTTGTATGGGACAATTGAGATGATATAAAAGTTGGTTTGAAAGGCATATAAGCTGGATCTACCCTAGGACTTCAAGAGCTGCGTGAATTATGATTCGTATATCGAACTTGATGAAATGTCTATCAAGTGAGAATCTGATAGTTTCTTAGTAAAGTTTAGATCGGCGAAAAGTTGCATTCATCAAAAACCCGTGAACATCATGGATAGAGAAAGTAAGTCAACATTAAGTCTGATCTTACTCCCGTAGTTATGTTTGATGAAACTCGCGTATTGTAATGAATTACACTTGTGAGAAAAGACCGAATGTGGAGGAAATACCCGCATGGCTTTAACTCTATAAGAAGCGAGTAGTAAGGTAAGATGATCTTTGAGGACAAAGATCCTGTTTAGGAGTAAATGCTGTGACAATCTGTCAATTTATGATTGATATTTTATTCTCAATATTTATTTGAAAATATTAATTTTAATGTTATATTATGAACTCACTTATTTTTGGGAAGAAAATTGGATTTACGTCTTGAAGTAGCATCGACTACGTCTAAACCGGAGGATTCAACGTTACGTGCTTACGTTTACATACACCGTTTTGATGAGACAATTTTTAATAGATTCGTTTTGTGTCGTTGATTCATAATTTATAAAAACGTTTTTCGTAAAAACGACCCGAGTGCACGCAAATCGAGGAAAATAGAATCGAGGAATACCCGTAAATTAATGGGGATGGAACAAGTACATACTTGTCCCACCCCCACACATGGCTAAACAAAGCTAACAACACCATGTGGTGTCAAGCTTACAAGATAAGCTAAGACACATGTCTTAGTTTACTTGTAAACTAGCAACCAACATCAAAACCACCACCTCAAACCATTTTCATTCATTTCAACACATGCAAACCACTAAACACTCTCCTCCCTCTCTCTAAAATTCGTCCCAAACTCATCCAAAACAACCCCCATTTGATCTTGATTCAACCATAAATCATATGTATAATTTACATATGATGAAAACCCATTGAAGTTATGAAGATTGGAGGTGATCTTAACATGTAAAAAGGAGTTTTGATGAGATGGCATTTATACATGATCTCATCGTTCTTTTCGGGCTTTAAATGCATTAAAATGTCATAAAATACCATATATATGCTTGTGTTTGTTTACTTGTGTGTTTTAGGTATGGATATCATGAAAAAGACAAAAGATCACAAGATACAAGGAAAAACGGACACGAGAAACGAAGCCGTACAAAGAACCGGGCCCTAATCATGGAATTTTCATCAAATACCCTTGAAGACTTGAAGACAAAACAAGATTGATCATCATTTATTGAAGAAATGACACTTAAAACCCTTGTATATTAATAAATACAAGTTTGGTCCCTTAAGTTTGTCAAAATTGCAAAAAGGTCCTTCAACTTTGAAGAAATGGCAAAATTAGTCCCTCAACAATTTAAAATTGCCAAGAATGGTCCCTCATGAAGATTAAGAAGCAGTGAAGACCTTTGAAGATCAAAGAAGTCCAAGAACAGCCCTTTAAAAATCAAGAAATGGCAAAAATCATCCCTTGAAATCTTTTATCAAAGTTTTGTGCCAAAATTGTAAAAGTGGGAAAGTTAAAAACAAAGGAAAGCTGATTTTAGGGTTTCAAAACCTTAAATGCCAAAAATCTGAAATAACAAGGACCAAAGTTGACAAGT
The DNA here is from genome assembly GCA_025667525.1 of Glebionis coronaria. Lineage (NCBI taxonomy): Eukaryota > Viridiplantae > Streptophyta > Magnoliopsida > Asterales > Asteraceae > Glebionis > Glebionis coronaria. The sequence goes on along the minus strand of JANFOE010001287.1, from coordinate 268,064 downwards.
CAAAGATTTAAACTCTAAACTGGCGCCTAACACTTACTGTTCCCCTATTTTCGGATCAAATGAGCTTTTACTGTTCATCTTTTACCCCAGGTTCTATTTTACTCATTACTTGGGTAATTTTCAATTAAACCCACACACACTTAATTCACACATGCCAAAACCAAACCCACTCCTAAAAACCTTCATCCCACCAACGTGGTCCAAACCCCCAATTCCCTCTCAGCCAATCACATCATACCTTAGTCCCCAAGGCTTGTGACGTGTCCCACTTGAACGGTTATGATCATATGCTTGGCCATTACGCACAAATAAACAGTGGAGATCAATTTGGACAGCTTATTCACCAAATTCGACTAGAAGCTTCAAAGGGTAGAATAGGGATTTCTCTTGTATTAGGGTTTATAATTTCATCTTCCTAGAGTAGTATAAATAGGGTGTGAGCATGTTCACAACCCTTTGTTCCAGTTTTTCTCATTAAACCTTGTAATCCCTTTTATTTGAAATAAAAAGTTGTGTTTTTGTTTTTATACAATATAATTCCTTTTTTATTTACTTAAAGTTGGTGTTTGTTTATGAGAAAAGCTGAGTTCCATCTTTGTTATTGTTTAAGGTGATTTGTGTTTTCAAAAATATTTCAAAGTTTTTGAAATTTGGAAGATTCTTGTTAAGGAATCTGTCCAAGGATTTGGTGTTAGTAGTTCATGTTATTTGGTGATTAAAGTAATATCAAAACGTTTTTAGAAGGTTTTAAAAAGTTTTGGAAGGTTTAAAAAAGGAAGAAAAGAAATCAGTTATAATATTGTGCTTGTTTTATCTTTGTTGCTTTGATTTTGATTCAAGCAGGTGTGAAGGTTGTTGATATTGTGTTCAGCACCAACCCGGGCTGGTTTGGAAGTGGATTATACATCCACCAAGGTTTTGGATGTAAAACCTTGAGGTAATACTTTTTACTTCTTTGAAAAAGTTCATAAAATAGGTAGTTATATGCTCTTGGTTGATTTGTTGCTTTTGTGTGTTAAGCTGTTAGATTTGGTGTTTATTTGATGAGTTATGCATGTTAGTAGACATATGAATCAGATTTAGTAGAGTTTGAAAGGTTTTGGAGTGTTAAAAACGTTTTCAAAGAAATTAAAGTGGTGTTTGGCAAAAGGTTTTAGCAGGGGAAGATCATTGATTAATGATTGAAAAACGTGTTAGATAAGTTTAAAAGGATTGAGTTAGGTTTTTAGCTAGTGGTGAGTTATATTGGTGCAAGTTAGAAGTTAATTTGTTGAGTTTTAAAAGGATAAGGGTGTTTAAAATCTGTATGCTCACTCATTGCTTATTTTTCATGAGTTTTTGGTGATTAATTCTTGTAATCTGTTTAGATTTAGTTGATTTGAGTTATTGGAATTGATTGTGCATGTTTTGAAGTTGTTGTGTGGCAAATTATGGTGGCTTAATCTCACTAGGTTGCATTTGATAGCTCATAACAGCCCACTGACCTGCATAAGACCTCAGAGACTTAATTAGCCTGTGTGTGCATCAGTTTTGCCTGTGTGTGCATCTGTTTTGATCTAGTGTGCTTAATTGTTGATTGTATTGACTTCTTGTGATCAAAGGATCACAAGAGTGCCCCCCTTGCTCCAATATCAACATCATAATAAACCACAGCCCAAGCTCATCTTGGCTAAAATCCATAAGCAAAACTCAAGTCCAAATCTGCTAAGTGTCAAACTCAAAGCTGTCACGTTTTTGAATTAGATTTTGATCATATCTAGCTAAAAAAAAGAAAGTGGAATTGGTTTATAAGCTTATTAAAGTAACTGGTTGGATTGAAAAAGAAAAATTTAAAAAAAAAAAAATAAATAACAAAAATCCACTAGCCTGGCTTCGAACCTCTGACCTCTCGTTGGAGGGCTCAAGGTTCTTACCAGTGTGCTAGCATTCATCTTGAGTATAAACGTGAAAGGTTTATTACTTAAGGTTATTTTGGTTTCTAGCTTATTTAATAAGCCGTGACTTATTTTTGCATTTTCCAGCTTATTTACTATTCATTTTTGCTTATTTCCATTTTTCCTAGAGTCTTATTAAGTTTATTGATTTTTCTAGCTACTTTTCATATTTTTCACATTATTAGTTTATTTAATAACATTTATTTAATATACGTTTTTTATTAAATCATTAAAAAATACCAAAAATAGTTTTTATTTCTAGAAAAAATAGTTTTTAGGTTTTAAAATATATTTTTGAGGTTTACATATAGTTTTGGTGTTATAAACTTTAATTTTTAATTTTATAATATTTTAAGGTTTTTTATAAACTTTAAAGATTTTTATAAAATTATTAAAAAAGGTTTAGAAGCTTAGATTTGAGTTTTTCTCTTAATTATATTATTTAGAATTTTTATAAATTTTTTATTTTAAATTTTAGAAACTTTTTATTTTTAGCATTATTTTAATATTATTTTATTATTTAATTTTCAAAATTTTCTTTTTTCTTCTTTTTCATTTTTCTTAGGTTCTTTATCATAAATTAGGACCTTTTCCATTTTTATAATAATTTTTAAGCTTTTAGATTTATTTTTATAATTATTTTAAGTTTAATTAGGTTTTAATCATTTTTAATCATTTTTAGAGTTTTAAAAATAGTTTTAATAGGTTTTAATTTTTAGAAAATTACTTTTTAGTCTTCTAATAATATAAGTTAAGTGATTATTCAATAAAATCATATTTTAGACTTTTGAATTAGTTAAATTTAATTTTAGGGCTTTAATTAGCATTTAAAATTAATTATTTAATTAATAAAAGGTTTTAAAATATCTTTGTTGGATTTTTTTAACTTTATTTATATTATTTTAGACTTGTTTTTAGCCTTTTTGATATTTTGTTTTTGGTTTTAATAATTTTTAATTTTTGTGGTTTTTCTACGGCTTTACCTTTTCATCATAGTTTAATTTTAACGTATCCGTCTTTCATCTTCTCATCCCCATTCTTCTCAATATTAATCTCAAATTCATACAAGTTAATTCACAACACCATACCTCCTTGGGAAACGAATCTCTTCTCTCATTTTATTTGATTGTGGGCCATTACTTGTGGTTTTCCTAAATCACTCGTCGATACTTACCGCTCATATTTAGTTGCTTGTTTTTCCTGAAGCAAGTTATCTAATTTTACTACAACCATTTTTGGCGCCGCTGCCGGGGAGGTGTGTCGTGTCTTAATTTGGAAAATTTTGTTTTTGATATTATCCATAAATAGTACTTGTGTTAAGTGGAACTCCCTTAACACGTATTATCGGTTTTCTTGGTTTTTCTTTGTGAATATTATTTATATATTGTATTAAGTATCACAATCAAAATACAATATCTCCAAAAGTGTGAAAACACAACCTTGATTCGGGATTTCATCACTCGATCATTGTATTCGAATCTCAAACAAAAAGAAAAGGCAAAAATAGATAAATACTTTCGAGAAGCTCGATTTTGAAAGATACAAACTATAAGGTGGGTATAAGGCGGGTATTATAAAATATACCCTAAGGAAAAAGGCTCTTAAGTGCTTCGCGCCGCCTCGTTTCCCCGCTTGCTTGTGAGTATTTTGAGATTGAAAGCTAATCGAGGGTTTTGCCGCCCAAAGTATTAATACGTATACTATATTTGCTTGGTTTTCTTTGTGATTAAACCCTCGTGAACAATTTGGTTTTCACCAAGGTTCTAAAGTCATTCGAAGACGTTCACTCCACGTGATCGTTTTCATTCCTTTGAGGCTTCTTTAATCAAGAGTTTGATTCGAGGAGAGATTTTGTAGATTGTTGTCTACGAAGATACACCAAAATCCAAAAAAATTAAATATCATCAAAAACACAAAAAAAAATTGAAAATCCACAAAACAACCAAAAAGAATCTTCTTTGCTCACCTCCCATTCTTCGTGAAGTTTATGATCACTCGTAATCAAGCAAAACGAGCTCGTAAACGTCTTCAAAAGCAAGCAAATCAAGAATCGTTGATTGTTGAAGAACCTCCAATTGTTGAACCTATTATAGAACAAGAAGTCGTAATGGCTAATCGTACTATGATGGAGTTGCTACAAGCACCCACCGAGGGTTTTGGAGAGGCCATTGTTATTCCCGCCATCCTTGCGGAGAATTTCGAGATTAAGACGGGTTTAATGTCTATGTTGCAAGCAAACAAGTTTCGAGGTCACGAGAAAGACAACCCGCATTACCACATTAGGAATTTCAACCGTCTCACCGCCACTAGCAAATTCAAAGATGTTCCGCATGACGCCATTAAGATGATGTTGTTTCCATATTCGTTGGATGGACCCGCAAAAATTTGGCTCGAGAAAGAACCGCCAAATTCGATTTTGACATGGGCCGATCTCGTTTCTAAGTTTGTGAACAAATTTTTTCCACCATCGAAAACAACACACTTAAAAAATGAGATTTCACGATTTGTGCAACGTAACAATGAAAGTTTTTCAATGGCATGGGAACGATTTAAAGAGATGTTACATGAATGTCCTCATCATGATTTTTCGGAATTGCATCAAATTGATACCTTTTATAATGGGCTTAATGATCATGAACGAGATTATTTGAATGCCGCCGCGGGTGGTAATTTTTTGTGCAAGACGACAAATGAGGCTTTACAAATCATTGAAAATCGATCTAAGGTTTATAGCCCTCGTAACACACCGAGTGTTGCCAATATGGGTTCGTCATCTTCGTCACAATCGTCTCGTAGCATTAATGCCTTACATGATGAAGCTAATGAGGAAAATCGGTTTTTTGATAGATTTGCTAATCTAATGTCCCATTGGAAGGCTCAAGAAGCTTCCAATTCCGCTTCGGTTAAAGCGGTTGCTAAGAGTTGTTTATCGTGTGGAGGAGCTCATGATTTATCCGAGTGCATTACCGCGGATGGTAACACTTCGAGTGCTTATGTAGCAACGGGAACTTACAACCAAAACGGCCAAGGTTCCCGCCCAAATCAAGCTCCACCAAACCAAAATGTTAACAATTATCGAAACAACAACCAAGGTAATTACCAAGGCAACACACGCAATTACAACAAAGGGAATTATCAAAGTGGGAATGGACAAATCTCTAATCAAAACCAAAACCGTGATTTTCAAAACACCACACAAGGTTTTCAAAATGCTCACACGAAAAATTTGCAAGGAGAATTTTTAGATTATGCAAAAGCAAATGATGCTAAATTTGATAATATGCAACGTGAGATGATTAGCTTAAGGTCCGAGTTGAAAAACGAGCTTAAAAATGAACTTGCTAATGAACTTAAAACTCATGCAAATAAAATGGAAGGAAATGTCCAACGTCTTCAACAAAACCAACAAAAGATGGAATTAGGACAACATGAGATTAAGCAAGAATTATTGAAAGCGGATGCTAGGCAATCTAAATTTGAGGACCGAATGGCTAAAATGTTTGAAGCTATCATGTGTAAGCCCTCTTCTTCGGGTGGTCTTCCTAGTGATACCATTAACAACCCGAGGGGAGAAATGAAGGTTATTACTACACGAAGTGGTAAAACTTTCAAGGAACCAATCTCTCGTCCAAGTACTTCTACGGAGAAGGAAATCGAGAAAGAACCCGAGGTGATGGTCGAAAAGGAGCACATTACAATCCCACGAAGTACCGCTCAAACCACACCTACGGTTACACCAATACCAATTGTGGAACCCGAGATTCCAAGGCCGTTGCCTAATGACCAACCCACACCACCCTTACCTTACCCTTCGAGACGAAACAAAGAGAAAGCACAAGAAAGGAACAATTATCAATTTGAGCTATTTATGAAAATGTTTCGTGATTTGCACTTTAACATAAGTTTTGCCGATGCTTTAATCATGATGCCTCGATTCGCCGCAAACTTCAAAAGTATGCTAAACAACAAAGAAAAGTTACAACAATCGTCTAGTTGTTCATCGGTTTTTCTAAGCCGCATACCACAAAAAGTCGGTGATCCCGGTAAATTTTTGATTCCGTGTGCTATACAAGATATGGAGGAATGCTACGCCTTGGCCGATCTTGGTGCTAGTATTAATTTGATGCCTCTCGAGATTTTCAAATCGCTTTCGCTTCCGGCTCTTACTCCTTCGAACATGTCCATCGAGATGGCCGATCATTCTACGATCATGGCATGTGGAGTAGCCGAGGACGTTTTCGTTAAAGTCGGAAAGTTTTACTATCCCGTTGACTTTATCGTTGTAGACATTCCCATCGATCGAAAAGTTCCTCTCATTTTGGGTCGTTCATTTTTGGATACATCACGAGCACTTATCGATGTTCATGCTCGAAAAATCACCCTTCGTTTCAATGAAGAAGAACTTGTCATCAATGAAACACAAAACTCCAATCTTTCTCATGTATATTCTATTGCAACTTTAAACCATGGTGACTCGACCAATGTCGTTTGCAAAGAATTTTCACCAAGAGTTTTAGGGAATGTCTCCAAAAACAATTTACCATTTCCTCCGCCGGTGGAGGTTATGAGTGCTAAGCCTACAAAAAAGAAACCGTCAATACTTGAATCGAAAAATCCTTCACCTTCATTCTTGAAAAGTGTTGATAAGTTGCCGGTTTCTACGGAAGATCTTTCGGATGATGAATATATGGACCTCGATGGGGAGGTTTTCTTCGTCGATAAACGTTTTGAAAACTTGCCACCACCAAAACCAAAACGGTTTCAAAACGTGAGAATTTTTAGTGTAACTAACATCGTCTTAGAAACACCGAATATTTTCGACATAATTAAAAAGGGTTTTCATAAGGAGAGTTTAAAAGATAACAAAGAAAAAGATCTTAAATGTGATTTAATTGATTTTTCTACAAATCTAACTCCGTCATCACCGCGTGTTTTGAGTGTTACAAACTCGTCTACTCCTTTTGACGATGTTTTGTGTGGTCCTAGTATGGGGGAAGCCCCTAATGTTCCCTCATCCTTGTCCACCGAGGACGAGATATTCGATCCCGGAATTTCATGTAAAGGGAAATCTCGGTCTTCCACCGATGCAATAAATGGAAAATCTTTCTATTTGCTTGGTGCGAGTCTACCTCGAGTAGCTCAAACGTTTGTCTTACCAATTGTCTCACCCTTCTACTTCTCATCTATTTTCTTCAAACTCTTTGAGTTTATGGCACATATTGGAGTGGTGTTAATTTGTTTTTCCAATGGAAACGAGAACGCCATCTTCGACCCCGGTATTTTGCATCATCTAAGGACTTAGTCCTTTTTACCGGTTGCTTTTTGGGCCTTGTTTATCATGTAAGCCCCATCAAAAATTTGACCATACCATGATTTTCCCTAAATGTTCATTTTGAGGGGATCGAGTCGAGCTCATGACTCGGTAATCAAAAACGAGGTGCCTCGTGGGGGAGATCCCATGCTTATCTTTATGCTTTTATGTTCACTAATAAGGGGACTTGTACCCTTCCAACTCGTTGTCTCGTGGTTGTTTGTGATTGTGTTATCTAGATCATCATCATCATCTACGATTGAAGACTCTCGTGTTCGTTTACGTGAGCCTCCATCGTTCGTTTGAAGAAGTTTTTCACGATTCCATGACATATCCTTTATTGTTCTAACAATTATCTTTTAGCATAATTAATAAACGGCTTTAGATATATTGTTGATCACCCTTTCCATGCTAGATCCTAAGCATTCGATTCTTCGTCTCTAGTATGGGGGTGCTCCACCTTTAGACTCGAAACATTGAGGACAATGTTTACTTTTAGTATGGGGGGGTGAATAGGTACTTGCTTTGCTACGCCCTCACGTTTTCCAACTTTCAATGTTTTGTTTTGCTAATAAGGCTAAAAATGGCCAAATTTTAAAATTTTTCTTAGTTTTCATAAGTGTTTTTAAGACACGAATGTATATTTTCCGATGGGTAGAATAAGAGTTAATTTTTGACTTGATGGGCATTTGGAGCCATTTACATTCCTTAACCCGCTCAATTCAAGTTTTGCTAGACTTTTATATAGGGAGCTTTAAAACGTGAAAGTCTTAATTCATTCGGGTTAAGAACAAGAACTTTTCGCAAGTTCCTATAATTGATTCTAGAAAGTCACTTATCAAGGGAACTTTAAAACGCATTCTCTAAACTTGAAAAAGTCCAAGAAAGTGCAAGATCCTATAGGTGGCTTGAAAACCCAAAACTTTGATTTGATATAGTCTTAATGAAAGCTAATCCAAATTTGGCTTAATTTTGACTTGCATGGCTAAGTATTCACGAGTCTCTTTAATTAGAGGTCTTTAAAAAGTGAAGAACGAGAAATGATAGAGTTAGACAAGTGATCATGCTAAACGTAGAACATGAAAATGTTCTTTCAAAAACTCATATGTTTTTAATTGTGGCTTTTTCTTCCCATAAGATCAATGCATTAGGAATAAAACATAATTGCAATAAGTAAGGTCGTACGATTTGAAAGGTTACTTAGCCTCTAGCGCAAGATCGTTTAAAAGTTGCTCGGGGTTGAATAGAGTTCATAGCCAAGGCATAACTTATTGAAGCGGGACGCGAAGATTGGCGATCATCCAAAAAGGCCCTAACAAGGCATGAGGAGCTCTATTTTTGCTAAAGATCCAAAGATGATGTGAAGTATCATTGTTCCAAAATCAATATGAAGGATCGAGACACACGACGAGAAGCTATTACTCCCCTAAAGAATGGAGAAAGTCTATCCAAAAAGACCCTAACAAGGTATGAGGATAAATATATCCAAGTCCGAAAAGGAGGCGGATCGTTGTATATCAAAATCCAAAGTAAAGATTGAAGAAAAATGATGAAGTCGTGGTCCTATATGAAGAATCTCTCAAAAACGTCAAGTGAAGAAATTCCAAATATATGAAGAGAAGACCATAATTTCAAGAACGTCTTCCCAAGATTTGAAGTATGAAGTACATGCCAAATATCGGTCCGAGAAAGGTCTCAAATCGTGAAACGAGTTATGCCAAGATATGAACTTAAGGAGATACACGAGAAGCCGTTTTAAAAGATTTTGTCCTTCGGCTAACTATTGATCAAATCGTGCTACTTTGCTTTCGGACTAATAACTACTTAAATAAAGTCAATATGAATCACTTGTGATCCATGACAAATAGATAAAAAAATGCTAGTAACCCATTTCCTTTTATAATAACTAGGATTGCGGGGAGAAAAAGTATTACACAATTTGGACGTATGAGTAGTGTTAGCATTGTGACTTGTACCAACAATGATCTTGTTTTTGCACTTGGCATGGAATGTATGACAATCAAGGATGACGAAGTTTACTCTAAGGGACATTAACTTGTTTCTATTCTTTGACCCTAAAAGTCACCTTTTGGTAATGAAAATCATACATTATGTCTTTACACATCATCGTAGTATGTTGCAAGTCTTTTACTCTTCAATAAAGGATAATAAAATTGAACTTTGGTGATGCTTAGATACTTTATTCTAGCATTGCGTGAGGGCACGGTAATGGCTTAGTATGGGGGAGTGATGAGATGGCATTTATACATGATCTCATCGTTCTTTTCGGGCTTTAAATGCATTAAAATGTCATAAAATACCATATATATGCTTGTGTTTGTTTACTTGTGTGTTTTAGGTATGGATATCATGAAAAAGACAAAAGATCACAAGATACAAGGAAAAACGGACACGAGAAACGAAGCCGTACAAAGAACCGGGCCCTAATCATGGAATTTTCATCAAATACCCTTGAAGACTTGAAGACAAAACAAGATTGATCATCATTTATTGAAGAAATGACACTTAAAACCCTTGTATATTAATAAATACAAGTTTGGTCCCTTAAGTTTGTCAAAATTGCAAAAAGGTCCTTCAACTTTGAAGAAATGGCAAAATTAGTCCCTCAACAATTTAAAATTGCCAAGAATGGTCCCTCATGAAGATTAAGAAGCAGTGAAGACCTTTGAAGATCAAAGAAGTCCAAGAACAACCCTTTAAAAATCAAGAAATGGCAAAAATCATCCCTTGAAATCTTTTATCAAAGTTTTGTGCCAAAATTGTAAAAGTGGGAAAGTTAAAAACAAAGGAAAGCTGATTTTAGGGTTTCAAAACCTTAAATGCCAAAAATCTGAAATAACAAGGACCAAAGTTGACAAGTCAAAGATTTAAACTCTAAACTGGCGCCTAACACTTACTGTTCCCCTATTTTCGGATCAAATGAGCTTTTACTGTTCATCTTTTACCCCAGGTTCTATTTTACTCATTACTTGGGTAATTTTCAATTAAACCCACACACACTTAATTCACACATGCCAAAACCAAACCCACTCCTAAAAACCTTCATCCCACCAACGTGGTCCAAACCCCCAATTCCCTCTCAGCCAATCACATCATACCTTAGTCCCCAAGGCTTGTGACGTGTCCCACTTGAACGGTTATGATCATATGCTTGGCCATTACGCACAAATAAACAGTGGAGATCAATTTGGACAGCTTATTCACCAAATTCGACTAGAAGCTTCAAAGGGTAGAATAGGGATTTCTCTTGTATTAGGGTTTATAATTTCATCTTCCTAGAGTAGTATAAATAGGGTGTGAGCATGTTCACAACCCTTTGTTCCAGTTTTTCTCATTAAACCTTGTAATCCCTTTTATTTGAAATAAAAAGTTGTGTTTTTGTTTTTATACAATATAATTCCTTTTTTATTTACTTAAAGTTGGTGTTTGTTTATGAGAAAAGCTGAGTTCCATCTTTGTTATTGTTTAAGGTGATTTGTGTTTTCAAAAATATTTCAAAGTTTTTGAAATTTGGAAGATTCTTGTTAAGGAATCTGTCCAAGGATTTGGTGTTAGTAGTTCATGTTATTTGGTGATTAAAGTAATATCAAAACGTTTTTAGAAGGTTTTAAAAAGTTTTGGAAGGTTTAAAAAAGGAAGAAAAGAAATCAGTTATAATATTGTGCTTGTTTTATCTTTGTTGCTTTGATTTTGATTCAAGCAGGTGTGAAGGTTGTTGATATTGTGTTCAGCACCAGCCCGGGCTGGTTTGGAAGTGGATTATACATCCACCAAGGTTTTGGATGTAAAACCTTGAGGTAATACTTTTTACTTCTTTGAAAAAGTTCATAAAATAGGTAGTTATATGCTCTTGGTTGATTTGTTGCTTTTGTGTGTTAAGCTGTTAGATTTGGTGTTTATTTGATGAGTTATGCATGTTAGTAGACATATGAATCAGATTTAGTAGAGTTTGAAAGGTTTTGGAGTGTTAAAAACGTTTTCAAAGAAATTAAAGTGGTGTTTGGCAAAAGGTTTTAGCAGGGGAAGATCATTGATTAATGATTGAAAAACGTGTTAGATAAGTTTAAAAGGATTGAGTTAGGTTTTTAGCTAGTGGTGAGTTATATTGGTGCAAGTTAGAAGTTAATTTGTTGAGTTTTAAAAGGATAAGGGTGTTTAAAATCTGTATGCTCACTCATTGCTTATTTTTCATGAGTTTTTGGTGATTAATTCTTGTAATCTGTTTAGATTTAGTTGATTTGAGTTATTGGAATTGATTGTGCATGTTTTGAAGTTGTTGTGTGGCAAATTATGGTGGCTGAATCTCACTAGGTTGCATTTGATAGCTCATAACAGCCCACTGACCTGCATAAGACCTCAGAGACTTAATTAGCCTGTGTGTGCATCTGTTTTGATCTAGTGTGCTTAATTGTTGATTGTATTGACTTCTTGTGATCAAAGGATCACAAGAGTGCCCCCCTTGCTCCAATATCAACATCATAATAAACCACAGCCCAAGCTCATCTTGGCTAAAATCCATAAGCAAAACTCAAGTCCAAATCTGCTAAGTGTCAAACTCAAAGCTGTCACGTTTTTGAATTAGATTTTGATCATATCTAGCTAAAAAAAAGAAAGTGGAATTGGTATATAAGCTTATTAAAGTAACTGGTTGGATTGAAAAAGAAAAATTTAAAAAAAAAAAAATAAATAACAAAAATCCACTAGCCTGGCTTCGAACCTCTGACCTCTCGTTGGAGGGCTCAAGGTTCTTACCAGTGTGCTAGCATTCATCTTGAGTATAAACGTGAAAGGTTTATTACTTAAGGTTATTTTGGTTTCTAGCTTATTTAATAAGCCGTGACTTATTTTTGCATTTTCCAGCTTATTTACTATTCATTTTTGCTTATTTCCATTTTTCCTAGAGTCTTATTAAGTTTATTGATTTTTCTAGCTACTTTTCATATTTTTCACATTATTAGTTTATTTAATAACATTTATTTAATATACGTTTTTTATTAAATCATTAAAAAATACCAAAAATAGTTTTTATTTCTAGAAAAAATAGTTTTTAGGTTTTAAAATATATTTTTGAGGTTTACATATAGTTTTGGTGTTATAAACTTTAATTTTTAATTTTATAATATTTTAAGGTTTTTTATAAACTTTAAAGATTTTTATAAAATTATTAAAAAAGGTTTAGAAGCTTAGATTTGAGTTTTTCTCTTAATTATATTATTTAGAATTTTTATAAATTTTTTATTTTAAATTTTAGAAACTTTTTATTTTTAGCATTATTTTAATATTATTTTATTATTTAATTTTCAAAATTTTCTTTTTTCTTCTTTTTCATTTTTCTTAGGTTCTTTATCATAAATTAGGACCTTTTCCATTTTTAGAATAATTTTTAAGCTTTTAGATTTATTTTTATAATTATTTTAAGTTTAATTAGGTTTTAATCATTTTTAATCATTTTTAGAGTTTTAAAAATAGTTTTAATAGGTTTTAATTTTTAGAAAATTACTTTTTAGTCTTCTAATAATATAAGTTAAGTGATTATTCAATAAAATCATATTTTAGACTTTTGAATTAGTTAAATTTAATTTTAGGGCTTTAATTAGCATTTAAAATTAATTATTTAATTAATAAAAGGTTTTAAAATATCTTTGTTGGATTTTTTTAACTTTATTTATATTATTTTAGACTTGTTTTTAGCCTTTTTGATATTTTGTTTTTGGTTTTAATAATTTTTAATTTTTGTGGTTTTTCTACGGCTTTACCTTTTCATCATAGTTTAATTTTAACGTATCCGTCTTTCATCTTCTCATCCCCATTCTTCTCAATATTAATCTCAAATTCATACAAGTTAATTCACAACACCATACCTCCTTGGGAAACGAATCTCTTCTCTCATTTTATTTGATTGTGGGTCATTACTTGTGGTTTTCCTAAATCACTCGTCGATACTTACCGCTCATATTTAGTTGCTTGTTTTTCCTGAAGCAAGTTATCTAAATTTACTACAATCAAGTTTTCAAGGGAGTTTGGGCTGATTTCTCAAGGAGTTTTCATAAAGAACAAGGGCTGATTTTTGGAGGAATCTAAAAATACTTGGTGATCCTAGAAGTGGTGTTGATATCTCATAAGATTGGTTACCCAAAACCATGTCTTGTTCATCCAAAAGGTCATCATTTCATCACTTTGGTGGTATAAAGATTGTTCTCCCCATCCTCTTGTTATTTTGATTATGTAATCATGTATTTTCTTTCTTATTGTATATGTATATGATGAATATATGATGATAAAAATGTTGTGTGGGGATCAAGTGTTGATAAATATGAATAAAGAGATGAAAAACCATAGGTAACAAGGTTAAAATCTTGCTAAATATGATGGCTGTATGAAAACAGTAAGTAACCAAATGTTAAACTGATAAAATGGCATGATGGAATCAATTTACAGTAAGTATTAGATGTCATACACATGTGAGAGTTGGCCATGCAATGGAATCATCAAAATGAGTGAGATATGATCAAAACAAGTTTAGAATACAAATCTGAGTTCACTATTTGGACGATTTTTAGAAAATACTTAAATGGAGCACATATCATTTAGTTTATGTCATAAAAGTTTGAGCTTCTATCTCCATACAGAACTCTAGATATGGCTGTTTTGGTGAACATGAAACTAAAAATCAGATCTTTAAAGAATTAATGTTTAATAGTTATATAAGCACTCAACTAAAAATAGTATAAAATGTGAATTAAAACCCACTAACTTACATAATACATTTATATAAATATGTATAAGGATAAATAAATGAACATTTTATAAAAATGGTAGTTTGATAAGTTTTATAAGTTATAAAACTATAAACATGATTTTTACGACTTTTTCGGCTATTACCGTAAAATTAACGTTTTTGTTAAATAAAACTTAGACGGTTGGACCCATCTAATGTAAACTTTTATAAACTCATATACTGATATATAAACATATATAACAAGTAAAAACCGATAAAACCCAAACTATAAAACATACGGACATTAACGGGCTAAGTTAACGTTATTGGACTAATAATACAACAAAATGGGCTAAAACACTTATAAACTTATTTATTGGGCATAAACCATTTGGGCCCAACATGTAAAGTATAAATACTGATAATAAAAGTATAATTGGACTAATTAATAGTATTGGGCTTATAATATGCTTATTGGGCCTAAAACATGTAAATAAGTAAAACTAGTACAAAAGTTACCAATACATAACACTATAATGAATGAGTAAAAATGTATAAACCCACTTGATCATCATCATATATATAAAATCATCATATGTATACATAATTGTTATTTTTATAAAGTCATTGGACAAGAGTCTAAGACGAGTATTATTTGTTTAGGTTTCCGTGATTGAAGCACGTACCGTACATCCGAATTGCCGATAACCCCTTTCCCACATCCACGTGAGTTCATAGCCTCGCACTCTTTTAAATGTTTTTATGAAATATTTTATAAACCCGCAAGGGAGATAACATGTTAGTTTTTATAAAATAGGACACATTTGTCCCGATTGTTTGTTTATTGATTTGGACCCGGATGATTGTATGACCCTATGAATGATTAAATGACCCGATAGATGAAATAAAATGGATTATTAAAGTTAGGTTATGTCACTAAAAGTCCCATTAGCATGAATTGTGAACTACCGGGATTTGGTAGACGCTTATGCATATAATAGTACTATTTGGGGACGATCACCCCAGTTCGCGCCTTGACGGTTGATCCCCGTCGTGCCACATTGATTGGTAAGCGAATTTATGTATGAGAAGATTTCCATAGCGTGACCTTTGTGACGACACGCTAATTTAGATGGGCAAATTGAGTTTCGGGCTAGCTACCCGTTGTTTGGTTTAGTAAGGTAACAATGTCATGCGGCTTATAATAATCCAATTAACGAAATACTGCTATACGCACCGAATTACAATATATTGCCTGTCTAGCAATACGGGGTCATATTATTGATATTATGCTTGTGTTTTGGTTTTCATGACCATATTCATATAACGGTTTTTATTTAATCTATACAACGTTATAAAACGTATTGTATGATGTTTTTACGACATTGGCTCGTATAATGATTTTTAAGGCAAATGCCTATATTATGATTTTCGATAAGGATTTGTATAAAAATGACTTTCGCTATTTTATGGCCTATTACAATGATTTGTACGAAATGAGTTTTGGAAATAATTTTATACCAAAGTTATATTGATGGAATTTATTAAACTCTATGAATTCACTCGGCGTTATCGCTGACCTTTTCTTTTAACATGTTTTATCTCAGGTACTTGAAGGTAATTCTCGGGAAGACAACAAGAATTCATGGCCCGCACTTAAATATTAATTTCCATTCAAATGCTTTGTAAAACCTGTATAAAATACAATGACTTGGGACCTATGTAATTTTGATATTTATGAATGGAAATGCTTTTATTAATAAACGACGCGATTTTTAAGCGTTGTCTATGATGTGAGTAATGTTCTATCCCGTAACACCAACTAGTCTTCCGCTGTATTGAGTTGTATAAATTTGGGGGTGTTACAGTTTGGTACTAGAGCTCTCGTTATAGAGAACGAAAGATTTTTAAAACCAAGGTTTTGAATAAAACATTTCAATATCTTTTAACTATAAACATTTTTCTAAAATGTCTAAAAATCTTTTGACTATAACGGTGCTGAAGAATTCCCGAGTTACCGACAAGGCCAGACTGAGAAGTGTTATTTTAATATATATATAACTTGGATTATATATATATATATGATGTAATTTTATTACATGATTGTTTGATGATCATTTTGATATTTATACGAGGTATTTATACGGCGTAGATTGTCACAAGGAACCCTAAATCCCCTAGTAAATTAATCGAAGCTATTCTCGTAGGAATTCTAGCTATCCTAGATCTAAATCAAGTTGTGGATGTTTATAATCCCAACAAAATGGTTGATATTCGTAGAAATTTTGATATTAGTTGATTGTGATATTAAAGAAGAATTGGCGAGATTAAATATGATATCGATGTCATGACAATCTTTCCTTATAGAGTGGAGTTTGACAAAACGTTACCACCTAGAAAGATGTCATCTGATTCGTTGTCATCCAATTCTTAAAATAAAATCGAAAGGGTGAATGTTGCACTTGAGGCTGTCATTGGAACCATTACCCAAAAGCCTCATGCCACTAGTACCTTTCCGAGAAGTCTAGTTGAATGTGTGAGTCATTTCATACTAGTGACTCATTTGATAACTATTGTTGTAAGAGATTTAGGATTGGAAATTAAGTGTTGATCATATCGAGCTTTTATTGACCTTTTAAGGTTTAAAAATAAAGTTGAAAGTATTGGAAAATGAAGTAAAATTTAACTTTTATAGAATATGAAAATTGTTAAGAGGAAGTCGTTAAGTTCTGTGATTGAATTATAAGGTTTTAATTGATTGTTAGTTCATGTTAAGGGTTGTTCCTAGGCCATTGTCCAATGACGAGGATGACCAGTGTCCAATAAATAAATTGAAGAAATCTTCTTCTAAATTGGGACCGATTGATCTTCCGGGATAGGTGGGACACCTAATGACTCTTGTAGATTAGTATTCATTGTGGTATCTTTTAAAAATTCCTAACTTAACTGAGACATCAGTTGGTAGGATGAGTTCTGAGAATTGTATGACATAGTGACACGTAATGTGTTACGGTAGAATTTGACTTGTTTGTGATTAATAAAAAGACTACCTTTGTTTGCTAAATTCTACATGTATCGATGTTATCTATATTTTCATGCTTGTCACTAATGCTCGCATTAGTGATGCAACCATTGAACAAGTACTCATCTCGAATTGAGTTACGTTGTGGATTATTCTTTTTGAGTGCCATCGAGGTCATGCACCTCATGATTAATTGGTTATGCTCATTTCCTATTATATTGTGGTTAGTTCTTGGTAAACAACTCTTCATCTCTCTTTTGCAGATCACTCATTGTTTTTATAAGATAAAACAATATCCTTTGAGAAAATTGAATTTTCATCACTATATGGATTATTTAAAGTGAGACTTATAAATAATCATTATTGAAATAAAGCTGATTATGAAATACCTTGGAAAACTTAATTGTTTTCATAACAAAGAAAATCTTTGTAAATGTTTTTATTATAAACATGATGATAAAATTTTGACAAACTGAGTATTGCATCGTTAATCTTGAAATTGTATATAGTTGCGTGCCTACATACAATTTGGAAGTGACCATGCAAGACTGATTAGTAATCACCATGAAAATATAAATAAACACTAAATTTTCTTTGAAGATTGTGAAAGATTAAAGTTTATGAGATCTGCAAGAAGTGAAACACAGGGACATATTGATAGGGACACCTACATATGTGCCCGTACTATTTATTCTTCTGAGTCGAATTTACTCATCTATGGAATTTGTCTTATTTGACAATTTATATTCCCTTCTTGTCCAATTCTCTCGTAGTGAGATTCTTAGGAAAAGTATCTGATTGCTGAGTGTTGATACCCGACTGGATGTATCGACGTTCTTATCATTTCTTTTAATTAGATTTCATATTTGAGTGACCTGGGTAACGATCCGAGGAGCTTTCGAATGCGTACTCAATTCATGAAAACATGGGATATATTCATATTCATTAAATGTTTTCGTCTGTATCTGATTTGAAATTCTCTCGCGTAGATTATGCGTTGACCTTACTCTTTTGAGGTTAGTTGTGTCTCCATATATCCTTGAATTTGCGAAGGATTATGAGTTATTATTAGTCTTTTGAGAAGTTCACATCTTATCGACGGCAATAAAACTGAAAAGTTGGTAATGCCAGTAGAATGGATTGATTGATTATGACATGACGACATTGTCTTAATTGATTGGAACTCGAGTAGAAATCCCCTAAAAGATAATATGTTGATTATCAAAAGTGATCTAAATAATTCTTGATGGATGACCATATCCTGCATTTAGACTTAAAATTATACCATGAGTGGTTGTGAACTAGTTATAGATATTGTAATCTAGAAGAACCTAATATGAATGTATTATAAGAGGTTTCCGTTATCTGAAACTTTAGGAGGTATTTGCTGGTAAATTACCTAGACTTTCGCCATTAAGGCAAGTTGAAATTGGTATTGATTATATTCCCTGTGTTGCACCTGTGGCTTGCGCACTGTACGTCATCACCATCTGGATTAAAAGTATTACCGTACAATTAAGAGAGTTGTCGGAGAAAGATTTTATTCGACCAAGCTCGTCATCATGAAGAGCTATGGTGTTATTATTTCTTATATTTATAGATTACTGTGAACTGAGTAAATTGACAATCGAAAACGATATCCATGACTCGAAATGGAAGATTTGTTCGATCATTTACAACGTTCTAGCGTATGTTTTAAAAATTTGATCCTCGACATGGTTATCATCAACTTCGCATCTGCGAAAAAGATTATCTATTCCAATCACTACATCCAGAACTTGTAATGAACATTATGAGTTTCATGTTATGTCGTTTGGATTGACCAATGCACATGTAACATCTATAAATTTGGTGAATCACGTGTGTAGGCTGTAATTTGATAAATTCATGCTTGTGATCATTAAGGACCATCTGTTTGTTTATAAGAATAAGAATGAGTTAATAATTATTTATAGATTGCCCTGAGTCGGCCGAGTAGTGAAAACTTGTACCTTGAATATTTAACATGTGATGAAAGACTTATTCCTTTACATTATTTGACCGTATGATTAATAGAAAATGGAAATATGTTTTGACAAATGTTTTAACAAATGATTTTTAAGGGATTATTCCCTTATACACAAATCATTTAACTAAACTCCTGTTTAGGGGTAAATGTTCGTGTATACCTCAAGACAACCTAAGAGTGATTAAGGAAAACATTTAAACCATAACTTGAAATTTGAAACGACAATTTTCGCTTTTCAACTAAGAAAATTTTGACCAAAGTGTAAACAAAGAACTTTTCGAACATTTACGAATCTTATTAGTTATTTTCAATAAATCAACAAAAATTGTGTTAACTAAATTCAAATTTGTTTTGAACATTTTTCTATAATTAGACGAACTGAGAAAATTAAAACTTTCACGTTTACATTTCATAAAAATTTAATAATTATTATTAATTTATTTGTAATAATTATCGACGCTTTAAAACGTCGGATTGAGAAAAACTGATAAAAATAATAGTTGAGACGAGACTAAAACTTAGAAAATATGAAGAAAGAATATCTGAGTGAATTGTGGACATGATAATTATATCATCAGGAGAGGTGAATTTAGATATCGACGCATTATGTAAAAAGGATAAAGAACCAATTAGGACATGTTCCTTAATAATGAAGGTGCAAAATAAATTGTCGAACAATATAAAAATAAACAATGCTTGTAAGAAGGATAATATAGATAATAAAAAGGGGTTCACGGCTTATGTGAACCGTTAGAATTGAGAAGCCAATGGCGTTAAATGTTTTAAAAGGCCGTTTATGGTTGTCTAAATATGGAGGATTATGAGATATAGTTATAATTAGAATCTTGTAAGTATAAGTATTCTATTCCTGTTATTTCTGATTTAATGTATCATTATCAAAAGAAGTTGTACTGATGGCAAATTATGAAGGCAGACATCGCCTCACACATTAGTAAACGTCTAACTATTGCAAAGATCATCATCTGAATTTGATTCGATTTGGGTCATCATCAACAGACTGACCAAATCTGCTAATATCATTCTCGTTAATGAGAAATTCTTGATGAAGAAATTGACTCTTTTCTATTTAAAGGAGTTATGAAAACATAGTGTGCCGTATCAATCATCTCTATCAAGATCCTCGCTTCGCATCGAATTTCTAGAGATTTGCTCAGAAGTAATTGGGAACGAACCTTGATGAGAGTGCTGTTTACCATCCCAATCAAAGGGACGAGGAACAGTAACGATACAAAATACTAGAAGTCTTGTTTTATGTTTGAATGATTGACCTTTAGTAATGAACCGTATAATCTTTTTTTTCCTTTGGAGAGATTATCATTGAAAACTATCGTATTAGGATCGAGATCGAAGCTGGTGAGTATATATATTAGAGCATCTGTAAGTAGGAGTTGGGAGGAAGACACCCGACATACACCCATTGTAAGTTGGACATGTCTTTTAGGTTTAAGGTTTCCTATGATGGCGAACCTAACCTTACAAAATACCCGACCCGCGAGACCTGAAATGATTGTTGAAATTAGGATCTGATTATTGACTGCCGGTAGTGGGCAGGAGGTTATGTGAATATGAAATGTAGATCTTGAAGTGCCAGATGGGTAGCGAAGTTATGCCAAAAATTTTAACCATGGAAAAATGAATTGATGATCTGAAAGATCATGGGATATAAGTCCTCGTTGTATGGGACCATTGAGATGATATAAAAGTTGGTTTGAAAGGCATATAAGCTGGATCTACCCTAGGACTTCAAGAGCTGCGTGAATTATGATTCGTATATCGAACTTGATGAAATGTCTATCAAGTGAGAATCTGATTGTTTCTTAGTAAAGTTTAGATCGGCGAAAAGTTGCATTCATTAAAAACCCGTGAACATCATGGATAGAGAAAGTAAGTCAACATTAAGCTTGATCTTACTCCCGTAGTTATGTATGATGAAACTCGCGTATTGTAATGAATTACACTTGTGAGAAAAGACCGAATGTGGAGGAAATACCCGCGTGGCTTTAACTCTATAAGAAGCGAGTAGTAAGGTAAGATGATCTTTGAGGACAAAGATCCTGTTTAGGGTTAATGCTGTGACAACCCGTCAATTTATGATTGATATTTTATTCTCAATATTTATTTGAAAATATTAATTTTAATGTTATATTATGAACTCACTTATTTTTGGGATGAAATTTGGATTTACGTCTTGAAGTAGCATCGACTACGTCTAAACCGGAGGATTCAACGTTACGTGCTTACGTTTACATACACCATTTTGGTGACAGTCCGACATTTCAGAAAATAAATTTATCCTTGAATATTATTTTGAGATTTTAAATTTGTGTTGGTTCACAAACTCACAAATTTTATGAGAAGAGATTAGGACTTACGATTTTAATTTAACGTCCTTTACGACTAAACCGGAAAACTTAGGATTACGTATTTACGTTTTCGAACTCCGTTTTTGATGAGACAGTTTTTATTATATTCGTTTTGTGTCGTTGATTCATAATTTATAAAAACGTTTTTCGTAAAAACGACCCGAGGGCACGCAAATCGAGGAAACTAGAATCGAGGAATACCCGTAAATTAATGGGGATGGAACAAGTACATACTTGTCCCACCCCCACACATGGCTAAACAAAGCTAACAACACCATGTGGTGTCAAGCTTACAAGATAAGCTAAGACACATGTCTTAGTTTACTTGTAAACTAGCAACCAACATCAAAACCACCACCTCAAACCATTTTCATTCATTTCAACACATGCAAACCACTAAACACTCTCCTCCCTCTCTCTAAAATTTGTCCCAAACTCATCCAGAATAACCCCCATTTGATCTTGATTCAACCATAAATCATATGTATAATTTACATATGATGAAAACCCATTGAAGTTATGAAGATTGGAGGTGATCTTAACATGTAAAAAGGAGTTTTCAAGGGAGTTTAGGGCTGATTTCTCAAGGAGTTTTCATGATGAACAAGGGATGATTTTTGAAGGAATCTACAAATACTTGGTGATCCTAGAAGTGGTGTTGATATCTCATAAGATTGGTTACCCAAAACCATGTCTTGTTCATCCAAAAGCTCATCATTTCATCACTCTAGTGGTATAAAGATTGTTCTCCCCATCCTCTTGTTATTTTGATTATGTAATCATGTATTTTCTTTCTTATTGTATATGTATATGATGAATATATGATGATAAAAATGTTGTGTGGGGATCAAGTGTTGATAAATATGATTAAAGAGATGAAAAACCATAGGTAACAAGGTTAAAATCTTGCTAAATATGATGGCTGTATAAAAACAGTAAGTAACCAAATGTTAAACTGATAAAATGGCATGGTGGAATCAATTTACAGTAAGTATTAAATGTCATACACATGTGAGAGTTGGCCATGCAATGGAATCATCAAAATGAGTGAGATATGATCAAAACAAGTTTAGAATACAAATTTGAGTTCACTGTTTTGGACGATTTTTAGAAAATACTTAAATGCTTATTCAACAGTAGCTATAGCAGAGTTAAATGGAGCACATATCATGTAGTTTATGTCATAAAGACTTGAGCTTCTATCTCCATATAGAACTCTAGATATGGCTGTTTTGGTGAACATGAAACTAAAAATCAGATTTTTAAGAATTAATGTTTAATAGTATTATATAAGCACTCAACTAAAAATAGTATAAAATGTGAATTAAAACCCACTAACTTATATAATACATTTATATAAATATGTATAAGGATAAATAAATGAACATTTTATAAAAATGGTAGTTTGATAAGTTTTATAAGTTATAAAACTATAAACATGATTTTTACGACTTTTTCGGCTATTACCGTAAAATTAACGTTTTTGTTAAATAAAACTTAGACGGTTGGACCCGTCTAATGTAAACTTTTATAAACTCATATACTGATATATAAATATATATATAACAAGTAAAAACCGATAAAACCCGAACTATAAAACATACGGACATTAACGGGCTAAGTTAACGTTATTGGACTAATAATACAACAAAATGGGCTAAAACACTTATAAACTTATTTATTGGGCATAACCCATTTGGGCCCAACATGTAAAGTATAAATACTGATAATGAAAGTATAATTGGACTAATGAATAGTATTGGGCTTATAATAGGCTTATTAGGCCTAAAACATGTAAATAAGTAAAACTAGTAAACTAGTACAAAAGTTACCAATACATAACACTATAATGAATGAGTAAAAATGTATAAACCCACTTGATCATCATCAAATATATAAAATCATCATATGTATACATAATTGTTATTTTTATAAAGTCATTGGACAAGAGTCTAAGACGAGTATTATTTGTTTAGGTTTCCGTGATTGAAGCACGTACCGTACATCCGAATTGCCGATAACCCGCTTTCCCATATCCACGTGAGTTCATAGCCTCGCACTCTTTTAAATGTTTTTATGAAATATTTTATAAACCCGCAAGGGAGATAACATGTTAGTTTTTATAAAATAGGACACATTTGTCCCGATTGTTTGTTTATTGATTTGGACCCGGTTGATTGTATGACCCTATGAATGATTAAATGACCCGATAGATGAAATAAAATGGATTATTAAAGTTAGGTTATGTCACTAAAAGCCCCATTAGCATGAATTGTGAACTACCGGGATTTGGTAGACGCTTATGCATATAATAGTACTATTTGGGGACGATCACCCCAGTTCGCTCCTTGACGGTTGATCCCCGTCGTGCCACATTGATTGGTAAGCGAATTTATGTATGAGAAGATTTCCATAGCGTGACCTTTGTGACGACACACTAATTTAGATGGGCAAATTGAGTTTCGGGCTAGCTACTCGTTGTTTGGTTTAGTAAGGTAACAATGTCATGCGGCTTATAATAATCCAATTAACGAAATACTGCTATACGCACCGAATTACAATATATTGCCTGACTAGCAATACGGGGTCATATTATTGATATTATGTTTGTGTTTTGGTTTTCATGACCATATTCATATAACGGTTTTTATTTAATCTATACAACGTTATAAAACGTATTGTATGATGTTTTTACGACATTGGCTCGTATAATGATTTTTAAGGCAAATGCCTATATTATAATTTTCGATAAGGATTTGTATAAAAATGACTTTGGCTATTTTATGGCCTATTACAATGATTTGTACGAAATGAGTTTTGGTAATAATTTTATACCAAAGTTATATTGATGGAATTTATTGAACTCTATGAATTTACTCGGCGTTATCGCTGACCTTTTCTTTTAACATGTTTTATCTCAGGTACTTGAAGGTAATTCTCGGGAAGACAACAAGAATTCATGGCCCGCACTTAAATATTAATTTCCATTCAAATGCTTTGTAAAACCTGTATAAAATACAATGACTTGGGACCTATGTAATTTGATATTTATGAATGGAAATTCTTTATTAATAAACGACGCGATTTTTAAGCGTTGTCTATGATGTGAGTAATGTGCTATCCCGTAACACCAACTAGTCTTCCGCTGTATTGAGTTGTATAAATTTGGGGGTGTTACAATTCGAGTCGAGCTTTTGACTCGGTTATCAAAAACAAGGTGCCTCATGGGGGAGACCCATGCTTATCCATGTACATATTATTGCTTTCTAATTAGTTTAATGTGAGGGGATTTGTGCCCTTCCAACCTTTTTTCCGTGGTTGTTTGTGAATTGTGGTTTTTAGATCATGATCTTCAGAATTGGAGCCTCTCGTGTTCGTTTTATGGGAGCACTCGATCGTTTACTTTGAAGACTTTCTCAATATCCAAATGATATATACTTTGATGTTCTAACCTTAGGTTTATAGCACACTTCATAAACGGCTATTAATTTATTGGTTACACCCTTTCCATGCTAGATTAGGCATTCGACTACGTCTCTAGTATGGGGTGTTTGCACCCCTAGACTCGAAACATTGAGGACAATGTTTAACTTTAGTATGGGTGGTGAATAGATACTTGCCTTGCCAAACCTTCACGCTTTCCAAAGTTTATCTTTTTGTTTATCG
The DNA here is from genome assembly GCA_025667525.1 of Glebionis coronaria. Lineage (NCBI taxonomy): Eukaryota > Viridiplantae > Streptophyta > Magnoliopsida > Asterales > Asteraceae > Glebionis > Glebionis coronaria. Next base: position 243,000 of record JANFOE010001287.1, on the reverse strand, counting down.
TTTTGTTGCAAAATAAGGCTAGAAATGGCCAAATTTTAAAATTTTTCTCATGTTTTATAAGTGTTTGAAGACATGAATGTAGGTTTTCCGATGGCGAGAATAAGAGTAATTTTTGACTCGACCGTGCGTGTTGAGCACTTAGCTTTGATTCCTTAACTTCACATTAGGCTAAGTCTCTTAAATGAGGACGAGAAATGATAGGGTTAATTATAAGTTACTATGCTAAACATAGAGTACTCGTATTCTTTCAAAAACTCATGTGTTCTCATTGTTTGCTTATTCTCCCTTCGCTTATAAATATTTTTTGCTTAATAAATATTGACTTAGCGGTTTAGTTGGGATTGTTGGGTTTCTAGTCTTTTCTAGTAGCTTCCGTGTAATTAAATTGGGAAGACATTAAGGTATCGCCAGCGTCATGGTTTTGATGTATTGGCACCCGAATAATCAAAAGCTTCACCCAATAATAAGATTTCAAGTGCTCACCTAAATCTAGCAAACAATTTGAAGCTCACAAGGCCGAAAAATCTATGCAAAATTTGAAAGTGAATCAAGTCTTAATCTTCAAAGCTTTAAAGATCCAAAATTCGGTTTAGCGTGAGGATATACGTATTTGGCTAATAAAACCACCGATGAGGCGGATAATAAAAGGCAAGGCAAGACCGAAGTCATAATAAAAGCTTCATGGCGAAGTTGAATAAAAGATGGAGGTAAACCAAAGATAATAAGGCCCTTCCGTTAGGGGGCGTATAAAAGTCTTGGTAATAAGTCTCATGTTCAAAACCGTTATAAAACCGTGTTTATCGATTCTTCTTGTCAACTTAATTTTTTAACATCGTTGTCTATTGGGAGGGGTTATTGATTTGATGGTCTTGGTTACACCGTTAGGACTCTATTTTTAGACCTAAATCTCTATTATCGTATAAGTCAAACAATGTATCCTCGTGAGACATTCAAGACAAAATAAAATATAAGAGATACAACTTAGGAATAATGGGAGGATAAGTACGTGATTAGGGCATATGAGTAGTGTTAGCATTACTAACTTATAATGACAATGATCTCGTTACACGCTTGACATGGAATTGGGGTGAAAATCGAGGACGATGAAATTATTTCTAACGAAGCATTCACGTGTTCTTACTCTATGAACCTAAACGTCCCATTTTGCGATGAAAATCATACATTATGTCTAAAAACACAAGTAGTAGTAGTAATAGTAGTAGTGTAGCTAGTTTATCATTCAATAAAGTGAATAAAAATGAATTTTGGAGATGCTACGATACTTTATTCTAGCATTGCGTGAGAGCATGGTAATGGTTTAGTATGGGGGAGTGATGAGACTGCTTTTATACATAGTCTCATTGTCCAAAAGGGGCTTAAAATGCATTAAATATCATTAAAAATACCCATATATATGCTTGTGTTTGTTGCTTGTGTATTTTAGGTACGAATATTGAGGAAATGACAAAAACATCACAAGAATCAATCAAAAACGAACACGGGAAATGAAGCCGCACAATGAACCGGGCCCGAATCATGAATTTCTAAAGAAGTCCTTGAAGTTTGAAGATTTGTCAAGATTGGTCCCTCAAGAAATGAAGACTTGTCATTTTGTACCCCTGTAAATCCTCAAAATTACTTGTGGGTCCCTAAAATATCAAGTATGTACAAGTTTATTCCTTGGAGAGTGAAGAAATTACAAAAGAAGTCCTTGTTTAAAGTTTGAAAATTTGTTGTGCCAAATTTGACAAGAAGGCTAAAGTTGTTATAAAGGAAAATGGAGTTGTTAGCTATTATTTACAAAATGGAGAAAGAAAGAAACATGGAGGGCTAAAACCATCAAACACCTAAACCTACCCACCCAATACCAGGTTGCCATGTCATCCAGTCCACCAATCACCACTCTCCACCTCTGCATCCCTTCCACGTCTGATTTCCACCACCCAGTTATAAACCCAATTAGTTTATTAACTAATTATCCCCCCTAAACACGTTTTAAAACGAATTTACCCCCAAATCAGATTAAAACACCCAACCTGCTAAAACTAAATACCCATAAACCCTAATCTGATTCACCCACTAAACCAAAGGGGTTTTGGTTGAATGTTTCCAGAACATTGATTAGCAACCTCCTAATCAAAACCCACCACCCAAGTTCTTTCCCCATGACCTTGTGGACCCCCTTGTACCTCCCCTGCAACGTCCTTTTCACCCAAACCCCAAAAACCCGACCAAATTGACATCCCCACATGTATTCCTTCATCCCAAAGCTAAGATAAACGCTCCAGATTAAAGATTCCACCTGACATCATCACATGGACGATTTTTGACCAAGACCTAAAGGGCAATTTCGGATTTTCTCCATTTAGGGTTTTAGTTTATTAATTTTTTATTCAAGTAGATAGAATGTTCTCTTGAGTAGTATTTAAAGAGGCCCAAACCTGTTGGTGCCCTTTGTTCCAGTTTCTAGCAATTTTCTTGTAATTCCTTTTTATTAAATATAAAGTTGGTATTTTTATGAAATATAATTCCTTTTATGGTTTATGAAAGTTGGTGTTAAGATTGTCTAGAATCTGAGTTCCATTTTTTATTTGGTATAACATTTTCAAGTTTCAGTTTTCAAAAAGGTTTTTAAAAGGTTTTTAGATTTTTAGAAATCCAAGATTCCAAAGAAGTGAAAATGTATTTGGACTCTTGGTTTTGTTGAAGTTGTTCTTGTTTAAAACGTGTTCAAGGACTCAAGGTTTGTTGGTTTCAAAGGTTTCAAATATTTCAAGAAACAAAATCAGTTTCAATATTTCTGTTTTATTTTTAAAGTAATAAACTATAAGTTGAGTTGTCAATAAGTCAATCTTATAGCCTATAAGCTCTTGTACCAGGTCACTCTTTCTCTTGGTTTCTTGCTTGGCAGGTTCACAAGTAAAAAAATCACTTGCAGAAATTAAAGGTGTGTTTGGGACAAGCTGTAGTCCCCACCTTGTTCATCTTTACCTCCAAAGAGTTCAGCTCAGGCCCGAGCCTGAAAGGAGATGGCTATTCAGCCATAGTGGGACCTGGATTGTAGGTCCCACAAGGTAAAACCAAGCTTAAACTTTCCTTTTAAGGCTTTTAAGAGACACTGAATGATTTTGTATGAAATTGCTTGTGTGTTGGAAATTTTCATTTTAATTATGCTCACTTTAGGTTTGTATGCATGCTAGAAGCTATGTCAATCAGATTTGTGTAGTTTTGAATGGGTTTGCTTTGTTAATTTTCATTTTCAGTAATTGAAGGGGTGTTTGGATCTGGATACTAGTTCAAACAGGTGGTAGATTTTGGCTTGCAATAAGCTCAAACACACTTATTAGGTTGTTATTATGTGATATCTGAATTTGGCTTTCAGTTTGGTAAAGTTTAAAACAAGTTTGCATGATAAAAATTGGTAAATAGCATAAAAACAGTCAATCCACTCTTCTGTTTGATTTAGGAGTAATTTTGATCACCAATCTTGTTCATTGTTAGATGATAGGATAAAGTAGGGATTGAAATCTGTTTTAAGTCATTTGGGTAGCTTGTGTGCAAGTTTTAAGCTGTTGAAATCCACTTTTGTGCCTTTTGAACCAGGTTACTGTTCATCAGAAACCTCAAAGCTTAAACAGTCACCTATTTGGCTATTTTTTGTGCAGTTTGTGTGATTGATTTGTGGTTTTTTGTGCTATTATTGACTCCCCACAACCCAACTGGTTGTGGGGGTGCCTTATTGCCCAAGATAAGCTCTCAAAATAAGCTTCCCTAAGTTTATTGGTAAATTGACCTGAAATTTGCACTAACAGTGGGAACAAAGTTCCCCCTGCTAATACAATTGTTACCACTGCTTTGCTACTGGACAAAACCTTGCACATGTCACTATCAGAAACTTAGGATTTTTGTCTTTAGTGGGGTAAAATAGGTTTTAGACTTTCAAATTAGTTTCTATATTTTTCTTATTTAATTTTTGATTTTTTTGTTTAATTAGATTTTTTGTTACTGTTCATTTAGTATTTTTTACATTTAATAGCTATTTTAAATTACTTTTTAATTTCTGATTTTTGTCTTTTAGTGGTAAAATTAATTATTTTTCAGTTTTAAAAATTTTTCTTATATTGAGAAAAATAATTTAAGATTTTTAGTTCAAAAAGTTTTTACTGTTCACTTTTTAATTATTTTTTAGAATTAATTTAGTTTAATAAGGGTTTTATTTATTAATTGTTTTGTCTTTTAGTGAAAAATTTTATATTTTTCGAACTTTTTCATTTTTCTACTGTTCTTTAGTATAAATTAGGATTTTTAAAATTGTCAAATTATTTTTGGCATTATTTTATTATTTCTTATGATTATTTTGGTTTAAAAATAGTTTTTAGTGTTTTTAAAAATAGAAAAATAGATTTTAAAATTTTGAAAAATACTTTTTAGCTTAATTAGGGTATTTTTGAGGTTTACAAACTTTAAAATCTTGTTTGGGACTTTTTAATATATAATTTTGATTTTTAGGGCTTTAATTAGCATTAAAAAGTCATTATCTAATTAATTAAAAGGTTTTGGCAAGTTTGGATTTTTTGTAAACTCTTATTGTGGATTTTTGGTAATTTTTAGGAATTTTAGGGTAAAATTTTAATTTTGGTACTTTTTACGATTTTACGTGTATACCTTTTTCGACTTAGTTTAATCCGTATTCGTAACCGTCATTCTCTTCTAATCTCATTTCTATTTTTCTTTCTCAAAAATATAATCACAAATCTAATCCAATTCATTACACACATAACACACTAGCCTCCTTGAGAACGAACTCACTTTAGGGTCATTTACACACGGTTTTCCTAAATCGTCGTGCTTACCCTATTTGTTGCTCTTTTCCTAAAGGGTATACAAAAACTCCAACTATCAACAACCGTCATTCATATTTAGTTATGTGTCATTGTTTCATGCATAATGTTCCTCGAGAACTGTGGCTATGTGGACTGAACCCCAGTAGTTCATAATTAGTCACATAAAATTTTTTCTGATAAGTTTTGACAGATGAGTTACATTTATTTATGTTTCATGTATCATTGTTGCAGGGATTATGACTAAGTAATGGTTGGTACAGGACTGGCCCTATTTAGTCGCATGTGCTTTTATCGAAACTTTTAACTTTGGGACCGACCCATAGGCGTCCCCTCGCCATGTCTTTTGTTTTGGAACCGACCCATAGGCTTTCCCTCGCACATATAAAGGTTTTATAAACTACATAACGCATTCATGCACTGTTTTTCATGCATAAATTTTTTCTCATGATTTAAATTGGCATAAACTTTTTTTCATGTCCCCTCATAAGTTATTATGTTTTTATGTCAAGTATGTTTTCATACTGTCATGGTTAACTTCAGTTTCATGCTGATTATGTTATACGCTTCTTCGTGATAGATGGTTTCATGTTCCTTCATGGTAATTCCGTCTTCATGTTGATTATGTTTTACGCCTCTTTTGTTATTTACGTTGTCCTGCAAGACATTGTTAGATTTCATTGAATCATGCTTTCGTGATAGTCATGGTTGGTTTTCATTGATCATGCAGTCAGGCAAATCATCGTTGAATTTGTGTAACCACACTTTAGCGTTCCTCTATGCAACCAGAATGAGGTATATACTGGCATTGCCAGGTTATCATGATGGTTTTCGTAACCGTTTAACCGATATACTTTCCTTAAATCATGATAAATGATCGACCCCATACCGATCATTTCATGTGCAATCCACGTGTACTCCATGTACCGTATTTCATCTGTATTACACGTACCTTAATCCATGTGTATTTCACTTGCAATACTTCGCGAGTATTCGCTAGTCGATTCTGAATCACCTCAGGCGTATTTTCAATTGCTGATATTCTACAAGATTGCTGATGCCGCTCATAACTGGGAGATGTTACTAAAGGTTGATGTTGCTGACGTTTGGAGACGCTACGAGATGCGGATGGTGTTCACAACCTGGAGATCCGACGAGACGAAGAAAAAGGTGTCAAAGCAAAGCAATTGGACGAGAAGATGCTTCACCATCAGACGATTTTCATCAACCATTGTCCCTAATTCTTAGTTACATGTCACACGTCATTCGGCTGTCATTTCAGCCATATGAGTGCAAACCGGTACCAGCCGGCCACTCAGCTGAATAGTTGCATGAATCACGGTCATGAGAATGACCGTCATGGAACTGACAGACAGGACGATAGTAACCACTACTATGACAGAACTATCCCAGAAATCGCAACCGAGGCTCCGTCGCGGACGTGATCAGACATACAAAGGATCAGTAGTCTAACCGATCCGCCAATCTTGGCATAATAACCTAATATTGTAGTTCTATTGTTTTACGTCTCGAGACACATGTCAAGACATCAGTCAAGACACATGTCTCACGTATACCTCTGAAGACACATGTCAAGACACCACTCAAGACATATGTCATGCTTATAGTTCCAAGAAACGAGTCAAGACACATGACTCACGTCCGACTATGGAACATTTCTAAGAAATTCAGGGTACCCTCCAAGGGTATATCTATTTTGTTGTGCCATGTATTAATCAGGCCACAAGAATTTCTATACCATTATCGGCGCATCAGTGAGAATTGTCACGTTGCCAATGTCACTTTCATTTCTTTCACCATGGTTCATATATTCATGACCATGAAGGACGCCTTTCGTATTCCCACGAATACGAAGGTTTTCCTTCAGCTTAATGATGAGATCCAAGCTGCTAACGCATTTCCTCGGACAGACACGAGATGAATTTTATCCTAATTATGTACTATGAACAGCACACCATGCTACGATTCATAATTATGTACAGTAATGTTCAGGCTCCTAAATACATTCAGCTTGATTTTCCATCGGGAAAATCTGTACAAATTATCTATGCTTACAAGCATGTGCGTTGTTAGCCATGGTCGCTAAAATTTTCTAGCTGTCAGTAAGACACGACCACTTAATTCTTTTACGCATAGCCAGTTGATTATTCCAAAGTCTTCCTATACATTCCATAAGAATCTACAAGGAGAAGGATGGTACCATGAAATTATGTGTCGACTACCGTTGACTTAAACAAATCACCATTCATGACCGTTATTCTCCTCCACGTATTGACGACATGTCCAATCAACCGTATAGTGTTAATCACTTTCCCATGATCGAACTCATGATCATGCTGCCAATAGTGACGAGTGAAAAAGCAGGACATGTCCGTGATTGCTATTCTTGCACGACTCGGTCATGCTAGATTTATGATTTTGATTTAGTCTCATCAATGCTCCAATAGCATTATGGACTTAATAAATTGAGTTTCCATGAACTCCTAAACAAATTCATCAGCGTTTTCATTGAGGATAACCTGATTTCCTCTAAGCCTAGAGAAGAACAGGAAGACCCTATCTGCACTATGTTGCAAATTCTATGACAAGAGAAATTCTACCTGGAAAATTTTCCAATATCAATTCTGTTTGATTACAGTAACACACTGAATCACATGGGTTTCTATGGTTAATCTTACCATGACTCAGCTTATGCGTAAAGGAGAGAACCCTACACTACATTAGGTGTTCTATGAAATCCTACGCTAGGAGAAGTCTAGATTTAGAGACTCAGAGTTTCGCAACCTTCTATGTATCAAGTTTCTACGAAGCAAGATGCAGCTACATCCATATCTATGTACCTGACATACCAACAGGCTAAGATAGGACACCAACAAACTGGGATGTTTCATCATCTGAAATTGTGAACTAAAATGGGACAAGATCTTCACGGATTTTGGTTACCAGATAAATGCAAACTCAGAAGAAGTAGGATGCTATCTGAGTTATTACAAACAGTTTGATCAAGTCTGCAGAATCCTTACATCCGCAAGGATTTCAGAACCAACAGATTGATCGGACATGTTCCAGCCAAGGCTCATACGATCACTTGGCAATTTCTCAGTTATCGGGTCAGACAAATACTCGTAATTGTGCCCCTTATTTACTTCACGTCCTTGTCCTAATTTCACGACTTGTTTTCGTGCTCGCGTTCATGACACTATTCACGTTCATGATCGTATTTTGTCTTACGATTTTACGTTCATTGTCTTCTCATTCTAGGAAGTTTGCAAGAACTTGAGAGACCGGACCCAAGTTTATTATAACTCCCTATCCTCAGATAGACGTTTCTCGTCATATTCCACGTCTCACCTTGTAGCGTTTGACGTTACCGCCATTGTATTCTATGATCACGATATGTTTCACATGTCATGTTCATTCCACGTTCCTCATACCATGATCAAGATATGTTACACGTATCATGGATCACGATATGTTTACTCATACTACACTCGCCATATCTCCACGTAGCACGTTCAAAATTTTTCACGTATCACGTTCAAAATTTTTCACGTACTACGTTTCTTTATGTCTCGCGCATCGTTTCTAATTATCATTTAAGTCAGATTGTCTTGCATCGTAACGTTTCAGTTACCCTAGCACGTTAACTCTTATTTTCCTCGATCGAATTTAGGGGTTCTACCTTACGTTGATAACCAAAAACTTCTTCGTAATTCAAGTCAAGGTCAGGAGGACCGGGACTTATCATTCGGGTCAACATCTTGTAGAGGAACCGTTCCAAGAGGGGTCCACTTGGAAACAGACAAGTTCATCCGAACTTCTTATTCGTTTTTCACTTATCAATTAGATATGTCCTTTCAGACACGTCATGTTCCATGTCCTTTCAAGACATGTTACGTTCCACGTTCCTTCTACCATGTCACCTGTACGTTAATTTATCTTACATACCCTCTCAGTTTGATTCGGGTATGTTTCTCTTTCAGTTACGTTATCTATAATTCGGGGACGAATTATTCTTTTTAGGGGGGAAGAGTTGTAAAACCCGCATGCTTTTACAATGAATAGTACCCTTAAGATCGTACGTACTAGACTAAAACTTTCCTTTTATAGTACGATTATGTTTACGTGTTAGGATTTTACGTATTACGTACGTGTTAGAACACGATAAGTATTTATTACGCACGAACACGCAATAATTATTTAAACAATAATTAATCACGAACATGCGATCATGAAATCATGAATGTAATTAAATCACGGGCTAATATTAATCACGTATATATATTTATTTCGAACACGAATAAATATATTAAGTCACGATCGATAACTAATTAAAACACGTAAAACACGAACACGAGAACACACGAGAACACACCAATATTTTAGACACGAAAAAACATTCGGGTTACCCCTTGTGGGCCCCATTACAACGAAATTAGGGAGGTAGGATGGGCTTAGCCCATCAATTTTTACTAAAGGGGGGTTAATAATTTTTTACTACTCATTTTTCATTCACAGAATATTTTAGAAAAAACCCTAAAACCCTCCTCCCCTTTCTTCTTTGTGCCGCCACCCTACAACAACCACAAGGAGGTGGTTTGTGATCTTGGATCTTGGAATTTTAGTTGTTGATCGTGTTTGATCTTCATCCTTTTGATCCACGAATTCGATAAATCCTTTTTAAACCTTTTCTTTTGATTTGATCTTTTTATAAATCAAGAACATGTTATGTTTTTACAAAAACCTAATATTTAAACATGGATCTAACATGATTTGGGGTTTAATAAAATCAAAAGTATGTTTTAAGGGGTGTTTGTTTTTGGCCGCAGGCTGCACCGAACCCGAAGGGGTTTCGGTTTGGCCAAACCGACCACCACCAAGACCATACGGTCTTGGTTGGTGTGTGTGGGTCCCACGGCAGCAGTAAGACACGGGGTACCCCGAGTTGGTTCGGGGTACGATGTCGATTTCATGTCCGGTTAATGCTTTTGATTCTAGATCCGGTTCATGGTGTATGTTTAGTTTTTTTATGTTTTATGATCTTAGGTTAAAAAATTAAATTAATAAAATGATATGATTAATTTAATAACATGACTTAGGTTATTTAATTATTAATAATCATGAAATTAATTAACCTAAGTATTTTATATTTTAGACTTATAATTAATTAATTATTTAAAAACCATGACTATAATTAATTAATTAACATGACTTAGGTTATATTTAATATATAATAATACATGTTTTAACCTAAGTATTTAACTTTATTTAATTAAAAACATGTTATACTTTAATTAAATATTTTAACCTATAGTTTAATTTATTTACATGAAATAATTATTAAACTATACATTATATCATATGACTTAGAAAATAATCATGAAAACACTTAGGCTTATGTACTTAGCTTATTTAACCAGCATAATTCTAATTATGGAAACTTTCTATTTTTAGAAACTTAATTAAGTAAGGCAGCTAATCTATTTATGGAAACCTTCTATTTTTAGAAACTTATTTATTTCAGGCAGCTAATCTATTTATGGAAACTTATTTAATTAAGGCAGCTGATCTATTTATGGAAACTTTCTATTTTTAGAAACTTATCTATTTTAAGCAGTAAATTCTATTTTTGGAAACTTTCTATTTTTGGAAACTTTCTATTTTTGGAAACTTTCTATTTTTGGAAACTTTCTATTTTTGGAAACTTACTATTTTTGGAAAATTTCTATTTTTTGTAACTTTCTATTTTAGGAAGCCTGCTATTTTTGGAAAGTTACTTATTATTACGCAGTAAGTAAAATAACACATGAAATACCAGAAATACTTAATCAGATTAAACAGAATATAAGATAAACACGGTTTAAGGCTTAAAAACAGTAAAACATGGTAAGAACACATAAAAAAAGCTAAGACATGACATAAAACCAACTACATATTTAGTAAGCAGATACTTATTCATGTATGTATTTATGTAGCACTAGTGATTCAGAAGTAGGATTCCTCTCAGTTCATCTTCTTCATTCACTGGACATAAGGTACGGATTCCCATCTTTTCAGTATGGACATTCTTTCCTTATTAGGATTTCCCGTATGCAGCCAACTATTTTCCCGTAGTATAAGTTACGTGTTTGATTGCTTATGTTTAATTAAGATTACCTATAGCCATATACATGCATGAACAGTTTCACCTAGTTATGGAGGTACCATAACCATAACATTAGAGGCACTGATGTTATGACTTCACCACGGCGGAATGATTGCTCGTGGTGTCCCTTCAGCTTTTGGCCATTTATATTATATTTATCATGTGGGGCGTATGGGTGCATCCTAGTTACATGTTTCAGTCAGGATTTCATGGTGAATGTGATGTGTGCCTTGCATCCTTCACAAGGAGCTGATCCCTCCTACCCAAAAACCAGTATATTAAATTAGAGGAAGCCCCTCTAATTTGCATGATGAGGTCACCCCTCCAAGTATTCATGCACGGTGGATTTTCATGACCTATATTGGCTAATGGTAAAATATGCTAAACAGTTTTCATAAGATAAACATAAGGCTTTTCAAACTATAACACCAGTTTTATGAACATGTTCCAGGTTTTCCAGGACATATACATTTCCGCTGCTATTAAGCCTCTATTTATGTTTTAGTCACATATACTATGTCTATATCCGTGCACTGAGCATTTTGCTCAGCCGTTACTTTCCTTTCCATGTCCCAAAACGGCAGGTACAATAGGAAAGACTCGAGCATTTGGAGGACGTTGATAACTGGCTTTTGCCCGTAAAATTAAAGTTCGTGTTCTCGGTATCTTAACGAATTGATCTAAGCTCTCTATGTGACTCTATTGTCTTTGGTGGAACAAAGGATGTGTCGTTGTAGTGTTTTAAATAAAGGGTGCAAAACAATTAAAGTAAAGGTGCTCTTAAAGTAAATCTAAGTCTAATTAAAATAAAGGTGCAAGTATTTAAAAACGTGACTGAAATTAAAGGGCACTAAAGTAAAGACGTAAACTTAAATCTATCTAAGGCAAACTTAAAACGCGAATAAAACTTAAACTAAGGCAAAACTAAAATTTAACTAAGGCAAATAAACTTAAAGTGCAATTAAAATAAAAGCGGGAAAAATAAAGCTTGAAAATAAAAATCAAAGACAAAAACTAATAAGAACCTGAATACAGCTCATTCGGAATTATCCTTCGTTTGGAACAATCACTCGTCCGGAATGTCACCTTCGGTTGGAATGATTCTTCTTCGCTCGGAATATTACCAAAATCCTTGATCCGGAACAAATTGATCTGAATATGTCACTTATCCAAAACAATCCTTCGTTCGGAACTTTACTGATTCGGAACTCCTAAATTTTGCCTTGATTCGGAAGTTTTTGGTCACCCTTGATTCGGAAGATTCCGAATGAAGCACCCTTGATTCGGAAGTTTAAAACTTCCGAATGAACACTCCCTGATCTGGAACTTGTCCTTTATTCGGAAGTATGTTCGGAACTTTTAAGTTCCGAATGAACAGCCTTGGTTCGGAACTTTGGGAACTTCCGAATGAATACCCACTGATCCGGAACTTTTGGAGTTCCGAATGAACTGCTTGATCCGGAACTTTTGAGTTCCGAATGAAGCTCTTCTGGTTCGGAACTTTGGAAGTTCCGAATGAATGGTTCTTGAGTCGAAAGTTTTCCTTCGTCCGGAACTTTGAATGTTCCGGATGAACAAGCTTGACTCAGAACTTTTTGCTTATCCCAAAATCTTCCGGATGAAACACTTGACTCGGAACTTTGAAGTTCCGAATGAAAGCTTTCCCTCCTTCTTGGTTCGGAAGTTTACCTGGAAAGATCAGAAACACAACAAACAATCCCGAAGAACAAGGGATCAAAGAAAACAGCAGATGTAAACAGATTAATCAAAATAAACACAAACGACTTAATGAAACTATCAACGGATCAACAGTAAACATAAACAAACAATTTAAAATCAAGAACTCAAACAACTTTTACCACAATAATCAATAACCACTTGGATCAAAATAAAAGCATGAACATGAACATAAACATAAACACATAAATCAAAGATTAAGAAAGGTAGATAAGAGATTGACAAGATAAAGTAAAGATTGACAAAAATTAAAGGAAAACTTACTTGAAATTAAATGAATTTAAGGTGCAAGACAAGGTATTTAAATTTGACAAGATAAGTAAATGACAAGATAATTAAATGGTGGAAGGTCTAATTGTCACCATTAGCCAACAAAATGAAAAGATTACATCTAATGACTATTTATAGGGGAGGATTAAGGAAGCTTCCTCCCCTCTTTCCTTTTCTCTTAATTGCGTAATTAAGTCCCTCCTTCTTTTAATCTTCATTAATTGCATACTTAGTCCTTTTCTTCTAATCTTCTTTAAACTTGGACTTAAGGGACTTTTGGCTTCGGGATTTGTTTTGAACTCGTCTTTAATTTCTTCAATAAAATAGACTTGAATTCTTCGGCTTTTGATAAACTTCCGTCTTTTGACTTTTTCTTCGATAAATCTTCAGAATTGGTCGTGGACTTCCGTTCTTTTTTCACTCTTGACTTCTCGACTTCGTCTTTCATCTTTTTCTTCAATAAAAGTCCGTAAATGCCCATGAATTCTCGTGTTTTCTCCACTTTTCACCTTTTCGTCCTAAATCACAACAAAAACACAAACCACGCATAATTCTGACATAAAAGACATAAAATACACGTTTTGATCCGGTTATTATTGTAATTAAGTGGTAGAAAAGATGGGTGTTTACACACCTATCAAATCCCCTACACTTGACCATTGTAATGTCCTCATGCAATGCATTAGTTACAAAGCAAGATTACACTTTTCATCATAATCAATCCACGTTGCCCTTTATTAAAGAGATAGAAAAATAAAAACATACAAATTAAATAAATCAAAAGCATACCTTGGTTTTGGAAATGTTACGAATAATCATCATCCTCAAGTTTTCACGTTCTCCAAACCAAGCTTAAAAACGAGATCATTGTTATTATAAGTTAGTAGACTAACACGAACTCATGTGGGCCAATTACTCACTTAGACTCCCTTATTCCTAGGTGTATCTCTTATATTTTATTGTTGTATTGAATGATCACGAGGATGCATTGTTTGACTTATTTCGATAGTTATTTAGTCTGAAAATAAAGTGAACGATTTAATCAATAGTTAGCTAAAGGACCAATCTTTTAAAACTGCTTCTCGGGACCTCATAAAGTTCATATCTTGGCATAACTCGCTTCGCGATTTGAGACCTTTCTCGGACCGATATTTGGCAGCGACTTCATACTTCAAATCTTGAGAGACGTTCATGAATTTATGGTCTTCTCTTCATAATGGAATTTCTTCACGAGATTCATACTTTGACCACGACTTCTTCATTTTTCTCCAATCATTATTTTGGACTTTGATATACAACGATTCGCCTCCTTTTATGACTTGGATCTATTTATCCTCATACCTTGTTAGGGTCTTTTCGGATACACTTCTCCATGACTTTTGGGGAGTATTCGCTTTTCGTCGTGTGTCTCGATCCTTCATATTGATTTTCGATAAACGATTCTTCACATCACTTTGGATCTTTAGCAACAAAATATAGCCCTCATGCCTTGTTAGGGCCTTTTCGGACTCGCCAATCTTCGCATCCCGCTTCAATAAGTTATGCCTTGGCTATGAACTTTATTCCATACCGAGCAACTTTTAAACGATCTGGGGCTAGAAGCTAAGTAACTTTTCAAAGCATACAACCTTATTTATTAGCAGATAAATTATTAGCAAACGATGGGAGAATAGGCTTATCATTAACTCACATAAATTCACGAAAGAATACCAAACTTATATTTGGCTCTATCATCTCTCGTTCTCCACAGTTTAAAATCTCAAGTAATGAGACTCGTGGATACTTAGCCTATTAAATCAAAGTTTTGGGTTTTCGAGTCGCCTATAGGATCTTGCAAATTCTTAGACTTTTTCAAGTTTAGAAATCGCATTTTAAAGTTCCCTTGATAAACGACTCTCTAGGATCAATTATAGGAACTTGCGAAAAGTTCTTGTTCTTAACCCGTGAGAGTTAAGACTTTCGCGTTTTATAGCTCCCTATATAAAAGCCTAGCAAAACTTGACTTAAACACGTTAAGGATACTAGCTAGAGTAAACTCGGATTGAGTCAAAAGATTCACAACGTTTGAAAATTAAAACCACTTATTAAACATTTATTCTAGCAAAGAAAGAAAATAACCATACAAAGGTAAAAACTAATAGGCCAAAATAGATCAAAATTTTTGAAAAATGTCGAAAAATTGATTTTCCGGTTAAAATGAGGACAAATACAAGGAAAAGACCACTTAACTTCGATAGAAGTCCCCCCTACACTTAAGATAAACATTGTCCTCAATGTTTAAGCATGTGGGAGTAAACTCCCCTACACTTAGGACATTGTGCACGTTGTTTAAATTTTGCTAAGGAAAAGACAACTAAAGAGATTCCTATTTTAATATTGAGAAAATATAAAATAGTGAATCGAAAAGAGTTTAGGATAGAACCGGGAAGAAGTAGAACACGGGATCACGGGTCGTCAAGAATCATCAAGAGTAGATCATTGAAGCTCGAATCCCTGATTAAGAAGTGAGGAGAGGAAATAGCAATCCAAAGGGTCCCCCCTACACTTATGATAAAGAAAGCGAAAAGATAGATGCATGGGTTGCCTCCCAAGAAGCGCTTGATTTTTGTTAACCGAGTCGTGAGCCTGACTCGACCTTGATCATCAACGGAAGTAGCATGAAACATATCCACCAGGATCAAAGACATAGTTTTCATCGATCAAATAACACAAGCTTAAGGCGAACAAGGCAAGCCAAAGAAGAAGCGGCAGGGTTCCCTTAAGCAGCGATGGAGCATGGTGGAAGCAAGTATGGTGAGGTGCAAGCATGTCTTCAATAGTTCCAAAGATTTTTCCTTTTATTTCATCAGGTGGATACTGAGATGGCTCAAAGACTTCAATACCGGGGTCGAACACCTTTTCCTTTAGGGGAAAATAGCACTCAGGCTCAGCCGAGTGTGAAGAAGATCCGCAAAGAAGCACAACCTCGTCCTCAGAAGGGGGACAAAGAGGTGTCAAATCATATGTGCAACGGATTTGGGTGTCGACCGGTTTCTTCTCCTTTGACAGAATGTGCTTCAAATCCAAAGTAGGATCAAGAAGATAATCTTCAAAGTCATAAGGAGGAGCATCACTCTCATGAGGGAAGTAAGTGTTGAGAAATTCAGAGAAATATTCCTCAAATGAGTAATCGTCCAAAGTAGGATCGAGTGATGGCGGAGGATCTTCATCATGTGAAGAATCGCTCGAGAGAGTATCAGCCTCATCAAAATCATCGAAAGTGGGCAGCTCGGGATACTCAGAAGTACAATCAAAATCATCTGAATCTGAGCTAGAATCCTGATCATCATAAGCATCAAAGATCGGTGGCGAATCATAAATGGGAGAAGGTTCCAAAGTAGGGAGAGAATCATCCACATTATCTTCAAAGAGTGGATTATCGATAGAAGAATCGAATAGAGGATTGTCATAGACGGTAAAGTCATCGAGCACATTAATCATATTCACTAATTCTCGGCCTCCAAAGGATTTGCCTGTAAGCTTCCCCATTTTAAAAACTTTTGAATCATCCCCGACTCGTAAGATTAACTCACCTTCGGCCACATCTACTAAAGCACGTCCGGTTCTCAAGAATGGCCGTCCAAGTATTAAAGGAATACGAGGGTCCATTTCATAATCAACTACGACAAAATCGACCGGGAAAGTAAATGTGCCAACTTTGATAAACACGTCTTCGGCTATACCAACGGGGTAAGCGAGAGTGCGGTTTGCAAGTTTGAGAGTCATCTTTGTTGGAATGAGGTCGGGTAATGATAGTGTTTTCCAAACAGTCAAAGGCATAAGATTTATACTAGCCCCGAGATCAGCAAGGGCAGTAAATTCTTCAGTTTTGTTGAACACGCAAGGCAACACAAAACGACCGGGATCTCCAAGCTTTTCCGGAAGTTCTTTTAGAATAACTGCAGAGCAGTTTTCATTTAATCGTGTTTTGGCGAGTTCAATCAGCTTCTCCTTCTTGCTAAGCAATTCCTTGAATGCTTTGACAAATTTCGGCATGTGGCAAAGTGCTTCAACAAGGCTAATGTTGATGGTCATTTTAGATAGCATATCCACATATTTTGATACTTGACAGTCATTCTTAGTTAGCTCGTTGGTCTTGCCTATGCGAGAAGGGTATGGGATTCTGGGTTGATAGGGAGAAGGTGAAAGTTTAGTAGGTGAAGGTTGTGATGTTGAAGGGTCCTTCCGAGATACATCGTCATGACGAGGCGGAGACGGTAATGGTGCACTAATACTAGGTGTAGGAGGAGTAGGGATACATGGTGGTGGAGGAGGTGTAGATGATGGTGGTGGGATAGGTGGATTGACAATGGTAATTCCACTACGCGTAGTTATAGCACTCACATTAGCTCGCGGATTGGGGACGGTGTTTGAAGGTAGAGAACCCGAAGAAGAAGGTTGAGCTTCGGGCAAGAAACTAGCCAACAGATTCTTTAATTCAGTTGTTTGAGTGCTGAAGGAGGATTGAATATTATCACGAACCTCGGTTCTGATGTTATTTCCTTGCTTCAAGATATCTCCTTTCAAATTGATTATTTGGCTCTATAGATTCTTGATTTGCTCACCTTGAGTTCTCATGAAGGCATCAACATCGGGATTAATGGGTGGGGTTTGTTGGGTGGGTGGTTGATAAGGGTTAGAAGCTCTTGGTGGGATTTGGTTGCTTCTATTGTAGTTGGTGGCGAGATTTTGGTTTTGAGGAGAAAAACCGGGTGAAAGGTAATTGTTGGAACGGTAACTCAACAGATTTCTATCCCCTTGTTGTCTAGCTTGGTAATTTTCCGGTGAATAATTACCATAAGCTGCATACACATTTTCCGGATTTCCTTGTGTCGAAGGATAATTGGTGTATGAGTGAGGACCGCCACATGTTTCACAAGGATTAGCAACCGCTTTAACTTGTTGTTGTTGTTGGTTTGAAGCGAGAAGCGTAATACTTTTGCTCATTTCAGCCATCATGCGGGTGAGTTCGGTCATCTCAGGGTTTGCTGAGGTGGAGGAAACATTGACTCTCGGGTTGTTCCTAGAAGAAGCAGAGGAATCCCAGTTCTTGTGGTGAGTAGTCATGTTCTCAATTAACTCTCTACACTCCTCGGGTCTCCTTTTCATGAATGTGCCACCGGCGGCTGCATTTATCGTATCACGATCTCGAAAAGTCAATCCGTTGTAGAAAGTATCAATCAATGTGACGGGAAGCATGTTGTGGTTTGGACAACGGTCGATCAAGACATTATATCTCTCCCAAGCGTCAAAAAGAGATTCATCAGGGTCTTTCATGAAACCGCTGATCTGATTGCGAAGGCTTGTGACCATGGATGGTGGAAAGTAGCGCGATAGAAAGCGTTGAGTCATGTCATCCCAAGTGTGAATAGAATTCTTCGGGAGACGATCAAACCATTTCTCGGCATGATGCGATAAAGTATGTGGGAAGAGTTGTAGGCGAAGAACATCCATTGTGGCCCCAGGCAACTTCATGCTTTGGGTGATTGTAATGAACTTGTCGAGGTGTTTGTTGGCATCATCATCAGGCAATCCTCTAAATGGGTTTGTTTGTACTTGCTGAATCATGTAGTGCTTCAACGAAAACTCAGGAGCGTTGATTTGCATCGGCGCAATCGGTCCTCCTCGTCCAAACATTGTTGGTTGACAAAGTTCCTCCATGGTCCGAAGATCGGGCTGTGGAAGAGCATTGTTGTTATTATTATTATTATTGAGGTGCGGTGGAATGTTGTTGTTGTTAACACCTGCCATATCTAAATCTTCTTGAGGCTCGGGCTCTTGATAATTAGAAGATCTAGTACGCATACACCTGAAAATGCAAAAGAAAACAAAACCAAACACAAAGACAATATATATACACAAGAAAGATGAAATCTTTTTGGATTTTGAAATTTTTAATTTTTATGAATTTTTTTAATTTTATGATTTTTTGAATTTTTTAGGCAAGAAAAATAACGCTCACAAGTGAACGGATCCTAAAAAGCAACGTGTCTCTCACAGAAAACCGTCAATCTTAACGAAAAGAGCCGGCAGCGGCGCCATTTGGTAACTGGCTTTAGCCCGTATAAAAATTAAAGTTCGTGTTCTCGGTATCTTAACGAATTGATCTAAGCTCTCTATGTGACTCTATTGTCTTTGGTGGAACAAAGGATGTGTCGTTGTAGTGTTTTAAATAAAGGGTGCAAAACAATTAAAGTAAAGGTGCTCTTAAAGTAAATCTAAGTCTAATTAAAATAAAGGTGCAAGTATTTAAAAACGTGACTGAAATTAAAGGGCACTAAAGTAAAGACGTAAACTTAAATCTATCTAAGGCAAACTTAAAACGCGAATAAAATTTAAACTAAGGCAAAACTAAAATTTAACTAAGGCAAATAAACTTAAAGTGCAATTAAAATAAAAGCGGGAAAAATAAAGCTTGAAAATAAAAATCAAAGACAAAAACTAATAAGAACCTGAATACAGCTCATTCGGAATTATCCTTCGTTTGGAACAATCACTCGTCCGGAATGTCACCTTCGGTTGGAATGATTCTTCTTCGCTCGGAATATTACCAAAATCCTTGATCCGGAACAAATTGATCTGAATATGTCACTTATCCAAAACAATCCTTCGTTCGGAACTTTACTGATTCGGAACTCCTAAATTTTGCCTTGATTCGAAAGTTTTTTGTCACCCTTGATTCGGAAGATTCCGAATGAAGCACCCTTGATTCGGAAGTTTAAAACTTCCGAATGAACACTCCCTGATCCGGAACTTGTCCTTGATTCGGAAGTATGTTCGGAACTTTTAAGTTCCGAATGAACAGCCTTGGTTCGGAACTTTGGGAACTTCCGAATGAATACCCACTGATCCGGAACTTTTGGAGTTCCGAATGAACTGCTTGATCCGGAACTTTTGAGTTCCGAATGAAGCTCTTCTGGTTCGGAACTTTGGAAGTTCCGAATGAATGGTTCTTGAGTCGAAAGTTTTCCTTCGTCCGGAACTTTGAATGTTCCGGATGAACAAGCTTGACTCGGAACTTTTTGCTGATCCCAAAATATTCCGGATGAAACACTTGACTCGGAACTTTGAAGTTCCGAATGAAAGCTTTCCCTCCTTCTTGGTTCGGAAGTTTACCTGGAAAGATCAGAAACACAACAAACAATCCCGAAGAACAAGGGATCAAAGAAAACAACAGATCTAAACAGATTAATCAAAATAAACACAAACGACTTAATGAAACTATCAACGGATCAACAGTAAACATAAACAAACAATTTAAAATCAAGAAATCAAACAACTTTAACCACAATAATCAATAACCACTTGGATAAAAAAAAAGCATGAACATGAACATAAACATAAACACATAAATCAACGATTAAGAAAGGTAGATAAGATTTTGACAAGATAAAGTAAAGATTGAAAAAAATTAAAGGAAAACTTACTTGAAATTAAATGAATTTAAGGTGCAAGACAAGGTATTTAAATTTGACAAGATAAGTAAATGACAAGATAATTAAATGGTGGAAGGTCTAATTGTCACCATTAGCCAACAAAATGAAAAGATTACATCTAATGACTATTTATAGGGGAGGATTAAGGAAGCTTCCTCCCCTCTTTCCTTTTCTCTTAATTGCGTAATTAAGTCCCTCCTTCTTTTAATCTTCATTAATTGCATACTTAGTCCTTTTCTTCTAATCTTCTTTAAACTCGGACTTAGGACTTTTGGCTTCGGGATTTCTTTTGAACTCGTATTTAATTTCTTCAATAAAATAGACTTGAATTCTTCGGCTTTTGATAAACTTCCGTCTTTTGACTTTTTCTTCAATAAATCTTCAGAACTGGCCGTGGACTTCCGTTCTTTTTGCACTCTTGACTTCTCGACTTCGTCTTTCATCTTTTTCTTCAATAAAAGTCCGTAAATGCCCGTGAATTCCCGTGTTTTCTCCACTTTTCACCTTTTCGTCCTAAATCACAACAAAAACACAAACCACGCATAATTGCGACATAAAAGACATAAAATACACGTTTTGATCCGGTTATTATTGTAATTAAGTGGTAGAAAAGATGGGTGTTTACACACCTATCAGACGTGCATAGGATGGAAGCTGCTAGAGACTTCTTTTCCTTTTTGCCTTCATACATTTATGCTTGTTTAGTCTTTCATTCATTTCTTTTGCTTTATTATGTTTTGGGCTTATGTTTGGGAACCGATGTTTGATTCCGGTTATCCCTATGGTCATGTAATGTTTTAGACATTTATCCTTGTATGCTTTGATGACACGCCATAATTACGCGTGACATTCCATTTATCAAAATAGGGTGTTACAATTATGGTATCAGAGCTTGGTTTCGACCTGTAGGCTCTAAAACTCGACCTGTGACTAATGGGTAGTCACCAGGAGCTTCCTAAGCCAACGTTTGTTATTATACGTAATGATGTTTTCAGCGGATTGTTGCTTTAACCATGATGTTTTCAGCACCTTGAGGTTTTAACCTTGATGTTTTCATCGATATTGTTTTACTAATATGGATGGACAACCGTCATTCATATTTAGTTATGTGTCATTGTTTCATGCATAATGTTCCTCGAGAACTGTGGCTATGTGGACTGAACCCTAGTAGTTCATAATTAGTCACATAAAATTTTTTCTGATAGGTTTTGACAGATGAGTTTCATTTATTTATGTTTCATGTATCATTGTTGCAGGGATTATGACTAAGTAATGGTTGGTACAGGACTGGCCCTATTTAGTCGCATGTGCTTTTATCGAAACTTTTAACTTTGGGACCGACCCATAGGCGTCCCCTCGCCATGTCTTTTGTTTTGGAACCGACCCATAGGCGTTCCCTCGCACATATAAAGGTTTTATAAACTACATTACGCATTCATGCACTGTTTTTCATGCATAAAATTTTTCCATCATCTTTCTGAGCTTCCTTGATCTTAGAGAGTAACTTGGGTTCTACTCTAAGATTAGCCCAGTAACCGTGTTATCCACGTACCATGATCTCAATGTCTAGTCGCTCTAAGTATCTTATAATTTCTTCCTCAATTTTAATGTCGTTTATCATTCAGGACTTTCTGCTAAGTGCATCTGCCACTACATTCTCCTTGCTGGGGTGATATTGCAGATTAATGTCATAATCCTTCAACAACTCTAACTATCTTCTTTGTCTCATGTTTAGTTCACGTTGAGTGAAGATGTACTTCAGGCTCTTGTGGTCCGTGAAGATGTCACATGATTCTCCATACAAATAGTGCCTCCATATCTTCAATGCAAACACGACTACTGCAAGTTCCAAGTCATGCGTAGTGTAATTTTCCTCATAACGCTTAAGCTGTTGTGAAGCGTACACGATCACTTTCCCATGTTGCATGAGAACACAACCAAGTCCCTTCTCTGAAGCATCACTGTAGATTTGAAATCCACCTGAACCATATTGGAGAGTAAGAATCGGTGCAGATATTAACTTCTGCTTTAGGTCTTCAAAGCTCTTCTCTCTTTCTTCTGTCCAAACGAATTTCTCACCTTTTCACATCAGTTTGGTCAATGGTAGTGCTAAACGGGAAAATTTCTCTACGAACCTACGGTAGTAACCAGCTAAGCCTAGGAAACTACAAACTTCAGTCGCTGATGTCGGTCTTGGCCACATGGTAATAGCATCAACCTTTGCTAGATCCATGGTGATTCCCTCTGCTGATACAATGTGACCTAAGAACGCCACCTTGTCTAACCAGAACTCACACTTGGAGAATTTAGCATACAGCTGCTTCTGGCGAAGAATCTGTAACACTGTACGAAGATGGTCTTCGTGTTCCTCCTTGGACTTAGAGAATATTAGAATGTCGGCAATGAAGACAATGACGAACTTGTCTAGAAATTCATGGAAGATTCTGTTCATCAAATCCATGAAAACAGCTGGAACATTTGTAAGGCTAGATGGCATGACTACAAATTCGTAGTGCCCATAACGTGTACGGAAAGCAGTCTTGGTGATGTCCTGCTCTTTGAACCGTAGCTGATGATAGCCCGAACTCAGATCAATTTTTGAGAAATGTTTGGCCCCTTGGATTTGGTCAAACAGATCGTCAATACGTGGTAAAGGATACCTATTTCTGATGGTGATCTTGTTGAACTCGCGATAATCTATTCAAAGACGCATACTTCCGTCCTTCTTCTTCACGAATAAGACCGGTGCGCCCCATGGATGTTGATCCCTTTGGTTGGATCTATATTCTGTTAAGAATTAGTATAGTAGTTTGTAATCAAACTAAAACACTTTGAGCACTCTTACTAATACTAAATAAGTTATGCGAAATCTAACTTATAAAGCACAGAAGAACAAAATTACTTTTAACTATTCGATTCTCTTATTAATCGACTTGAATGAGGTACATGAAAGACATTGTACCTATGTTCCTTTTATAGAGTAAGGCCAATCTGTATTGGCTTCATGATTTTTAGCAAATCACCAGCTATCAACGGATACTTTATTCACAAAGAATAAGGTGTAATGAAAACCTTACAATTTTTGGTAAATTGTCAACCATCAACGGATTTGATGAAGTCTTTACCTTGTACCGTTTGTCTAGGACTCGCCAACTCTTTGTAGCGAAACAAGGTGAGTTAGAACCATATAGTTTTTAGCAAACTATCAGCTTTCAACGGATTTGATAAGTCTTTACCACAAACCGTTTGCTTATGGACTAGCCAGTTCTTATGTGTATTAGACATGGTGAACTGAGAACCATTTGTGAAGTGTGACTGAAAGTCAAACACTTACGATTCTTTCTCAGCTTCTTCCTCATCTTTCAAATCCTTGATTTGTTGTTTAACCATTCTGATCAACTCCAAAGCATCAACAGATTCTTCTGTAACTTCTAATTGTTTTTCTAACATCCTTTCCAACAATTTTCTTTTGAAAGGGTAAGTTTTCTCTTGCAGCATATAATATGTAACATCATCTACATCCAAAATATGCAAACCACATGACTTGTAATATCTCCAGTAACTAGGAACCTAATTCTCTAATTCCTTCTACATTTCTTGATCATAATTGTGTGGCTCATACATAAAGAGAAATTCCCAATATAATAGTGATACTTCAGTTTTACCTGCACTGGCTTCTTGAACTAACCTTGAAAGATCTTGAATATCTTGTGTGTCAAGAATGTGAAGAATATCCTCCAAAAGTCTGAATACCCTTGTTGTGCCATCAGTTCTCTGAATTCCATGAGCTTCAAGTCCTTGATCTGTAGAGTAAATCCATTTAGCAATGGATGCTCTCCTTTCAAAAATCTCTGTATCAATACATTGATCTTAAATTTTACAATCTTTAAGTACTTCTTCAAGCTCTCATCATCATCACTATCCTCTGCTGTTGATTTAACTCTCTTAGCTTTCTTCTTTGTCTTTGTTGACCTTTTTATTTTAACACCCTTAGAAATTCCCTCAAGTTCTGTTGAACCCTCTTCCAAGTTTGTATGTACCGCCTCCTTAGTATGTACTGTTGTATGTACTGTTGTATGTACTGTTGACTGTGTATGTACTGCTTGTACATTTTTAGTCTGAGCAATATCTTGAGTTTCAACTCTTGTATTCATTCTTTGAGCAGTCTCTTCCTCCGTTGAACTTACCTTCTCCTTTCTATTCTTCCTCTCATAAGTGGTCTTGATAGGTGGAGATGTGTTTGTAGGTTCAGCAGTACTTGGCTCAATTGTAGGAGTACTACCAAATTGCCTTTGTTGTTGCAGATGTCTCTTAAACTCTTCAACAACTTTTCTATCTGCTTCAGATCCAATCTCAACAAAATTCAATTCAGTCCTCTTATTTTGCTCATACAAAGTCTTGATTTCTTCAAAATTCTTCTTGACCAGCTGAATATGAGTAAATCCCTTAACTTTCTTATGAAAGTTCATCATCTGATTTCTAATTTGCATAGTAGTTGGAGGCTTAATCTTTTCTTTCCTTCTCTTTTCAGCAAAGAATCTGTGTTGCTCCCTTACCAGATCACCAATCAATTTTGATTCCTCTACTTCATTATATGCATATCTCTTCAGCTATCAATGAGTCTGCAAGAAGCTCACTTGCATGTAATTCAGCTTGAATCCTGTCATACTCTTATATGTTCCATTCTTGCTGTATTCATTTAGCTTCTAGCAAATCCTGCTTTGCTGCAAGTTTTACCTGTAATTCATTTTCACGAATCTGTGCTTGCATTCTATAAGCAAATTCCTCATCATGGTCTATTTGATTAAATCTGTATATGACTTTGTTTATATCATCATCCGAATCACTTTCATCTTCAGATTCTGATAATAACTACTTCTTGCCCTTATCCTTTGGATCAATCTTAGGTAGCTTCTTCTTCAGCTTGGTATCTCTTTCTTTATTAGCTTGTTGTTGAATAACTATACCTTTAGTAGGGTGTGAAGCTTGAACTTTCTTACCTTGAATTTGATTCTTTTTGGCAAGAACTTCTTGTTGTGTCTTTTTCTCTGCCTCTGCTTGTTTAGTCTTCTCAACTAAATTCTTCTTTCTTAACTCAAGTAGCAATTGGGATAAAGTCTCATCTTCTCCAAAAGAAGTTTGACTTTCTAGTGAAGGTTGACACCAGCGGTACTTGCAATCGGCTTAGTTGGCTTAGCATTGGGTGTTCAACAATGTCAGCAGTACTTGCAGTCGGCTTAGTTGGCTTAGCAGTACTTGGATCTTCAACAATGTTGATTTCACCAGTATTAGACACACTTGTTTCTTCAATCACTTGTGTATCCCCAGATACTCTTTCTTCCATAGAAGCCATCATTTCGACTTGCACCTCTTCAGTCTTGTCTCATTCATTGCTCATTCTTGATCTAGACAGTACTTGCAAAGTCTGTTACCTTTGAAACAATACTTGTATTTGTGGTGATGGAGTTGAATATACAGGAAACTAAATAGTAATTTCCTCCAACTTCTCATAGAAAGCACTCCAATTTGTTTGAAGTGGTGATTGAGGTGGTTCTGCATGCTGAATCTCCATGTTTAAAGGTCCATCCACACTAGTCTCTAAACCAGTTCCATCTTCATTAGTCCCCATGACATCTTCATCCAATTCAAAATTGATGTCATTTCCAGAGATCCTTGTCTGATTATCAGAATAAGGTGGTTGTCCTTCATAATTCCTCTCCTGTTTGGTTGCATTCAATTTCCTTTTCTTGTGGTTCCTGAATCTTTGCTTTTTGATTGCAGACTTCTGAATAGATCTATGTTGCCTCATCCAAGGTGACACTTTGTTCCTTAACTTGAGTAGGCTAGCTTCCAATTCAGCAATTCTCTTGTCTTGAACAAGCTTTTCTTTCTGCAAAACTTGTACCTATTAGGACAAACTTGTACACAAAGTAGTTAAATTGGCAACATCCACCACCTCTGGTGCTTGTGCTTGTGCTGAACCACTAGCAGCAATAGAAGCAGCAGGTGTGTGGATCATCTCATCAGTGTTTGGTGGAACACCAACATCTTGAGAAGAAGATTGTGAATCTTTTAGGGAATGGGAACTCTGGTGAGAAGGAGATTTCTGAGAAGCACTAGCATTGCTAGGTTCCTCACCATCTTGATTGGCAGGTTGGGCTAACATATGAGCAAACAATGGTGTTACTGTTCCTGTAAAGGCATTGCCTTGTTTGGTCAAGAAAGAGAAAGTTCTCTTTGTGAATGTAGGAACATCCCATGTATCAGTTAACGCTGGTAGGTTAGGTATTTGATCAAAAGATGTACTTTTAGAACTTAAACAATGAATAATAGCATGAAAAAGCAATTTCCATTTAGGTGAAAATAAAGCTTTAAAGAAAGTAAGACTTTCCCTACCACCTCCATAGCCCATGGCTGCAAGGACATCATGAATCTCTGTATTGTTAAGCATACTAAGTCCTTTTTCATCATTTAATCTCAAACTTGCTCGTAGCAATACCTCAGTTACATATATGTTCTTATGATTCACCCTAGCCTTAATGCAAGGTTGACCAAACCGAGTACCTAAAACAGCAGTATCCCAAAATTGTTCAATAATGGATATAGAGACAACTGGACTTACAGTGAGTGCAAAGCAAACATGACTTCGAGATAGGAAACCAAGCATCTCATGGAAACCAAGAGAGTCATCATTCATAGCAAGATTCGCAACTAAATTATGCTTAGAGATTACTTGTAAAGCAGCCATTAGTATTTTTGATGATCGTAAAATTAGAGAGAAGGTTATAGAATCAAGAGATAAAAATAAAAGATTAGGTGAATCAATTGTGTAATGGAGTAAGTATTTAAGTAAATAACAAACCCAAGTGCGAAGAAACCGCCAAATTTACAAAAGAGACCCTTAACGGTTCAACGGACATGTAGCGGTACATGGAACATAAGCGGTACTTGAATTTGTGCTAGCGGTACTTGGAGTGACAACGATACCTCACAATATTGACTAGTTCATGTTGTCCACCAATAATGTAACCTCTTTTATCTTTTTATATTAACCTGCAATTACATCAAAAACACAAAACATAGACTATACGATAAAAATTATAAAATTTGTACATCTATTACCTCCCCTCAACATATGCAGCATGTTATTGGTTGAGCATACCAATGTGTGTCACCAAGAATTCGAATGTCTTTGCATCAAATGCCTTGGTCAAAAATCAGCTACATTGTTGTCTGTATGAATCTTCAAGACTTGAATAAGCTTTTTGTCATAAGCATCTCTTATAAAGTTGTTGGAAACTCACTTTATGTGACGACATTTAAGAATTCCCGTTAGTTATCATAGTCACGCACATTTAGTCTAGACTAGGCCCTTTGTAAAGTGCGTGACTATATATACCCCTCCTTAGCTTCCAAGGAGGGGTGTTGATTGTATTTTTGTTCATTTTGAGGAACACACACTTTTATCTCTCAACCTCTCTTTCTCTCTCTCTAAGCCATCAATGGCTTCCACCACCACTTACCACCACATTAGACCACCGGATCATATTTAGCTTTTCTACATTTGGTATCAGAGCCACGGTTCCATCCTTGGATCGTGTTTATTTATGCGATTTTGGTGGTCTATATCATTTCTTGTGTCTCGTTTATATGGTTTCTGTCCATTGTCACAAAATTTTTTCGATTTTGTTAAAATCTTATTCCTTGTTTCGATTTTGCTCAACAAAAACAGAAATTAAACCAATGTAACAAAACATACTTACCCGAGACCTTATACAAGATCTAGAACCAACAATCATTGGTTGTTCTTCGTTCGTGGGAAGATGTATGAGGGTGTGAGACTTGATTTATGTCGGTAACTGAAGATTGAAGGAGATTGAGTATTGATTGTTGGGTGTTTGACTGAGATGAGATGATTATAGAATGAGATTAGGGTGGGACGGAGGTTTTGATGTGGGAGTAGTGAGAGAAGTATGGGACGGAGGAAACGAGGTAGGGAGGTGGGAGATAAGTTAGGTGAGATGGGGGCGGATGAAACGAGGGAAGGTGTTTAGGGTTAATATGATAAGAGTGAAATTAGGGATTGTGAAGTTATTTAACTCAAATCCTTGGACCGGTTTTGGATTGGTGATGGACCGGGTTTGAATGATTGATGATGGGCCGACTTGTCTTAATCTTCTATGTTTTGGACTGGGCCTATGAAATTTTTGGACACTCGAATTTGGTTGAATTTTAGATATATGAAATGTTTAAACAGTGTGTTTTATTAACACACATACACACAAATTTTTTTTAAATTTTTAAATAAATTTGTTGTGTATTATGTTTTAACTCATTATGACATCGGGTCGAGACAAAAAGTGTCGAGAAATTGTTAAGGATAATAGATGCTCAAACAAACAAATTCCTTTTTTGAATTTGTAGTTTTTTTTGTCGCATTTGTGGTTCTTTAATTTTTTCTTGACACCGATTGGGTGACGAGAAATATGACGCGACAAAATTAAAGTGACAAATGTGACAAGGATTTATTTTGACGAGACCAAGAAAAATGGGCGATTTTTTAGTGGCTTCAGATTTTGTTTGATCGGGTATTAATTACGTGACGTTGAAGACGGATTTTTCGAAGGCGTGTATTTATTTTATCTTTGACTAGATAACTTGCTCGTGCTTAATCCTAGAATGAAGACTTGGTTATCTGGTTTCCGGGTTCGGGGTGGATGGTTGATGACTCGGATAACTATCACTTAAAGGGGTTACATTGTTGTACTCAGTGTCACGCGCTTAGTCGACGTGGATAATTTCAAGAGGTGTTGTGCTTATAGACTTCTTCAGTGATGCATTGAGTACTTAGAGATTTCTCCACCGTTCTTCATTCAACAATAGTGCAAGCTTAAGTCACAAGATTGAAGGATTTTTATTCAGCTTCACGTTTGATGTATCCGGTTCATTCTTTCAGTGGTCACTTCAAATTGCTTTCATGTGGTATGGTAAAGGTGGCCATGGAGAGTTTATGAGAAGAGATTTTCGATCAACAGCTGATTCTCACAAAATATATAATTCTGCTTATTTATTATTCTCACGAGATTTCAGGTTCATGTGCGTACAATTTATTGATGGTTCCGAGTTTCGAAACCATCAAGGGGGAAGAAGAAGACACATTGAACGCACAACGAGTACACGTGATGAACTTCATACCTTCTTTTGATTTGAAGATATTCCGGGATGACATTTGTCATAGCCGCAGAGAAATCAGTGTTTTAACTCGTGTGGTTATCAATCTCCAAAAGGTACACTACTGATTCGAGGTTTAATTGTTTGATTGTTGCAATTAAACATCATCATTATCCTATATGCATTCCCGGGACTTAATTGACTTTGGTGCATCTCCGGAAGAAGACGTGTGCATTTCCGGGACTTGATTGACTCTGGTGTTACGATGTCAACTTCATGAATGGGATAAAGTGTCCACTTCAGTATTTGAGCTTCATAATTGGGATTGATTTACCTTCTTCAACTTTGTGGGGGAATAAGTGTCTTGATTCTTTCTGGTATGCATAACTTGAACTCTCAGGGGGAAGAAAAATTCAGAAGAATTATTCAAGCGTGAGATGAAAAGTTGTTGATCCACTTGGGGGAAGCTATTTAAAATGCTTCTACATCAAGTTTACGTGGCATGAATTAGGGGGAAGCTAATTCAGAAGCTTCTCCTTAACCAGAAGTGTATGGGTTACTTAGCTCGTGCCGTTACAGTATTTCTACTACAAGTCACTTTAAAGATGAGTCATTTTGAAGACGAAGGCCTCAGAAGACTTTATCAGCATTGGATGCTTCATGGAAGCTCTTGTTCTTAATTATTTTGTACTTGATAGGTAGAATATTGTAAGGAATTCTACACGTCGTCCCATGGGGGAAGATTGTTGGAAACTCACTTTATGTGACGACATTTAAGAATTCCCGTTAGTTATCATAGTCACGCACATTTAGTCTAGACTAGGCCCTTTGTAAAGTGCGTGACTATATATACCCCTCCTTAGCTTCCAAGGAGGGGTGTTGATTGTATTTTTGTTCATTTTGAGGAACACACACTTTTATCTCTCAACCTCTCTTTCTCTCTCTCTAAGCCATCAATGGCTTCCACCACCACTTACCACCACATTAGACCACCGGATCATATTTAGCTTTTCTACAAAAGTGATGTCTTATTTCAATATGCTTGGTCTCGGAGTGAAATACTGGATTCTTGACAATGCAGATAGTACTTTCATTATCAATGTAAATCTTGGTGTTCATGAAGTTAAACCCATAGTCCAAAAATTGATTTTGAATCCAAAGTACTTGTCCACAGCAATGAGTAGCAGCTACATATTCAGCTTCAGTTGTAGAAGTAGCAACAATGATTTGCATCTTACACTGCCATGATATGAGTCTTCTGCCTAGGAGTTGACAAACTCCTGTTGTGGATTTCCTATCATGATTAGCTCCAGCATAATCACTATCTAAGTAAGCTTCCAATTCAAAGGTGGAATCTCTAGGATACCATAATCCTAAATTGGGTTGACTTTTAGGTTATTTAAAAATCTTCTTCACAGCATGTAGATGTGACACCTTTGGATGAACTTGGAACCTTGAACAGGCACACACAACAAACATTATATCTGGCCTTGAAGCAATAAGATACATCAATGAACCAATCATTGACCTGTATAGATGAATGTCAACATCTTCTCCATGTTCATCTTTTGATAAAGACTTCTTTTCTTCAAAATGTGTGCTTGTACTCCTTGTATCCATACATGAAAATTTCTTCAAGATTTCAGCAACATATTTATCTTGGCTGATAAATATTCCATCTTTCCTTTGTTTGACTTGCAGTCCTAAAAAGAAAGTTAGTTCTCCCATAGAACTCATTTGACATCTTCCTTTCATCAAAGCTTCAAACTCTTCACACCATGCCTTCTTGGTAGAACCAAAAATGATGTCATCAACATAAACTTGAACTAGAATGATGTCCTTAGCATTCTTCTTGATGAACAGAGTTTTGTCAATGGTTCCTCTCCTATATCCATGTTCTAGCAGAAAATTGGATAAGTTTGCATACCAGGCTCTTGGAGCTTGATGCAGACCATAAAGTGCTTTGATTACCTTGTAGACTCTATTGGGGAATTTAGGATCTACAAAACCTGGAGGTTGTGAGACATATACCTCCTCTGAAATAGTACCATATAGAAAGGCACTTTTCACATCCATTTGATAGACTATAAATCCCATATATGATGCAAAGGCCAAAAATAACCTAATGGCTTCTATCCTTGCCACTGGTGTAAAAACCTCATCATAGTCTATCCCTTCTTCTTGTCTATAGCCTTGAGAAACAAGTCTTGCCTTGTTCCTCACAACAACCCCTCTTTCATCCTTTTTGTTCCTAAAGACCCATCTAGTACCAATTACTCTTTTACCTGAGGGAAGATCCATAAGAATCAAAACTTTTTGTAGCTCAAATTGTGTTAATTCTTCTTGCATGGTATCTACCCAACTTTCTTCATCAAGAGCCTGAGAGATGTTTTTGGACTCTACTTGAGATAAGAAACAGGCAAACAAACAATGTTGTGTATCTTTATGATTTGTTCTCTGCTGTTGTTTGACATAACTCACAAGTGCATGAGTTTCAATATTGGTTTGCAGTTGTCTTCTGGTTTGTACAGCAGATTTGGGATCTCCAATAATCTGTGTAGTAGGATGGTTGTTGTTGACTTTATGAGTGGGAATAGAACTGACTGGAATTTCTATTTCCAAATTGTTGAAATCAGTTACTGCACCCTGCTCATCATAGGAAGCTTTGGAGAAGATTCCTTCAGCTGGACTGGCATATAAGTCTTCATCGTCCAAGGCTTGTAAAATCTCTTCTAGTGAGTCAACGGATTTGGCAGATTTTGACTTAGCAGTACTTGCAGATGAAGTACCGCTAGGTGTAGTATGTACTACTGAGTGTTGTGACTCAAAAGATTCTTCTCCTGAATGCTTATTAGCCGATGTATCATTCTTTTCTTGATCTTGAAGCCTCTGAAGTTCCTGGGAGGCTTGATCATCATTTGATGGCATGGTTTGCTTCTTAGGAGTTGCAGAAATGGGAGCAACAGAAGGCATGTTGGGCACATAGATATGAACATCATCATCTGAAGAAGAAACATCTTCTTGAGTAGCTGCATTGGTTGCACTTGACTCCTCACCTACATTGTTAGTTTGACAATCCTTTTGCACAAAATAGTAATCCATGAAGTTAGTTAGATAATTTAAATTAAACATCAAAGCATAACCTATTCCTGGGACATTGGGTTTATTTTCTAAGAAATTGACAAGAGCATTTTCTTCAACTTTCTTAGTTGCCAAATTATAAACCCTATATGCTTTACTTTGCAATGAATATCCTACAAGATATCCTGGATCAGACTTTCCATCAAACTTTCCCAAATAATCAAGAGTATTTAGTATAGACACATGACACCCAAAAGATCTTAAATGACTTATGTTAGGCTTCACATCAGTCAAGAGTTCATAAGGTGTTTTGTTTTGAGGCTTGGTTACTAGGACTCTATTTAACACATAACATGCAGTATTGATTGCTTCTTCCCAAAAGGTATTTGGTAAAAGTGAATCAGCCAGCATAGTTCTAGCAGCCTCAATCCATTTCCTATTCTTCCTTTCAGCTACTCCATTTTGTTGTGGAGTTCTAGGATTACTAAATTGTCTCTTAATTCCTTTAGACCTACAAAATTCATCAAATTCAGCATTCTTAAATTCTGTCCCATTATCAGTCCTAATGATTAAAACCTGTTTAGTGAACTGCTTTTCAACTAAAATGATAAAATCCTTAAGTAATTCACTTGTTTCACTTTTATGAGCTAAAAAGAAAACCCAACTGAATATACTATAATCATCAGTATTGACTAGACAAAAGGTCTTATGACTAATGCTTCTGATAGACACTGGACCAAACAAATCCATATGCAAAAGCTGCAAAGGTTTTGTCACAGTGTTAACAGTCTTGGTCTTACAAGAGGCTCTATGTTGTTTACCTTTTTGACAAGCAGCACATGTGAAATCATTTTGAAAAGATTTGTTAGGTAGACCTCTAACCAAATTCTTATTTACCAATCTATTAAGATTCTTGAAATTCACATGACCTAACCTTCTATGCCACAAATTTGACTCATCTAAAGAAGTCTTAGCTAGATAACATGTAATACCACCTGTTGGAGTAATAGTATGAAGATTAAAGGTGTACATATTTTCTTGCCTGGGTTCTTTAAGTAGTAGTTGATATTCCTTAGGCATCTCAAAGTCTTTGGACAACACCAAGCAGTCTTTGTCTGTAAATAGCACCTTGTTCTTCTTATCACACATTTGTGATACAAAAAAGAGATTGAACTCATTTAATTCTTTTACAAAGAACACATCTTTAAATTCCAACTTTCCTGTGTTGATTTTCCCTTTGCCAGTGATTCTACCTTTGCTACCCCCAAAGGCTACTGGTCTTCCTTTGAATTCTTCAAATTCAGCAAGAAAATATTTGTTTCCTGTCATGTGTCTGTAGCATCCACTATCTACTATTCCTTTATCTTTTAATTCATCAATGAGATGCCCTGCACACAAATAAAACTCATTAGTTTTTAACAGGGACCCAAGCCACATTTGGCTCGGATCTTGTGGGACCTACACATTTAAGAGTTTGTATTGAAGCATTCCCAGTAATGCTACTTTTACTCTTATACTTCATGGTTTCATTTATGTAGTCAAAGTCATAGGGTGACTCTATGTGCTCAGACTTCTTTGACTCAAGTACTGCTTTAGCGGTACTTGCTTTAACCCATGATTTATCCTTTTTAGGAACCCACATTTACACTGGTTTGTTCTTGTCCTTAACTTTTTCAAAAACTTTCTTAGAAGTATTGGAGAATTTTTGTTTTACAGACTTTAAACCAACAGTACTTAAGTTTGGTCTAGCAGTACTTGCAGATCTAGACTTGCCGGTACTTGGTTTACCAGACTTTAAAGGTACTAGACCTTGTTTCATAAGTACTGCCCTAGGAACAAAAATTTTGGTAGGATTATTTTTAACCTGTTTAACCACACTTGTGTGATCAAACTTAGGTTTGTCATCTTTAAGTTTCTGATTCCTATAAACCTGTGCATTTTTCCCATTACTGTTTTTCATGACCCTTTGTGTAGCCTTTAGTTTCACTATTTTATCTTTATGTAATGTACAATCTTTGATAAAATGATTTAGACTACCACAAACATAACATCCTTTTCTTCTTAAAGAAGACCCAAAAGGTTGTTTTGACTTTACTTTTTCAAAACCCAGCCCACCCCTTTTGACTTTATTATGTTTTATATTGTTTTCCAATATCTTTCTAGGAGTTTTTACCTGCTTGGGAGCAGAACTAGTCTTAGATTCCTCAGAAACAAAGTTGTTCATTAAAGGTGGATGAACAATATTCTTGGTCACAGTAGTCTTTTCTTGGGACAAAGTACTAGAGTTTAAGACAGTATTAATCTTAGGTTCTTCTAACTCTATACTAGTATCATTACAAGGGGGCATGAAAATTCCTGATAGTGGTAGAGGAACTTCCTTCATTCCTTCAGCATATCTATCATTTTCAGGTGTATCATCTACCTCACTAGAACTATCAAAAATTCCTTATGATAAGTCCTTGTCAGTTAAGGTTATCCCAGGTTGGTCCTCAATATATCCTAGGCCTGTTTTATCATAATACCCCATTTGTGAATTAATCAATTTTCCCAATCCTTTGGAGGAATTTTGCCAATGACTAATCACTTCCCTTTCATTACAAAGACTGGCTTTTAAAGCTTCATTTTCTGTTGATATTTTTAACAGTTGTCTTTCAAAAGCTTTTATTTCCACATCTTTTTCTCTCATTTGAAGAGTCAAAATCCTTATTTTCTCTTTATAGTTTTGTTGAGCCTTTTTGTATAAAACTATATTTTCTTCTAATTTAACAACACCCTGTTTAAAAGCAGTTAATTCTATAGTGCATGTGTTAAACTTTTGATATTGTTCCTCTAGTTCTACTTTTAGGCTATTAAATTTAAGAACACAGTCTTTAGAACAAGGATGTACCTCAGTATCTCCATGTGAGAGAGCCATTAAACCAAGCTCTTCTTCTTCTTCTTCTTCTTCTGCCCAGTTCACCACTCCATCTATAGTAACCAATGCTTTGGTTCCTTTAGGGCTCCTGTTGTTTCCTTTTGGAAAGCTTTTAGTTATTATTGGACTGGTTCTATAGTTGTGCTTGGACTTCTGATTGCTATCTTCAGCTTTATCTCTAGAGCTTTCTCTTGCGAAGTGTCCATTCCTTCCACAGTTATAGCATTCAACTTTGGACTTGTCATATCCTAATGGCTCATTAGTATCAACAGTCATTTTTCTTCCAGTCTTCTTGAAGAACCTATTAGATCTTACTGACACCATAGCAGCTTGCCATTTAAGATCCATCTCTGCAAAATCAACATCATCCATTTGGAACAAGTCATTGAGTGTTAATCTTGGCATGTTGTCTTGTCCAGCAAAGAATGAGAAGGCATCATTGTCACTGAACAATGGTGAAGACCTTCCATGTGGATTTTGAGAGACTATGGGACTGGTTTCAATACTTTGTGGGTAAGTACTGCTTGTAAGTCCTCCAGCGGTATTTGTGAAGTATGTACCGCTGCTAGATCCACTAGAGGTATTTTGAAAGTAAGTACCGTTGTTCCCATATGACACAAAAGCCAAGTTAGACTTTGAAGTAGTTGTTGTCTTTACTTCAGTGCCTTTCACATCCATATCATATTCTCTAAGATTTTTGTAGAGATGATCAAAAGGAATTGTTTCCAAATCATCTCTTTTGATGAAGTGCATAGCCATTGCTTTCCACTCTGGTAGAACACTTCTTAAGAATTTTAAATTAGCTTCTTCATTAGGAATTACTTGTCCATAAACTGCCAACTAAATAAGCAATTTACTGAACCTTCCATATCCACCATGTATCCCCTCTATACTGGTAATGGAGAAGTTATCAAATTCTTGCTTAAGAACAATCTTCTTAATCTTCTTAGATTTGTCATTTCCCCCAAATCTAAGTTTATAGCATCCCACATAGCTTTAGCATCCTTATAATGATGAAAGTTTGGTACAATGTCTTCAGAAAGAGCCATAGCCAAAGCAGTTCTGGCTTTTCTTTCTCTGATCTCTGCTTGTACCTCCTCAGCAGTCACAGCAGGTAGAACATAGCATGTATTGTCTGGCAACCAGTGTAGCTTCTTTGGTGTATTCCCATTCTTGATAACTTTCCACACAGTGTGATCTATGTGATTCAAGTAATGTTCCATCTGCATAGCCCATGTCTCATAATTGTCACCTTTGAGAACTGGGAGTTTAACAAAAGACAGAGTATGGGAAGGTGTTGGTGTAGAGGTAGCTACGGCATTCATGGCTTGAACACCTTGTGCTGGTGCAGGATGCACAACTTGTGGTTGTCCATGTGGCAGAACAAGATCAGGGTTCTGAACATCATCCAAGTGAGCATTATCACCAACTGGTTGAGATATTGAGTTTTGGGATGTGTGGAGTGTTTGGGGTTGTGTTCTTCTTTTTCAGAGTTTCTCAACAAGCTCTGATACCACTTGTTGATCCCTTTGGTTGGATCTATATTCTGTTAAGAATTAGTATAGTAGTTTGTAATCAAACTAAAACACTTTGAGCACTCTTACTAATACTAATTAAGTTATGCGGAATCTAACTTATAAAGCACAGAAGAACAGAATTACTTTTAACTATTCGATTCTCTTATTAATCGACTTGAATGAGGTACATGAAAGACATTGTACCTATGTTCCTTTTATAGAGTAAGGAACCCTAGAAACCTTAGAATATTCTATAAAGATAACTATATCACAGACGACATATTATCAATATTCTAACTATTTGGGTATATCACATAAGATATACTCTAACTATAACTATGACATATCTTATACAAAGATATATTCGTCCTAATCATCATAGCAGTACTTACTTTATAAGTAGCAGTACTTACTATATACCGCGTTAATACTAACGATACTTACATAACACTAACAGTACTTGGAATACACTAACGGTACTTGACACTTAACAAATAATTCCCAACAATGGAGATACGCTCGGTCGAATGAAGCCTCGTTCCATAAGTTGTTGTATTGGTCCTTCAACTCCTTTAACTCTATGGTAGCCATGCGATAAGGAGCCTTGGAAATCGGCTCAGCTCCTGGGATGAGCTCGATATTAAACTCTAATTCACGTGCAGGTGGTATGCCCAGAAGTTCTTTTGGAAATACGTCTGGAAATTCTGACACTATCGGCTGATTCTGAATTGATGGAGATTCAGCATCCATGTCATGAATAGTAGCTAGATAGCCGTCGAAACCATGTGAAAGTAGTGCCCGTGCTTGTAGGGTCGATTAGATTTATACAGACCTTCTGGGTACGAACCCGTTGTGAATCTACTCTGGTGCATTAACATCACCTATGATGACCCAATATGTATGGCAGTCTATGGTGGCATGATGTTTGGATAGCCAGTCCATACCCAATATCATATCAAAACCATTCGTGTCCAACGGAAGTGCGTCAACAGGACGAATCTTGTCGCCAAACTCTAGGGGAAGGCTCTTGTACACATGGGTTATGTGTACAGAGTCTCTTAAAGGCGTAGAAATACTTAGTACATTCTATAATGGCATAGGGGATATCCTAACATTCTTAGCATAATCCGTAGAAATGACCGAATGAGTAGCAACCGTGTCAAATAAAACACATGCAACTTGACGATACATATACAAGATTCCAATGATGGTACCTATAGACTTGTTGGCCTGATCGCGAGAAGTCGTGTAAACACGTCCACTAGTAGGAGGAGGCTTAGAATCAGCATGTCTAGATGTACCCCCCATCTCGCCCTTTCGGCAGTCCTTCATGCGATGACTAGTAAGGCCACACTTGTAGCATGTGTCGCTGTTGCGGCGACATGGCCCTGGGTGCCTACGGTTGCAGGTAGTGCAAAGAGGATGAGTATACAATCCAGCAGGTGCCCTTGTTGGCTGAGAGCCTGTTAAGAACAGTATACATGAGACATGGTTTATAGGTACA
The DNA here is from genome assembly GCA_025667525.1 of Glebionis coronaria. Taxonomy (NCBI): domain Eukaryota; kingdom Viridiplantae; phylum Streptophyta; class Magnoliopsida; order Asterales; family Asteraceae; genus Glebionis; species Glebionis coronaria. Next base: position 204,324 of record JANFOE010001287.1, on the reverse strand, counting down.
AAAGGACAATGCGGAAAATTTGTAAGATGTAATACCAGTGATAGTTGGAGGTTAGGCTGTGAACCTCTTTGGTTCTGGTCCCTATCGTTACCATGAATCCTGGTAGAAGATTGCTAATGTGTCAGAATTATGAAATATTGCATGTAACATAATAAAATGAGTAAGTGTAAGGACCTGCTGTTGTTGGAGTTTCCAGCGTTATTACGGTAATTATCATTACCGCCACGCCTATCTGTAGCAGAACGGTCGTGAGTCTGACCGTTTCCCTTGGGCTGAGTAGGCTGTTGCTGGGTAGCCGGCTGAGACCGGTCCCCAGTCTTCTGCCTGGAAGATGCAATTTACAAAGAGATAAATATAGGAATATACTGAAAGAATTCGGAATGGTCACCGCTGAATAATGAATATTTACCTCTTCTCGGGTGTCTCTGCTTCCCAGAACTCTTCTCTTTCCTTCAGCATCTCCATCTTACGTGCTGCATCGGCAACTTGTGACACCATGTTGAATGTAGCACACACCAAGTTGTTGGTGACCGATGTACGAAGAGCCCACCGGAAGTGGTATGCTTGCTCTTCGGCAGTACCTGCTGCTACGCCAAGAAAACCAGCCAAACGAAGAAAGCGCTGCATGAACTCGTTGTTGTTCTCCCCAGCTCTCTGCCTAATTCTATGGTACTCTCTCTTCAGCTTGTCTTGCTCAGCTTGGGGAAGAACTGTCCCATTACTAACTCCCTGAACTGAGCCTATGCCAAACCAGCCACCCAATTGTCACCTCCCTCAGACTGCTTGAGTGCCTTCCACCATCCTACCACATCACCTTCGAACTTGTAACAGGCCAACCTCGACTAGAAGAAGGGGTCACAACCCATTGCATCGAATATCTTCTCAATATGAGGCAACCAGCTTTCATCTTCACTGGGGCTATCAGTTTTCTCGAAGGACCGAGGACGTTGCTTGTTGAATCTCTCCAGCCATGTGACCAATGTTGTTGGAGGAGGAGGAGGTATTGGGTGTTGTTGTTGATTGTTGGCAGCCTGCACCTCAGCCCTGATTTCGTTCCTCAGCTGAGGAAGCAAAGCTTGCATCGCAGCTTGGACTGCTGTATTGAGTTATTCCTGCTCGCGTGTGAGAACCATCTGACAGTATAACATAAATACATGATTAAACTGATCAAAACATAAAATATATATATGAAAAAAATTTATACCAATAAATCATCATAAATTTTTTTATGTAGGAACACTAGTATATGAATGCATGATGTAGCTTTATGAAAACTTTTTATATGCGCGAGAGTGAACGCCTATGCTCAGTTCACTCAAAACAAAAGACATGGCGAGGGGACGCCAATGGGTTGGTCCCAAAGTTAAAAGTTTCGATAAAAGCACATGCGACTAAATAGGGCCTTTCCTGTACCAACCATTACTTAGTCATAAACCTGAGACAATGACCTATATATGTGTGACAACCGTGGTTTTGAGGTTCGTCACTTGGTCTTATTTTAAGGTTAATTTATGTGTGACTATGTGATTTGCGTGTTTACATGTTTATTTTGCGTGAACGAGGTTGGTGTGGATATCGTATATGGGTATAAAGTACTCATAAGTAAATCAAGGAACGGTTATTTCATGTTCATGAGCTCACAATTAGTGACTATGAAATGAAATGGTGTTATTTTGGTGTTTTACGTATACGTATAAGTATTATAGTAAATCGTATTTTTTTACGATTTGGGGTTTGGCATTTAGAGGTCTCGGGTAAGCTGTTTAGTCAAGTGAGTATTTTTCGGGATGGTTTTAAGTCATTTAGGACTTAGTTATAAAGTTTATTTCAAAATTTAAGATTTTTTTAAAACTGTATATTTTACATTTTTTCGATATACGCGTAAAATTGACTAGTTTTACGGTTTTAAGGTTTCAGAGGCTTTAGGAGCTGAAATAAATTAAGGAAATTTAAGGTAACACTAGTAGTGTAATAATAAATAATAAAAAGAAAAAAATTAAAAAAGAGGGGAGGTTCGGTTGTAGTCACGCAGGGAGAAGGAAAAAAGGAAAAAAAAGGAAAGTGGGCAATTATACTTGGGCTAGGATTTTGTACATAAATATATAATACCTTTAAAGAAAAAAAAAACACAAATCCCTGGAGCAAAGAAAAAAAAACGACGGCCACTTGGGAAAAATTAGGGTTTCTTCATAAATTTAGGGGTTTTCATAAATCAAAGGTAAATCTTTATAACCCTTTTTAATTAAAGTGTTTTAATTCTTTCCCAATCATCTTATGATGGATTTAGGTTAGGGTTTGAATTAAAATATGTATATATATGATATTATAATGATTAGGTGAATTAGGGCTTGTAATTAGTGGAGTTATGGGTAATTAACTAGACTAATTATGTTAAAATCGTTTTTTAAAAACTGGGCAGAAATTTAGGTCAATTGTTTTGACCATATATAGAGTTCTACAAACTCTTATTTTGCGATCCAAGTATCCCTGGAAAGGTAATTGAGTTGGCTTTCAAATTCAAGAAACGAGTACTAAATTGGGGGTCGGGCAGTGGGTCAAAAACAGGTTACAACAGTCGGAGCTCAAAACAGTTTTGAAATAAGTCGGATATAATTTAATGTTTTAAGGTGATTGGGGTACGAAGGAGTACACTTGAGCCCTCTAATGGGCATGGGAGTTGGTTTATATATTAAATAAGAGAACAGGTGTGGGGCTAAGAAAATGGGTTAGGGTAAGACCCCCTAATCAAAACAAACTTTTTGTATGTTCAAAATCAGTAAAATCCGGATAGAAAATAGTATATATATATATATATATATATATATATATATATATATATATATATATATATATATATATATATATATATATATATATATATATATATATATATATATATATCGGGCCTTAACAGTAGTTTAAGGTTGGGGAAAAGGGGAGGAGTTAGCTATCATATGTAAGGGCATAGGATTTCCTTTACAAAGGTAATGGGTATGGTTAGGTGGGCGTTTGGCTTATTGTTTGGAGACCTAAAAACCGGGACTGTTTTGGTTAAAATGTTAACAAGACGGGTTATGAAGTAAACTAAGTTAAGGGCTTTGTAGAGAGGTGTAATTAGATGCTTAGAGCATATAAATGAGGTATATATATGGGAGAAGGTTATATGTCCATCATGGGTTGATGAGCCATCTTAGTGTTTGGTTCATATTTTGATTGTGTGCTTTTGTTTGTTAACTTTTTGCTAGTGCGTGGATTGTTGGAGAAGCTCAATCAGGTGAGTTTCATAGTCCCATGTCTACTAATGATTTTGACTTCCAGATGGGATGGAAGAGACACTGTCTTGTTTTTATAAATTATGCTATGAATGTTTTATGTTTGGTGATGGACTTGTGCATACTTATGTGATTAACTGCTAGTTGATTCATGATTGTTTTATGTTTTGACTTGGTACCAAGGGGATATTGACAAGGCGGGGCCTTGGGGAGATACATAGATGTGTGAGCATCTATGGGACCAATGGATAATGACAAGGCAGGGCCTTGGGATTGGTACATAGGTGTATGGGCTCCTATGGTACCATGGTGTTTGGTAAGGCTGGGAGCCTTGGATTTGGTTTGGAATGATTGATCTTGAATGTTAGTTGTTAATGCATACTTGTAGCATATTGTCCATATGTTTAGTGGTTTATGGTTGTTCACAACTTATTATAATCTATTTTCGGTTGGAGTCTAAACCTATGACTCTCACCAACATTATGTTGACGTGTTTTAGTGTCTCTTTCAGGTGATAAAGTGGTTTAGCGTGAGAACATATGAGGCTAGGATTGGAGTCGCGTAGGAATGCATTTAGAAGGAGATCCCCGTTCCTTCTTAGTTTATTTTTCTTTTTGTTTCAATAAGTGATACTTTGAACCTATATGTTGATTTGTTTGTGTTATGTGTTTGTCTTAGGTAAGAGGTAGGACTGTTACCTACTTGCCTAGACTCCTGCATTTTGTGGAGATATTGTCATGACATTTGTGTCACCATTTTATGACATTTCCATTTCATTTAGTTATATCTATAGACACGCCATGCTGTGATGATATACATACGTCGCGCCCCATATTCCGCCATGTTGGGGTGTGACAGAATGGTATTAGAGATAATGGTTATAGAGAATTAGGTTGCCTAGTCTAGTAACCTAGTCTATAGCTTAAGGGTCCCTGCATATAGGCGTCATAGGAGTATGTGTGCATTTTATATTAATTAAAGTTTTCTGGATGTTATTGGTTTTTACTTACGATGTTTGTTAAGTTTTGACTAGTATGGGTTGAACCATAGTAGTTCATACTTAGCCACATTTTATTTTCTTTTCGGGGTGTGACTAGTGCTGGTTGAACCATAATCATCTATGCTAGTCATTGTCGTATTTTGCTTAAATTATACATTATAGTACATAATTTGGTACATGGTAGTTTCTATCTTTTGTTGGGTTATTTTATGTACATGAGGTATAGTATTTTTTTTTTGATGTTTAAGTCATGTTCCCTAAGAATCATGTGGTGGTTCGAGTTATTAGGAGTAGGTGGATATGAAGGATTTTAAGCTGTTTCCACTCTTATGGGCGACATGACTTATAACTGATTATGTTTTCGTTTTGGATTTAGTCTATGCTGTTTTAGCTAGACTATGGATTTATGTATTTCAAGAGTTTGACTATGTTATTTTAATGGATGGAGTTTTGGATTTTTTTTTGTTATGTGGTTATGAGGTTATGTGAGTAGATGGATATATGTGTTATGTTTTGTAATAATTCTTATAAGTGTCATCATAGGAAGGAGTGCATTGAGGAAGGGTAATTGTATAAGTATGGTGGCCAACATAGTTATACATGTACCACAACTTCAATGGATTCCTAAGTATGATTGCATGAAAGAGGGTTAGTACATGCTTGTATAGTAGATGTTAGACGGATTTAAGTATATGTATCTCGATATGCCTATATATGTATGATCCCCTACAATTATCGATTGTATCCTTAGGAGGGTGGCTAGCTCGCTTTTTTTTATATTAAACCTCCGTTGTAGCGTATTCTTTGAGTTTCGTATTTCACGTGTACGTTTTAAAATGGTGTTCTTGGTTTTAAGTCTATTGAAATAACTTGGGATTTCTTTTGAGATAATGAAATCTTTTGTGTTGGGTCTTACATTTCTTTTGGTCGGTATATATTGAAAAAAAGGGACTTGGAAATCTACTATAGAGTTAGATAGTTGGTTGTATTAGGTAAAATAAGGGTAAGGTGTTGGAGTCGTGTTTGAAACAAGATGTAACATAAGATTTTTTTTTTAATCAACACTTATTTATTTCAAATTCTAAAAGACTTTCTTTAAAATAAAGCGAAATAAAATTTCTTTCTACTTAGATAGTTTATATAAGTGAGCTTAATCAATATACGTCATTTATAATTATTTAAGCAAGACTAAACAAAGTTCATGAAAATTTCACATACATTTATTTCTTTTCATTTAAAAAGGATTACGTTAATTACTAAGAGGATTCTTTAGTTTTTTTTAAAAACAACTAGTATAAAATTGTTTTGGTCATAACTTGTTCGTTTTTAAAGCTTTTTGGGTGATTCAAAAGCCTAAAATTATGTACTCGGAATGTACTTTTCAAATATTTGGTATGTATAGTCATGGGGTGTCAGTAGCTTGATCAAAATCTTGGTACAAGTGACGGGTTCAAGGTTGAGTTTTGAATAGTATTTTTTTTATGATTTGGGATGCACGGGATACCTAGTCTTTGAGTTGAGTTTTGAGATCGTCTAGAAGGTTGTTTGTAGATTGTTTAAGTCACATAGATGTGGTGAGGAAAGAAAAAAATATTCTTTTGGAAAAGTCGATCTTGTGCACGGTTTACATAATATGTCGCGGGGCATAAGATGTTTTGGTTGCCATAAGTGTTTCTTGGATCATTTTTCGGTGTCATGAGTCATTCGAATTGGTACATGTTTGAGTTTTCCTTTTGAGTTTTTGTGGTTTTGGTCTGTTTTAACTCGTGCACGTGAAATGTCGTTAGTTATCCGTGGGTTTGATTCGTTGATCGTATCTAGTGGATTCAGGATGTAGTTTTGGGTTCATATTGATTGGGAGCGTTAAGGTAGACATATGAAAGACTTGGTCGCGCCTACAAGATTAAGTAGGTGGCCCTGAGAGAATGGTCGGAATGCCCTTAGTGGGGATGAAAGAGTTAAAAGTTCGTAGACGAACTAATGTGGTCATTAGGTCTCTTAGGAGTGCCAAAGGAGATGAATAGAGATTTGTATAATGTATGGATATTGGCACAAGTAACGCGCCATAGAGAGTGTTGGAAGGGGATATAATACCTCAAAGGTTCTTATGATTGTTCGTAAGGCATGTATGTTTTCCAAAAATTTCCTGAGATTTAGTAGGTTTGCCTATTAATGTGAGGTAGAACCATAAATAGAGCAAGTAGGAGAAGTGAGACGAGTTGTAGTTAGTGCCTTTCCAAGGAAATTGTTGATGGAATGATTTTAAGAGCAAGAGTTGTTAGAAATTGCAATGAATGCAAGGTAAAATTTGAGTTGCTTAGTAGTAGTTGGCTGTGAAAAGCGGTTGAGTGGTCTGATGAGAGGAAGTATTGGTCTTTTAGAATACGTGTACATTTCCGCGAGTAGAACGAGGTAGAAATTTATTCGTATTGCTTCTAAGAGAGGGTGCAAGGAGGACGTAGTTGAAACTGCTAAGGATGTTGTATGAACGCTTTGGGTTTACGGTTATGATTTTGTCTTCGCCGAGGCGCTAGCAGATTTCATGGAGTCAATAAACCGGGGGTGCATGACAATATATAAACGAGTTGTCATCGGGAGCATCGACGACATCTTGATATACTCAAATCTAAGAAGGAGAGTGAGGCGAATTATGAGTTGGTTTTGGAGTTGTTAGGAAAGGGAATTATACGTGAGATTTTCAAGTGTGAGTTTTAGGATTAAGTTGGCCAGTACGAGGAGTCAGAGATGATGGCATATCATGGAACCAGCAAGGGGCAAAGTGAAGAAGGATGAGGAATCGTTTTGGAGGCTGAAGAGGTGGATTGGATAATGAGCAGATCTTGGAATTATCGGAAGGACTGGATGAATTCGCGAAGCATGATGATACGTGGAGCAAGGATTTGGATATATACGAGAACGACAAAGAATGGCGGTTGTTTATACGTTGTGGGAACTAAAGATTTGGAAGAACTAGTTAGACTTAGTTAGTGGAGCTGGATTGTTATATCTGCCTAGAATGCTAGAGGCATTTGGGGTACGAGACGTAGAGAATGATCTATACAGATCATGAACGTCTCCAACACATATTTAATCATCTTGATTGAACATTTGGAAAAGGTGATGGGTGGAGTTAAGTGATGAAAGAAAATTGCAAGGCCAAGTACCAACTGGGAAAGGCAAGCATGGTTGATGAGACATGGAATAAGAAGAATTAAGTGAAGCTGAGACGAACTTGAACTATATGGATGACGTATTAGGGTGGTTTGGATGAAGGATGTAGGTTGCACGAGTTGAGTTGTCTAAAGCAGAGAACGCGTCAACATGTATGTTGCGTGGCTTGGACAATCATATGGAGAAAAGGGACGTAGACTATACTTCCTACATAGATAGGAGTAGCTTAGAAAGGGCGATGTAAGGACGAAGTTGGTGAAAGGGATACATAATGGGGTGGAGGAATAAGTACGACGAGAGTTGGGTGATAGTCGATAGACTGACTAATTAATCTCATATTTCAAGAGGAATGAGAAGTTATGTAGTTGACAAGTTGGAAGGATTGCGTACGGATGTGATGGAATAGATGGTTTTGCGTAAAAGTTAGCCTAATATGTATGGAATGCCTTATGAAGGATTATGGAAAGGGAAGAAACGATGGGAAGCAAGCGTAGTATACCGTTGATAGACTAATGTTTGGTATGAGCATACTATAGGGGTAATTGAGAAAGACGCCTAGAGCATTGGCGTGAGATTTGGAGATAGTTGGAGAACACATTATATTAGGAAGAATTCTCCCACAAAGAGAGAGTCACCGGTGAGAGGGGCATATTCCCCATTGATGAGGATGTAAGGAATAAAGGAGGAAACACCTAAATTATAGGCTGAAGACGGGATATAAGATGGTATGGAAATTAAGATTGTGGAGAGACAAGCGAAAAGTAGTATGGAGGAAGAATGATTCGAGGGAGCAAGAGGTTGTGAAGATAGTGGGTTGATATTGAAGAGAAACCGTTAGAGCAAGAGGTTAGTAGTCACGAACAATGGAATGTCCACCTAGAGACAAGGTGTAACACATGTTAGTATGAAGGATGGTTAGTTACTTGGTGCTGAGCATGGGAAAGCAAGGATGAGGTGGTGGTTATGACATGTTTCTTGTGAATATTATGGGAAGCTTTTGGTTATGCAATCCTGCATATACCATTGGATGTGTTTAAGGTTGGGATAACTTCCGAATGATGGAAAATCCGTAGAGGATAGAAGCCGTTAGGTATGGTGATAGGAATTGTAGTAGAAACTGCTGGAATTAATTCATAGGAGATGAGGTGGATCACCGTTACAGTGGGATGAAGTTAGAAGCGGCCAACGTATTGGACCGGAGGTGGATCGAAAAACTATGGAGGTGGTGGCAGTGACTAAGTAGAGGTTGAAAATAGCAAAGAACCGACAAGAGAGCTATGCAGACAAGAGGCGTAAGCCGTTGAGATTTGAGATAAAGTTATGCTAAAGGTTTCACCATGGAAGGGGTGATGCTGTTTGGAAAGAAAAGGGAAGTTAGCACCTAGATTTGTGGGTCCATTTGAAATCCTTGAAAGGATTGGGATAGTGGCGTATAGGTTGAGATTACCGTAGGAATTGAGTAGTGTGCATGACGTATTTCATGTATCAAACATGAGGAAATGCTTAGCAAGAACTGACTTGCAAGTACCGTTAGATGATATTAGTATGGATACGAGTCTTCGTTTTATCAAAGAGCCGATAGAGATTTTGGGTCGTGAAGCTAGGACGTTGGATAAAAAGGTTAATATACCGTAGTTATGGGTAGATGGAATTTGGAACATGGACTAGAGTTCACGTGGGAACGGGAAGGATTTATGAGGAGCAAGTATCCTTAGCTAATTGATAATGACGATCTTAAGGAGTAAATCTCAGGACGAGATTTCTATTAGGAGGGAGTGATGTGACAACCGTGGTTTTGAGGTTCGTCACTTGGTCTTATTTTAAGGTTAATTTATGTGTGACTATGTGATTTGCGTTTTTACATGTTTATTTTGCGTGAACGAGGTTGGTGTGGATATCGTATATGGGTATAAAGTACTCATAAGTAAATCGAGAAACGGTTATTTCATTTTCATGAGCTCACAATTAGTGACTATGAAATGAAATGGTGTTATTTTGGTGTTTTACGTATACGTATAAGTATTATAGTAAATCGTATTTTTTTTTACCATTTGGGGTTTAGCATTTAGAGGTCTCGGGTAAGGTGTTTAGTCATGTGAGTATTTTTCGGGATGGTTTTAAGTCATTTGGGACTTAGTTATAAAGTTTATTTCAAAATTTAAGATTTTTTTAAAACTGTATATTTTACGTTTTTTCGGTATACGCGTAAAATTGACTAGTTTTACGGTTTTAAGGTTTCGGAGGCTTTAGGAGCTGAAATAAATTAAGGAACTTTAAGGGAACACTAGTAGTGTAATAATAAATAATAAAAAGAAAAAACAAATTAAAAAAAAAGAGGGGAGGGTCGGTTGTAGTCACGCAGGGAGAAGGAAAAAAGGAAAAAAAGGAAAGTGGGCAATTATACTTGGCCTAGGATTTTGTACATAAATATATAATACCTTTAAAGAAAAAAAAGAACACAAATCCCTGGTGCAAAGATGAAAAAACGACGGCCACTTGAGAAAAATTAGGGTTTCTTCATAAATTTGGGTTTTTTTCATAAATCAAAGGTAAATCTTTATAACCCTTTTTAATTAAAGTTTTTTAATTCTTTCTCAATCATCTTATGATGGATTTAGGTTAGGGTTTGAGTTAAAATCTGTATAGATATGATATTATAATGATTAGGTGAATTAGGGCTTGTAATTAGTGGAGTTATGGGTAATTAATTAGACTAATTATGTTAAAATCATTTTTTAAAAACTGGGCAAAATTTTAGGTCAATTGTTTTGACCATATATAGAGTTCTACAAACTCTTAATTTGCGATCCAAGTATCCCTGGAAAGGTAATTGAGTTGGCTTTCAAATTCAAGAAACGAGAACTAAATTGGAGGTCAGGAAGTAGGTCAAAAACAGGTTACAACAATCGGAGGTCAAAACAGTTTTGAAATCAGTCGGGTTTAATTTAATGTTTTAAGGTGATTGGGGTACTTAGGAGTACACTTGAGCCCTCTAATGGGCATGGGAGTTGGTTTATATATTAAATAAAATACCAGGGGTGGGGCTAAGAAAATGGGTTAGGGTAGGACCCCCTAATCACAACAAACTTTTTGTATGTTCAAAATCAGTAAAATCCAGATAGACAAAAGTATGGTTTAAGGTTGGGGCAAAGGGGAGGAGTTAGATATCATATGTAAGGGCATAGGGTTTCCTTTACAGAGGTCATGGGTATGGTTAGATGGGCGTTTGGCTTATTGTTTAGAGACCTAAAAAACGGGACTGTTTTGGGTAAAATGTTAACAAGACGGGTTATGAAGTAAACTAAGTTAAGGGCTTCGTAGAGGGGTGTAATGAGATGCTTAGAGCATATATATGAGTTATATATATTGGAGAAGGTTAGATGTCTAATATTAGGGTTTTTGCAAACTCTATTTAGATCTATTTTCCTCGACTCACTCGAATTGAAATCGGACTAAACGTAAGACTTAATTTGTTTTTGGTGAAATATATTTTTTTTGTACTTTTTTAAAACTAAAATCTTAATATAAGACTAATTAATCTATTTTAAAAATATAATTTAATCTTATAAAACTATTTTGAAAATTTAATGTAAAAGGAATTTATTTAAAACTATTTTTATAGAAAACTTTAAATGAAATCTAATTAAACAAAACTATATTAATTTTAAAATTAAATCTTTATTAACTAAAATTTAAACTAAAATTAAAATTTATAAAAAAAAAATTTAATTAAAATATATTTTTTATCTTTTTATTTTATTTAAAACTAGGTAAAACGAAATTTAAATAAAACAATTAATTAAAATCTAATTTAACTAAACTTGTATTAATTAAAATAAACTACTAGTAACGAAACTCCATATTAATTAAATGCTGCATAAATGAACACATAAAAGGGTTTAGAAGAGTTGGTTATGTTGTTGGTTTGTGATGCGAGAGGTCCTGGGTTCAAATCCCAGTAGGACCAAATTTTTAGCTATTTATTTTTTTTAGACAGATTAAACTCAGACCAAAAGAGTCTGAGTTATACAGCAATAAGCAAAATAACTAACAAAAGCAGAAAACCAATAAGCTAATTAAAAGAACAAAAATAGCCAACCAACATACGCAAGGAATAAGCAGTAAAAATAAGCTATACTAAATCAAATAACTAAGCAGATAAAAATAAATAAGCTGAAAAGACCAAACAGCAACTAATAAAGTAAACAAATAAGCTATAACTAATAAGCTAAAAACCTAATAAGCAAATTAATCTAAACAGAACTACTAAAATAAGCAGATTAAAGCAGTAACAAAAACTGAATCAAAACTAAACAGATCCAAAATAATTTCTAAAATAAAGCAAATCCAAACACTGAATTATAACACAAGAAAAATAAGCAAATCCAAATAGACTTATATCCAAAAAAGTAACTACTAACTAAAACAAGTAACAACTATCCAAACATAAGCAGAACCAACGAATTAAAAAAATTCAAACAATAAGCAGATAGCACTAACTAGAAATAAACATAGCAATAAAACTAGCAGATATTATAAAATCAAACTAAAACATAACAAAAAATTAAATAGAAGATTAAAACCTAATGTCGAATCCGTTGGGACGACGGTGAGCGCTGAACCCTCTTGTGAATCGAAACGAACTGTCACCACCTTCGAATCACCTCCTTCGTCTCGAACCAAACGAACCAAACAGTATCCCAATCAAACGAACAGTAGAACAGTAACCTTTTTGATTCTTTTTTTTATATTTTATTTAAGCGAATAACTCCAACAATGAGATTCAAAAGAAACAGTTTAAAGATAAATTTAACTTTTGACAGGAATTTAAAAATGAGACGAAATGAATTAAAATATTACTTTTCATTAATAATAAAAGAAAATTACAATTGACTGGAAATTAAAAATTACATTAATCTAAAACTAATTTAATCCTAATTTAATCCTACTCCTAATTAATTAAAAAACAGTAAATAAAAATAAAGAAAAAAATGGACTATCCTCATTACAAGTTGTGTAAGGGCTATATAGGCAAACCTTAATCTCCCTTCATGGACTTGGTGCCCAAGTTCTTTAATCTTGGCCGCATATTTCTTTTCTCTTTCTTCTTCATTTGATCAAACGACTGAGAACACCACCCTTCACATGGATTGCCAGCCTGGTGTGATATGATTGGAGGGATGGTATTGGTGATTTGTTTTCACCAATCAACACAAAAGAATTGGCCACATCGGATGAAAGAGATAGGACCACCATGAGTGTTTGAATCCGATTCTTGGGGGGATTTAATTTACTTTGTGTGAATTACCCAATAAGGGTAAAATCCCCAAATTTCGGGTGGTAATTTTGGAGATATAAGCAATTAGGGTTTATGTGGTGGCTGTAAAAAATGGGAGAGAAAGAAGGAGAGGTGGGTGAGAGCTTTGGTATCATCGAACAAATAATGGGATGGGGTAATTCATTATTTATTGTGGGTGAGTGAATTTTGGGTTGACTGGTAAAAAGATAAAACGGTTTATTTATGTGAGTGGGGGTGTTGGTAGACACGTGTAAGTGATGGACGAGGCATTAACTGAGAAAACAAAGTGAATACTTTGTTTTTACTTTATAAATATTTCGTCCAAACCTTTTCTTCATTTGTTTAACCGTCCCAAACATGGGCTTGAGCCCAGAAAGCTCGAATATCTTTAAAAAGATTAAATCTGCTAATAACGAGCTTGATTTTGGCTTTGTCAATCTTTTTCTTCAAATCGTATCGATTTTGTCGGGTTTCGTGATCTTCGACACACTTTTGATCTTTTGACTTTGTCTTCGTCTCTTTTTGGACTTTTCATCAACATTTGACCGTGAAATCCCGTGTTTTCTCTTCTTTTGATCATTTGTACCTATTTAACACAAAAACACAAAACCACGCGTAATTCCGACATTTTACGATATAAAACACATGATTAGGTCTTGTTTTTCCTTGATTTAAGTGGCAAAAGGATAAGTGTTTACACACTTATTAAATCCCCTACACTTGACCATTGCAATGACCCCATGCAATGCATTATTTCAACGTATAAAGTTACATTTTTCTCATAATTAATTCATCTCGGACTTTATTAAGATATACTATTACTACTACTACGATGAAAAGATAGAGACAAAAGTTATAACAATTTATTAACTTGGAAATTATTTGATGGAAGAAACTTGTAAAGAAATATAAGACTTTAAATAGGGCTTTGGTGTTATGAATATTAATCACCCTCAAGTTTCACGTTCCCCATACCAAGCTTAAAAACGAGATCATTGTTTACCATAAGCCCATAGGTTAAAACCACTTATATAAGTCAATTGTGTAATACTCTTTCTCCAATTCCTATTTCGTATCTCTAGATTTTATTGATTGTCATTCACCCGTAGGCTCATTTGACTTATTTGATAATTATTATTCCAAAAATGAAGGCCAAACGGTGCAAACCCGACACTCAAAAACTAACCTCGTCCTCAAAAACGTTGTCACTAAAGTAAGCCCACATCAAGGATGATTTAACACGATTTAGGGAATAAATTCCCGGACCCAAAATTTGGCCGAATAGTACTACTTATTAATTATTCCACCAAAGTCATGTTGACTTTATGTGGAGTTTAGCAAGTTCACATCATATACCCTTAGGCTCTTTAAGATGTAAAAATGCTCCCCGTCTATTGTCCACACCCTAAGGCTACTTGAACGATAAACGAGGGAATTGATTTTATTGATCAATTTTTATTCAACACTTACCATGCCATACACCCTAAGGCTCTAATGACAAGGTTCGTGCTACATGCCCCACACCCTAAGGCTCCATGAGGTCATGTTTTAATCTTATTCTTTCTTTATTTATGATATATATAGTAGCCCAAATTCCGCGGTCCCATGGTTTGAATACCTCCTACTTAGTGGTTATGAGCCACCTTAGTCGGAAGTCCACAACGCTGGCACCCTCATTGTGTTCATGCTTTAATTACAAGGAGATTAAAGATTTGGCAAAGAGTTAAGATATCGAATCGACACCGTAAAAATCCTCATTTATTAAGCAATTTAAATATAGAAGCGGGAAGAAAGAGCCACGAAAGCCATATAAGGAAAAATTTACCCTTAAACTTATTATCAACTCTATCATCTCTCGTTCTCCACAATTTAAAATCTCAAAGAATGAGACTCGTGGATGCTTAGCCTAATAAACCAATTAAGGTCCATATGGTTAAGGATGCTAGCTAGAGTAAACTTGGATAAGTAAACTCGGGTTGAGTCAAAATATTCACGACGGGCCTAATATCTCAAAGATATCTAAACTTGTTACAACCATTTTATTTTATTTAATTTTTTTGACTTTATTCTTGAAATAGGAATTATAAATACGTTGTAATGATAAAAGGAAATAAAAGAAAAAAAACTACTAGGCCAAAATAGATCAAAAATTTGAAAAACGTTGAAATTAATTTTTTTTTTTTTTTTAATTTTCCGGTTAAATGGGGTCAAATTCATTGAAAAGCCCACTAAAATTTCGATAGAAATCCCCCTACACTTAATATAAACATTGTCCTCAATGTTTAAGCATGTGGGAGAATAAACTCCCCTACACTTAGGACATTGAGTACGTTGTTTAAGTCGAGCTAAGGAAAGGACAACTAAAGTGATTACATCTATTTGTCTTATTTAAATACAAGATTGAATCACAATAGCAAAAACGTATCGAAGGAACCGGGTACACGGGAAACACGGGAACACGGGTCGTGTCAAAAGTACCAAAAGTGGATCATCAAAGCACATGTCCCTGCACACAACATCACAACACACAAACAACCTACTTGGCTCCCCCTACACTTATTGTAGAAAATAGATATAAAAATAGATCATCGGGTTGCCTCTCGAGAAGCGCTTGTTTTTGTTAACCGAGTCACGAGCCTGACTCGACCCCGAATTAAATGGTCCATGGGGAAGTCTCGAATGTAATACCGGGATCAAAGATCTTGTCCTTGGTCCCAGAGGAACATAATAAATGAGAGGCAGGAGGATAAGTCATAGAAGGTAAAAAGGTCCTCTCAACATATGTGAAATTATCATCCACGAGAGTATCAATATTAAGAAACTCATCGATCTCGGGAATTAGAAAACCATCATCATTACTAAAAGTGATATGTGGAAGACAATCGATGGTAGAATCAAAAGTAATTGGCGAAGAGGCAAATGTTAATTTATCAAAATCCAAGTTTTCAAAATCAATATCAATATCAAGTTTTAAAACTCCATTTGTCTTCACATCAATACCATGATCACAATTAAGCTCATGCGAGAAATCCAATAACACGGGATCATAGAAAGCATCCTCGTGATGGAATTTCTCAATACTCGGGGTATAAAAGTCATCACTAAGGAGTAAAGAATCCGATAAATCATTAGTATCATGGTTTTCAAAAGTCGGTTTTGGTAAAATAGGAGAATCATCCTCATCCGAACCCGAGGAATAATTAAAAATGTAGTCGGAATCACAAGATAACTCATCCCTATCTACAAACTCCTTAGGTGTATGACAACTTATGGGTTCTTCTTCTATGCACTCATTATAAATTTCTTCACACTCCTCAAAAATTGGTTTCTCAAAACATGTCTCGCTAAGAGGATTTGAAGAAAGCATAAAGTCATTTGAAGGGGTAGGTGAAGGAGTCATAAAAGAAATGGGGTCATCAATGGGTAATGGAGGCTCAAGTATAATCTCGGGATTTCCTCAATAGGAGAGCTAATTGTATCAGTGGGTGTCAACACCCGAGGGTGAGTAAAACTCATGATAATCTCCGGGCCTTGTCTCTCCTTTATTGGCGGAGAGATGGAAGGATCCACAGTGGGAACATCACTACTAGTAGTGGTGTTAGCCTCAATATCAACTCTCAAAGATGGCTCAATATCACATTGAGCATGATAGGTTTCTAAAATGAGCATGAATTTCCTATCGGTTTCCTCTTGCATTTCTCTTAAGAATCTATCATGTTCCTCAAGTTTATGAAGAATTAAGTCCATTTGAGGTTGTGAAATACTCTCTTGATTATAGTTTTGAAAATTGCCTTCATTTGGAAAACCTTCATTATTTGAAAACCCTTGATTTTGAAATTCCCCGTAAAACCGTTGATCATATTGTGGTGGGTCACTAGTTGTAGGAAAACTAAGGGAGCCAAAATAAGTATTAGTATCATAACACATACTTTCCTCATTATTATAAACCTCCTCATAAGTTTTGTCACAATTAAAATAAGCATGAGGCCCACCACAAGTCGTACACTCCTCGGACATAATCTTATAACGCTCTTCTTGCAATATTTCCCAAATCAAACGATTATCCATGGTAGTGTCGAAAGAAATCGTAATAACAATAATTATTATGCTACGTAATATATTATAATAAAAGAAAAATCTTTTTGTATTTTTTAGAAAAACATATATTCGAAGAAAAATCGAAAGAAATCGAATTAAGAAAAATAACACTAATACGTAATATTTTTGGTATAATACTTTAGGAAAAGTATAACTTTTTGATTTTTTAATTTTTTTGGTGCAAGTCTTACGAAAGAATTTGCTTTTGTTGATTTTTTAATTTTTTTTGTATTTTTATCTTTTTGATTTTTTTATGTTTTTGATTTTTAACAAGAAAATAACGTTCAAAATCGAACGGATCCCAAAATCCAAATCGTCTCACGACAAATCGTCAATCGTAACGAGCGAAGCGGCAACGACGCCATTTTAATATTAGGGTTTTTGCAAACTCTATTTAGATCTATTTTCCTCGACTCACTCGAATTGAAATCGGACTAAACGTAAGACTTAATTAGTTTTTGGTGAAATATATTTTTTGGTATTTTTTTAAAACTAAAATCTTAATAAAAGACTAATTAATCTATTTTAAAAATCTAATTTAATCTAGTAAAACTATTTTGAAAATTTAATGTAAAAGGAATTTATTTAAAACTATTTTTATAGAAAACTTTAAATGAAATCTAATTAAAAAAAAACTATATTAATTTTAAAACTAAATCTATATTAACTAAAATTTGAACTAAAATTAAAATTTATAAAAAAACAATTTAATTAAAATATATTTTTTTATCTTTTTATTTTTATTTAAAACTAGGTAAAACGAAATTTAAATAAAACAGTTAATTAAAATCTAATTTAAACTAAACTTGTATTAATTAAAATAATCTGCTAGTAACGAAACTCCTATATTAATTAAATGCTGCATAAATGAACACAAAAAAGGGTTTAGAAGAGTTGGTTATGTTGTTGGTTTGTGATGCGAGAGGTCCTGGTTTCGAATCCCAGCAGGACAAAATTTTTAGCTATCTATTTTTTAGACAAATTAAACTCAGACCAAAAGAGTCTGAGTTATACAGCAATAAGCAAAATAACTGACAAAAGCAGAAAACCAATAAGCTAATAAAAAGAACAGAAATAGCCAACCAACATACGCAAGGAATAAGCAGTAAAAATAAGCTATACTAAATCAAATAACTAAGCAGATAAAAATAAATAAGCTTAAAAGAACAAACAGCAACTAATAAAGTAAACAAATAAGCTATAACTAATAAGCTAAAAACCTAATAAGCAAATTAATCTAAACAGAACTACTTAAATAAGCAGATTAAAGCAGTAACAAAAACTGAATCAAAACTAAGCAGATCCAAAATAATTTCTAAAATAAAGCAAATCCAAACACTGAATTATAACACAAGAAAAATAAGCAAATCCAAATAGACTTATATCTAAAAAAGTAACTACTAACTAAAACAAGTAACAACTATCCAAACATAAGCAGAACCAACGAAATAAAAAAATTCAAACAATAAGAAGATAGCACTAACTGGAAATTAATATAGCAATAAAACTAGTAGATATTATAAAATTAAACTAAAACATAACAAAAAATTAAATAGAAGATTAGAACCTAATGTCGAATCCGTTGGGACGAAGGTGGGCGCTGAACCCCCTTGTGAATCGAAACGAACTGTCACCACCTTCGAATCACCTCCTTCGTCTCGAACCAAACGAACCAAACAGTATCCCAATCAAACGAACAGTAGAACAGTAATCTTTTTTATTCTTTTTTTTATATTTTATTTAAGAGAATAACTCTAACAGTGAGATTCAAAAGAAATAGTTTAAAGATAAATTTAACTTTTGACAGGAATGTAAAAATGAGACGAAATGAATTAAAATATTACTTTTCATTAATAATAAAAGAAAATTATAATTGACTGGAAATTAAAAATTACATTAATCTAAAACTAATTTAATCCTAATTTAATCCTACTCCTAATTAATTAAAAAAATTAAATAAAAATAAAGAAAAAAATGGACTATCCTCATTACAAGTTGTGTGAGGGTTATATAGGCAAACCCTAATCTCCCTACATAGAATTGGTGCCCAAGTTCTTTAATCTTGGCCGCATATTTCTTTTCTCTTTCTTCTTTATTTGATCAAACGGCTAAGAACACCACCTTTCACATGGATTGCCAGCCTGGTGTGATATGATTGGAAGGATGGTATTGGTGATTTGTTTTCACGAATCAACACAAAAGAATTGGCCACGTCGGATGAAAGAGATAGGACCACCATGAGTGTTTGACTCTGATTCTTGGGGGGATTTAATTTACTTTGTGTGAATTACCCAATAAGGGTAAAAGCCCCAAATTTCGGGTGGTAATTTTTGAGATATAAACAATTAGGGTTTATGTGGTGGCTGTAAAAAATAGAAGAGAAAGAAGGAGAGATGGGTGAGAGCTTTGGTATCATCGAACAAATAATAGGATGGGGTAATTCACTATTTATTGTGGGTGAGTGAATGTTGGGTTGACTGGTAAAAAGATAAAACGGTTTATTTATGTAAGTGGGGATGTTGGTAGACACGTGTGAGTGAGGGACGAGGCATTGACTGAGAAAACAAAGTGAATACTTTGTTTTTACTTTATAAATATCTCGTCCAAACCTTTTCTTCCTTTTTTTAACCGTC
This sequence comes from Glebionis coronaria, assembly GCA_025667525.1. Lineage (NCBI taxonomy): Eukaryota > Viridiplantae > Streptophyta > Magnoliopsida > Asterales > Asteraceae > Glebionis > Glebionis coronaria. The sequence goes on along the minus strand of JANFOE010001287.1, from coordinate 184,851 downwards.
CCAAACATGGGATTGAGCCCAAAATGCAATCCTTCCACCGTTTAAATAATTCTCTTGGGCAAAAGTGATTTTTTTCCATCCGTGTTTAATTGAATTGGGCCATATGGTTTGGGCTTTTGGTTAAATATCAACTTTATATCCCATAAATGTGCCTTCAAAGCCCATTTAGCTAATGTGGGACCCATAAAGCTCTAATATCTTTAAAAAGATTAAATCTGCTAATAACGAGCTCGATTTCGGCTTTGTCAATTTTTTTCTTCAAATCGTATCGATTTTGTCGGGTTTCGTGATATTTGGCAAACTTTTGATCTTTTGACTTTGTCTTCATCTCTTTTTGGACTTTTCATCAACATTTGAACGTGAATCTCGTGTTTTCTCTTCTTTTGATCATTTGTACCTATTTAACACAAAAACACAAAACCACGCGTAATTCCTACATTTTACGATATAAAACACATGATTAGGTCTTGTTTTTCCTTGATTTAAGTGGCAAAAGGATAAGTGTTTACACACTTATTAACGTCCATCATGGGTTGATGAGCCATCTTAGTGTTTGGTTCATGTTTTGATTGTGCGCTTTTGTTTGTTAGTTTTTTGCTAGTGCGCGGATTTTTGGAGAAGCTCAATCGGGTGAGTTTCATAGTCCCATGTCTACTAATGATTTTGACTTCCAGATGGGATGGAAGAGAAACTGTCTTGTTTTTATAAATTATGCTGTGAATGTTTTGGGTTTGGTGATGGACTTGTGCATACTTATGTGATTAACTGCTAGTTGATTCATGATTGTTTTATGTTTTGACTTCGTACCAAGGAGATGTTGACAAGGCGGGGCCTTGGGGAGATACATAGATGTGTGAGCATCTATGGGACCAATGGATAATGACAAGGCAGGGCCTTGGGATTGGTACATAGTTGTATGGGCGCCTATGGTACCATGGTGTTTGGTAAGGCTGGGAGCCTTGGATTTGGTTTGGAATGATTGATCTTGAATGTTAGTTGTTAATGCATACTTGTAGCACAATGTCCATATGTTTAGTGGTTTATGGTTGTTCACAGCTTATTATAATCTATTTTTGGTTAGATTCTAAACCTATGACTCTCACCAACATTATGTTGACGTGTTTTAGTGTCTCTTTCAGGTGATAAAGTGGTTAAGCGTGAGAACATATGTGGCTAGGATTGGAGTCGCGTAGGAATGCATTTAGAAGGAGATCCCCGTTCTTTCTTAGTTTATTTTTCTGTTTGTTTCAATAAGTGATACTATGATCCTATATGTTGATTTGTTTGTGTTATTTGTTTGTCTTTGGTAAGAGGTACGACTGTTACCTACTTGCCTAGACTCCTGCATTTTGTGGAGATATTGTCATGACATTTGTGTCACCATTTTATGACATTTCCATTTCATTTAGTTATCTCTATAGACACGCCATGTTGTGATGATATACATATGTCGCGCCCCATATTCTGCCATGTTTGGGTGTGACATATGAATGCATGAAAACAATGAATGCATGAAAATCGATTGTCAGTTCTAGGAATACCATAGTGACTACCCACTAATCACAGGTCGTGTTTTGAGAGCCTACAGGTCGAAGCCTTGGCTCTGATACCATAATTGTAACACCCGATTTTGGTAAATGGAATGTCACGCGTGATTATGGCGTGTCATCAAAGCATACAAGGATAAATTTCTTAAACATTACATGACCATAAAGAAATACCGGAAACATAAATCGGTACCCCAAAGTATAAGCTTATCACACACAAACATAAGTACTGTAAAGGAAAAGGACTAAACAATGTCCATAGAAGTTAGTAGCAAAATGTATGATGATAAGCATAAAGTAATGAAGGCTAGGAAGATTCCAATCCATATGTGTAACACCCCCAAATTACCACGCAACGGAATACCACTATGGGGCGCTACTCATAGCACATCACACACAATCACAGAAAACGACCTCAAAAGAGACGTTAAAAATATTATACAATCTTGTCCAAAAAGTTTCCCATCCCAATATATATAAAATCAGAGTAGCGTTGGTCCCAAAAACCGTTACCAATCACAATACATTAAATGCTTAAAAGCAGTTTATTCATTTCATAGGATAGAAAAGTAAACAAAGATTTAGACAAGTAAGCACCAACTTCATCCTCACATGCTCCGCTGCTATCCATCTTGATTACCTGAAATACATGTGTAAAATCATCAACACAAAGGTTGAGCAAGTCTATAGGTTTTACAAATCATTTGAAAACAAGCAAAGATTATAAGTTTGTGGCATGCATAATAAGCATCGAATAATAATTTGCATCAACCATATTAATTGTATATAGCACAAATTGAAATAAGCTCATGGAACTGAGCCTTTAGACACTCCCATATCAGTCTAATAAGACAAGAGATTTATTAATTGTCGTTACCTTCAGATTATTGGTACATTGTCGTATACCTGACTTCTCAATACAATATGTTCAAACAATGTGGAGGTCGGGCCTAAGCTTCTGTGACAAGTCCACACAAACTGAACCGGGGCGGCTTCCCCCATAGATCTATTAATTGTACTAGCGGTTAACCCATCATAGGTTAAGTAGCGGTCCATAATTTAGGCTTTAATAATGGCAATCACCTAATGCAATTTAAAGGCAACCACTGGTCCATTCATAGAGGGACAAGTATACCATAAAAGACTTGTGTTCTAAGTTTATGAAAAACATGTATTCCCCCTCGCGGGTTTAAAAACCATTTACAAAATAGTGTAAAAGCGAGGGTATAGACTTACCTTAGATGGGATACGAAGCTAGTTGTAGTAGTGATCGCCGAAGTGAAGATGCCTCCCAAATATATACACATCAAAAGCCGTCACCTAAAAAATAAGGTGCGCGCTTAGCCACATACTTAAGTATTTCAAAACATACTTAATATAATAAAATCATCGACTGAAAATATTATGTACATAGACATGATCAATTAATACAAGTGATTCCTTCTAACTCCACGACAAGTACTAGCTTTCCAAGACTAGCACCTTCGATATTGATCCATCTCAAGATGCCAAATCAATACGGTTCAAGTACCCTAAATGGGTCTCCAATCTCAGAATATACACTCTCACACATTACTTATATTCTTTTATAACTTTGAGAAGCTAATAGATTAGCCTCTCGTCTCAAACTATGACACGAGGTTAAGTACCTCCCAAAAATACTCACCCGGTACTTACCAAAAGTACACGCTGTTTTACCATACCTAATCAACTCCGTTTTTGACGAAACTTGGTGACAAACTCATTTAAAATCTGTAGAAGACTCAGTTTAAATTTCATAAAATGATTCATATTTTAGAACCACCTGCTCGATACATCTTTAGACATTAAAAACCGGACAGTTTTGCACACTTGCATCGTAAAACTATTTTGACCTTGTTAAACATTTCCATTTATAAAATCGCCACTTGACTTTAAAAATAGACTAAAAATGCTAAGTTTAGAACCTACAACAGCCTTTGATCAGTCTTAAAACTCAACTTATAGTCCCCGAGATTCGATCCAAATATCGACAACAATTTCGTATTGTGTCAACACTCGTCTCCCGGTACACGAATATTCAAACTAGCATAACTTTTGACTCGTTAGGAGTTAAAAGCTCTATCTTATATCGAAACGAGCGTCTCGACGACTACTAAAACAATAGCTAATAATATCAAACTTTATCCAACATTTACTGTATGAAAAACGGCCTTAAACCTACTGATGTAAATCACCTTTTTAAAAGTTATATCAACAACCATTTTGACCCATTTTTATCAACATCAACACTTCAAATAGGCTATACCCATCATCTACAACATCTCCATTCATCCCTAAATCACTTGCATGATCCATCCTTTCAGAACCCATATAAAAAATATAACATGCAACACTTTTAATATCAATTATAATAATAATACCACATTACTACAACAATAAAATAGATCAAACACCATTGTTCTTGAGTAAAAATATTTGAAAAGTAAAAGTGAATTCATGTAAGTAAAAATCATACCAATAGAATCACCATTGAATTTCAAACATGGGACTTTGTTTAGATTAGCTTGAATCAAGCTTGAAATTAAATCAAAGGGGTGTTTGTTGTGCTTGGTGTCACGGCAAGAAAAAGAAAAAAAGGAGAGAGAGATAATTTTTGGTGGATGAAAATTATGTGTGTGTATTTTATGAAAGATTTTTCCTTTTATATGGTGGGTGAAGGGTATATTTTGCAATTGGTACATTCTTGTGGAATAAAATGTAAATATTAGTTAAAAAGCGGGAAATAACATCCAGCCAATTTTATAAATATTTATGAGAGTCGGGTTTCATAAAAATATAAATCTCGTTTGTTAAATCGATCGTTTTAATAATTAAACGCACACAAAACGAAATAATAAAGTTCGACTCGACTTAAAACGTAAATGAATTTTTTTTTCAGAAATATCAAATATCGAAATAATCGATACTAAAATATAATATTTGGGCATCCATTGGCATCGCGATCACTATTAGTACTCTTCGATCGTCACAACAATTAAATATAGTCACACATTATCGGTTTCAACTAAAACCATCAAATATAATAATACTCATCATTACTTAGAAATTAAAAATCCGTTAAATAATTAAGATAAAATAATGACGTTAAGTTCGGGTTATTACATCCTCGCCACCTTAAAGGAGCGACGTCCCGGTGCTCACCTCGCCTCATATTCGTATTGTGTTCCACTAGGAAAGATAAGGGAACTTGCTTCTAAAGAAGCTCTCACGATCCCAGGCGAATCTAGAATCCACGATCTCCACTAGTTCTTATTACAAAACACAACTTGTCGTCAAGTTGTATCTCACCAAAAGGGGATGAATAAATCCATATCCACCAATCACTCCTTCAAGCTCGACACATGAAAATTTTATAAATTACCTGAAGCTCATTCAATGACAAGAACAAATTATAGGATTTTTCGGGTAAGTCCATTGAAAAGGAAGGTTTCAATTTAAAGGATATCCATTGTCCGGATAGCCATGGACTCACATAAAAAAGAACTAACAAGAAAAACATTTTCGTCATCGTAGTGCGCTCACACTCGGATCCATACTCAAAAGATAATTCAAAGACACCATCTCACTTCCGCCCACGCGCATTGAAGTCTCAGTAAACATCGTCGTTGAAAGTCAAAAAGATATTACATAATATGTGTTCTACATGATCGGACGTCATCGGATGATGCCGTCTCAAGTCAAAAAGATATTACTTACGATCATTAGAGTAGACCACACACCATATAATTACATAAAAAGAAAAGGTCCAACATAAACATCCAATATAGTTCTCCACCGTTGGTCATCGAGAAAACCTTGAACGAACCCTTGATAATACAATTCAACTTCTAAAGCCTTCTCACGTGTGGTGTCAGCTACAGCGTACCCCTCGAGTGATAACGAATTTATTAATTCCAATCATTAAGAAATTCGGTCCATTGGCGAAGATTCACAACATATCGGGCATATCAACAGCTTCTGCTCCAATGCTCAGCATACCAAATGTATCCCACTAACTTCTGTTTCAGTTTTCATCATATAAAGGCATCCTTCTACTTCATCATTCATCATATAGAGGTGTCTTGATAGTTTCTACTTCAGTGCTCAAGGTGATGCATCATATTCCTCGTTTAATTTGTCATGCTGGCCTCCAAGAGTTTTATCATCAATAAGAGTCTTCGGTTACCCTTCGATAATAGCAAGTAGAATTAGAAAATCTTCACATCCATGATGAGTTGTCGTTAATAACTTGATACTCAGTCAATCCAGAAGTACATTCATAAATCCTGGTGATGCTTAAACAAGTCGCCTATTCTCGGAACGGTCAACGATTCTTAACAATCTGCTTATAAAGCTTGCGATCATAAAGACACATTAGAAGTGGTCCATAGAAGTAACTCATAACTTGAGAGAATTCCAACGGGTTACTCGTACATAGACGATAATCGACGATCATCATAATGACAACGACACTGAACGATTCTTACCAACGAAATACGATTCGAAGGAAGACGCACGCACACCAAACATCCACAAATCGAGCTAGACATACTTGGGCCCACTCATTTATAACTCCTTGTCTACATCAAAAGGCGTCCCCTTTCATGTATACAAGATTTTATAAATTTACGGTTCGGGAACTTATAACTTTCTCGTTCAAATGAAAAGGCGTCCCAATCCAATTCAACAAAACCATTATAAGTCAACCTACTCAAGTATTACTATCTCTCAACACGATATCATATCAAAATACCATAGTAAATACAAGGTGTCAATAAACATACATCATGATTTCTGTATTCAAACGTCCAATTCCATCCGAATAAGGAAAACACCACAATCTAAGGTCCAGTAGTTTAAAATTTTCTTATTCAAATGTCATAATCCATTTAAGTAAGACAACTTTAAACGATTATTAGTTGGGCGAGTTAAAATCTCTATATCTAAATGTCCCATTCCATTTAGATACACAGTATTAAGTCACTCAACCGAATGACTACTACGAGCATATCATTGTTGTACCCAAGCTATATATATTTGATTAGGATATATATATCTTAAGTCCAACATTGGCATCCTCCTTTTCGCCAATAAAACGTGGTCATATAAAATCAAATCACACGTCGCATTACGTAGGAGACATCGCCTCGGATAAATGATTCTTCAAAATCATAAGGAGTACTCGGAACACGAATATCACATCAATCAATTACGTTTCGAAAGGAGATGTCCTAAAATGGCACATCACGATACGATGATAACAATCGAACTTAAACAAGTCGATATGCGATAGGTTACGAAACCATATATACATACTCAAAGTATCAAACGAGTTTCATACTCGTATTCAGATAACATAATCATCAGTATTGGTGATTGGCAGTGAAACCAGATTCTGATACAAAACCGTATTATTGAATGTATGAAAATCATTCATGGAACATTTCTTCGCGTGCAATGCCTTTAAATACCATAGTATATGCATACATATACATACTACCATTGCTACATACACATAGGTGCACATAATGACAATCAATCATAAAGTAATACATGAATAGCCTTACCGGAGCCATGCGGAGTAGTTACGTGCTTAAAACCTTTTAAAACATACCAAAAGTTATAGTTTAGGACATTTTCAAAATCGACCTAGTTCTCTATAACTTGTGGCTCTGATTACCAATTTGTAACACCCCCAAATTACCACGCAGCGGAATACCACTATGGGGCGCTACTCATAGCACATCACACACAATCATAGAAAACGACCTCAAAAGAGACGTTAAAAATATTATACAATCTTGTCCAAAAAGTTTCCCATCCCAATATATATAAAAATCAGAGTAGCCTTTGTCCTAAAAACCTTTACCAATCACAATACATTAAATGCTTAAAAGCAGTTTATTCATTTCATAGGATAGAAAAGTAAACAAAGATTTAGACAAGTAAGCACCAACTTCCTCCTCACATGCTCCGCTGCTATCCATCTTGATTACCTGAAATACATGTGTAAAATCATCAACACAAAGGTTGAGCAAGTCTATAGGTTTTACAAATCATTTGAAAACAAGCAAAGATTATAAGTTTGTGGCATGCATAATAAGCATCAAATAATAATTTGCATCAACAATATTAATTGTATATAGCATAAATTGCAATAAGCTCATGGAACCGAGCCCTTAGACACTCCCATATCAGTCTAATAAGACGAGAGATTTATTAATTGTCGTTACCTTCAGATTATTGGTACATTGCCGTATACCTGACTTCTCAATACAATATGTTCAAACAGTGTGGAGGTCGGGCCTAAGATTCTGTGACAAGTCCACACAAACTGAACCGGGGCGGCTTCCCCCATAGATCAATTAATTGTACTAGCGGTTAACCCATCATAGGTTAATTAACGGTCCATAATTGAGGCTTTAATAGTGGCAATCACCTAATGCAATTTAAAGGCAACCACGGGTCCATTCATAGAGGGACAAGCATACCATAAAAGAGTTGTGTTCTAAGTTTATGAAAAACATGTATTCCCCCTCGCGGGTTTAAAAACCATTTACAAAATAGTGAAAAAGCGAGGCTATGGACTTACCTTAGATGGGATATGAAGCTAGTAGTAGTAGTGATCGCCGAAGTGAAGATGCCTCCCAAATATATACACATCAAAAGCCGTCACCTAACAAATAAGGTGCGCGCTTAGCCACATACATAAGTATTTCAAAACATACTTAATATAATAAAATCATCGACTCAAAATATTATGTGCATAGACATGATCAATCAATGCAAGTGATTCCTTCTAACTCTACGACAAGTACTAGATTTCCAAGACTAGCACCTTCGATATTGATCCATCTCAAGATGCCAAATCAATACGGTTCAAGTACCCTAAATGGGTCTCTAATATCAAAATATATACACTCTCACACATTACTTATATTCTTTTATAACTTTGAGAAGCTAATAGATTAGCCTCTCGTCTCAAACTATGACGCGAGGTTAAGTACCTCCCAAAAATACTCAGCCGGTACTTACCAAAAGTACACGCTGTTTTACCATACCTAATCAACTCCGTTTTCGACGAAACTTGGTGACAAACTCATTTATAGTCTGTAGAAGACTCAGTTTAAGTTTCATCAAATGATTCACATTTTAGAACCACCTGCTCGATACATCTTTAGACATTAAAAACCGGACAGTTTTGTACACTTGCATCGTACAACCATTTTGACCTTGTTAAACATTTCCATTTATAAAATCGCCACTTGACTTTGAAAATAGACTCAAAATAGTAAGTTTAGAACCTAACAACATCCTCTGATCAGTTTTAAAACTCAACTTATAGTCCCCGAGATTCGATCCAAATATCGACAACAATTTCGTATTGTGTTAACACTCGTCTCCCGGTACACGAATATTCAAACTAGCATAACTTTTGACTCGTTAGGAGTTAAAAGCTCTATCTTATATCGAAACGAGCGTCTCGACGACTAATACAACAATATCTAATAATATCAGACTTTATCCAACATTTACTGTCTGAAAAACGGCCTTAAACCTACTGATGTAAATCACCTTTTTAAAAATCATATCAACCACCATTTTGACCCATTTTTATCAACATCAACACTTCAAATATGCTATACCCATCATCTACAACATCTCCATTCATCCCTAAATCACTTGCATGATCCATCCTTTCAAAACCCATATCAAAAATATAACATGCAACACTTTTAAAATCAATAATAATAACACATTACTACAACAATAAAATAGATCAAACACCATTGTTCTTGAGTAAAAATATTTGAAAAGTAAAAGTGAATGCATGTAAGTAAAAATCATACCAATAGAATCACCATTGAATTTCAAACATGGGACTTTGTTTAGATTAGCTTGAATCAAGCTTGAAATTAAATCAAAGAGGTGTTTGTTGTGCTTGGTGTCACGGCAAGAAAAAGCAAAAAAAAGGAGAGAGAGATAATTTTTGGTGGATGAAAATTATGTGTGTGTATTTTATGAAAGATTTTTCCTTTTATATGGTGGGTGGAGGGTATATTTTGCAATTGGTGCATTCTTGTGGACTAAAATATAAATATTAGTTAAAAAGCGGGAAATAACATCCTGTTAATTTTATAAATATTTATGAGAGTCGGGTGTCATAAAAATATAAATCTCGTTTGTTAAATCGATCGTTTTAATAATTAAACGCACACAAAACGAAATAATAAAGTTCGACTCGACTTAAAACGTAAATGAAATAAAAATTTCAGAAATATCAAATATCAAAATAATCGATACTAAAATATAATATTTGGGCATCCATTGGCATCGCGATCACTATTAGTACTCTTCAATCGTCACAGCAATTAAATATAGTCACACATTATCGATTTCAACTAAAACCGTCAAATATAATAATACTCATCATTACTTAGAAATTAAAAATCCGTTGTATAATTAGGATATAATAATGACGTTAAGTTCGGGTTATTACAATATGCACGTATGCTTAGAGTCTACGAGCGTCCCTAAGTACCTGCCGTTTTGGGTACATGAAAGGAAAACGGCTGAGCATAACGCTCAGTGCACGGATATACAAGCATAGAATGAATAACATAAGCATATACAACATATAGCAGCGGAATTGATTAAATCCTAGAAAACCTGGTATAACTTAGTAAAACTGGTTCTATAGTTTGAAAAGCCTTATGTTTATCTTATGAAAACTGTTTAACATGTTAACCATTAAGCCAATATAGGTCATGAAATATCAGCGTGCATGTATACTTAGAGGGGTGACCTCGTCATGCAATTAGAGGGGTTGCCTCTAATTAATATAGTTTGGGTAGGAGGGATCAGCTCCTTGTGAAGGATGCAAGGCACACACCACATTCACCTGAATAATATGTTAAAAACATGTAACCTAGGATGCACCCATACGCCCCAAATGATAACATAATAATATGGCCAAAAGCTGGAAGGGACGCCACGAGCTATCACTCTGCCGTGGTGAAGTCATAACACTGGTGCCTCTAGTGTTATGGTTATGGTACCTCCATAACTAGGTGAAACTGGTCATGCATGTATATGGCTTAGGCATTTAAACTAAACATAAGCAAATCAAAACATATTAAACATATACTGGGAAAACAGTTGGCTGCATACGGGGAAATCCTAATAAGGAAAGAATGTCCATACTGAAAGGACGGAGAATCCGTACCTTATGTCCAGTGAACGGAAGAGAGTCCTACTTCGATCTCACTAATGCTACATAAATAGTGTACGTGTATAAGTATTCTGATTACTGAGTACATAACTGATTTTATATCGTGTCTTAGCTTGTTATATATGTTCATGTCTTGTTTTACTGATTTTATCGTTATGCTGTGTTTATCATGTATTCTGTATATCCTGATTAAGTATTACTTGTATTTCTTGTATTATTATACTTGTTATATAATAATAAGTAACTTTCTAAAAATAGCAGGTTTCCTAAAATAGAAAGTTTCCAAAAATTGAAAGTTTCTAAAAATAAAAAGTTTCCAAAAATAGAAAGTTTCCAAGAATAGATTAACTGCTTAAAATAGATAAGTTTCTAAAAATAGAAAGTTTCTAAAAATAGTAAGTTTCCTAAAATAGAAAGTTTCCATAATTAGAATTAAGCTGGATTAATATGCTAAATAAGATAAGCTTAAGTCTTACTGATTAAATATACTAAGTCATGTGATTAATAGTATAGTTTATTAATTCATGCATGTAAATTAAACAAACTATATGTTATAAGATTTCATTAAATATAACATGATTTAATTAAATTATGTGTATAAAATACTTAGGTTAAAACATGTATCAATAATTATATTAATATAACCTTAGTCATGATAATTAATTAATTACAAGTCATGTTTTTATAATTAATTAATTGCTATAGTCTAAATTACATAATAAAATACTTAGGTTATAATCATGTATTAATAATAATAATAATAAACCCTAAGTCATGTTTTAATTAAGTTAATTAAATACCATGTTAAATTAGTTTAATTACTTGTAAAAATAAATGCACATGTAAAATAATTAAGCTTGTAAAATAATTAACCCGATCCCGTGTATTATACTATTAAACCGTGTCGTGAACCGGACCCGTGAACGCGTGAAAACCCATGAACCAAACACCCCCGAAAACAGTTGCAAACCGGCCTAAGCCGGTTGCCCCTGCTCTCGGAAAGTTGCCACCGGCTGTAGCCGGTGGTCTTGTCCTTCGGCCAGCCGCTGACCACATAGGGTTCCCACTGGCGGTTGCCAGTGGTTCCCCCTGCTGCTGCGCTTCCCCTTGCTTACCATAATTAGCCATCGGATTTGGCCGGTGGTGGGGTTGTGGCTGCCGAGACTTCCCAAAACCACAAGGACATCCCCCGACGCGAGTCGGGGTGCCTTGTACCCTGCTGCCGACCGAACACCCAACACCACCGAGATATGGTCTCGTGTGGTGGTGCGAACCGAACGCCACCGAGAGCATCATGGCTCTCGGTTTGTATGGCGGCCGAACACCAAAACCCGAAAACAACCCAATAATTTACCCCACCATGATTCTTAGCATGTTTTTAATCTTGTTTTTATTTTCCGATGATTAACTATGCATAAAACATAAAAAGAAAATAAAAATAAAGGTTTTCGGATTACCAAAACACGTGGAATCAATAGATCTTGAATACACGAACACGTACTAAGGATTTGCTTAAACAAAATCAACGAATCACCCTTGTTCTTGATTGTATCCGCCGGCCTAAGGGAGAGAGAGAGAGATTTCTAGGGTTTTTGCTTTTTGTAAAATTTTACTGTGAATGTTTATGTTTTTCCTTGTTTGTTTACTAAATAAAAACAATGGGTTGGGCCCCTCCTTCTTTGTGTTTCGCGGCTACCAGGGCCCACCAAGGGAAACCCGTAGCTATTTCGTGTTCTAAATTATTATGTGTTCGTGGGCTCGTATTTACGTGACATTATTATTAAATATTCGTGTCATAATGTATCCTTGTACGTAGTCCTAATAATAATTATGTAAATACATAATTATACGTTTGTGATTATTACGTTCATGATTTCATGTTCGTGATTATAATTATTGTTGATAATAATTATCGTGCATTAATACATACTTAATATTTATAGTGTAATAACATGTACGTAATTCTTGTAATTAATATTCATGAAACGTAAACATGTTATAAAAGGAAACTTTTAATCTTGTACGTACGATTATAAGTGTACTGTTCATGGTAAAAGCATGCGGGATTTATAGGCGACATCTGGGAGGATGGTCCTCCGAATCAGACCCCAAAGGTCATGAGGGGGAGGCGGTGCCCCACTTCTCGGTTGGCTATGATGACCACTTCTGTGAGAAGAGTTATGAGCTTTCTTCCCATCAGAGTTCACCCTCTCCCACACACTAGTGCGGCGATTGTTCACAGGAGTTTCCAACACCGGGCGTCTAGTGGAGCCGTCGGACCTATCCCCATCCTCATGGGCTTATTGCAATTCATGCATGATGTGATCTCCTATGCGCTCGAATATGTTCCGATGTTGAGGGGTTTCCTCAAGGGGAGGTTGTTCCTGGGTGTGCACCCTCCTTCCCCTCTTCTGAGTTCGAGGGGAGGTACCAGGCGCGGGACTGCCAAAGTTAACCCTGGATTGGAGGTTCCTTCCCAGGTTTAGCCTTGACGAGATGCCCGGGACAATTCTGTCAAAGTTCTGTGTGAGAACACGCTCGAGGTCCTCGTCGCCGAGTGAACCCCCTTCCAATTTTGTCTCAACCACTTGTGGCCTCTACGGCTCCTTGGTATGTGCCTTTGGCACAACCCTCAGATCAGGATTATCCAGGGTGATGGTTGGTGGTGGGGTATTATCGGACGTACCTGCCCCACCAAGAGACTCAAAGATGTTTCGATTATTCGGTTCGCCTGCTTGGCCACCAGAGGGCTGGGTGAAGATGAATATCCTATCACCCGCGGACTTCTGATTCCCAAGATTCGTGTTCCTCGGGTTTCCTTGAGTGTGTCCCTTTGTCATTATGAGAGATTGAGATTAAGATTGAGTTTAGTTTAGTGTTAGTGTCCCACGGATTGCGCCAACTTGTTGATACAAAAGTTGGATGATCCTTGCTTGACCCAAATTAGGCTTAATTCGGGTAGGCTAGGCTCTGGCTCTTGCACCAAGTGAATATCTTGCTGAGATCATGCACACTAAAACAACACGCATTAATTTTACTGTAGGAACGTGTCCCACGATTAGCTTCCGGAGTAAGAGTAAGTAATCGGTTTAGGGTTAGATAATCGGTTGTGAGTTGAGAGAAGAGAGAATATGATACCTTTGTGGAACCCTTGGGGGTTCCTTAAATAGGCGGTGAAACCCTAATGGGCTGTCACCGATGCTTCGGCCCCAAGCAAAGGATAAGTGCCATAATTAGCTTGATTGTTATCTTCTAATTATGGTGAGTGTATATCCTATACTTTGGCGCAAATCCCAATCCTAATAAGATTGTGATTCTATCTAACCCTATACCGGACGTGCCGGGTCGTGGACCGTACACATCTTATGTGGCTACTATTCATTCAAGCCCATAAGCTCAAATGACATTAATCCAACCCATTCGTGATGGGCCGGATGCGGGTAATACCTGTGGGCCAGGTTCATGACCCGGTTGGGGACTATACGTCATCAGTAACTTATAATTAACTCTATCATTTCTCGTCCTCGTTTAAGAGACTTAGCCTAATATAATGTTAAGGAATCGACGCTAAGTGCTCAACACACACGGTTGATTCAAAAATTACTCTTATTCTCGCCATCGGAATATCTACATTCGTGACTTCAAACACTTATGAAACATGAGAAAAAAATTTAAAATTTGGCCATTTTTAGCCTTATTTTGCAACAAAACGATATATAAAAAAGATAAAATTTGGAAAGCGTGAGGGTTGGCAAGGCAAGTATCTATTCACCCCCCATACTAAAGTTAAACATTGTCCGCAATGTTTCGAGTCTAAGGGTAGGATACCCCCATACTAGAGACGAAGTCGAATGCTTAATCTAGCATGGAAAGGGTGGAACCATTAAATCAATAGCCGTTTATGAAGTATGCTAAAAACTTAAGGTTAGAACATCAAATGATATATCATATGGATATCGATAAATTCTTCCAAGCAAACGATTGAGTGCTCACGTAAAACGAACATGAGAGGCTCCAATCGTGAAGATAATGATCATCTAAAAACCACAAGTCAAAAACAACCACGAAACAAAGGTTGGAAGGGCACAAATCCCCTCATGTAAGCTACATTAGAAAGCGATAATATGTACATGGATAAGCATGGTAACTCCCTACGAGGCACCTTGTTTTTGATAATCGAGTCAAAATCTCGACTCGAATCCCCATAAATATGATCATTTAGGGATAATCATGGTATGGTCATTTTTGGTGGGGCTTACATGATAAACAGGGCCCGAAAGTACGTGGAGTACCTTAAAAACCTGATAAACATATATCAGGGTCAAAGTTAGTGTCCTCGTTTTCGGATGGAAGACAAAACAACGCTACTCCAACCGAAGCCAAAACCTCAAAAAGGTCAAAAAATAGATGAGAAATATAAGGGTGGGAAAATGGGTAAGGCACTAAAACCATGAGCTACTCGAGGTAGACTCACACCAAGCAAATGAATAAGTTTTCCATTTATTGCATTGGTGGAAGACTGCGATTTCCCTTTATAAGAAATTCTGGCATCGAATATCTCGTCCTCGGTGGAGAAATGGGAGGGAACATAAGGGGCTTCCCCACACTAAAACCACACAAAGCATCATCAAAAGGAGTAGACGAGCTTGTAGTACTCAAAACACGTGGTGATGACGGAGTTAGACTTGTAGAAAAATCTTTTAAATCCAGTTCAAAATCTTTTCCTTTTTCATCGTTCAATAACTCGTTATGAAAACCTGATATGATTATGTCAAAAATATTTAGTGTTTCTACGATGATGTTAGGCACACTAAAAAATCTCACATTTAAGTCGTGTTTAGGGGGTGGTGAGTTCTCAAAACATTTATCAATAAAGAACACCGCCCCCTCGGGGTCAACATATTCGTCATCCGAAAGATCTTCCGTAATAATCGGCAACTTATTGACACCTTCTAAGAATGTGTGTTCGAGGTGAGGCGAAAGATCGTTCAATTTGACGTGTGATGGTTCCTTGATTGAAGATGTAGGTTGGACACCCATAACCTCCACCGGCGGAGGAGATGGAAAATCGTTTTTATCGACAAATCCTTAAACTCTTTGTGGAAATTCTTTGCAAATGACATTGATTGAATCAACTTGGTTTAAAGTCGTGATAGAATAAACATGAGAAAGCTTGGAGTTTTGAATTGCATTTATGACGAGTTCCTCCTCATTGAAGCGTAGAGTGATTTTCCTAGCATGTACATTAATAAGCGCTCTTGACGTATCAAAAAATGAACGACCCAAAATTAGCGGAACTTTAGGATCCATGGGAATGTCTACAATGATAAAATCCACGAGATAGTAGAACTTTCCAACTTTCACGAAAACGTCTTCGGCTACTCTACATGCAAGAATCGCAGAATGATCGGCCATCTCGATAGACATTCTTGAAAGAGTAAGATTAGGAAGATTGAGCGACTTAAATATTTCAAGAGGCATCAAATTTATACTAGCACCAAGATAGGCCAAGGCGTAACATTCTTCCATATCTTGAATGCCACATGGAATTAAAAATTTACCGGGATTACCGACTTTTTGAGGTATGCGGCTAAGAAAAACCGATGAACAACTAGACGATTTTGCAATTTTTCTTTGTTATTCAACATACTTTGGAAGTTGGTGGCAAATCGAGGCATCATGACTAAAGTGTCGGCAAAACTTATGTTAAAATGCTAATCCCGAAACATTTTCATAAAAAGCTCGAATTGATAATTGTTACGTTATTGCGATTTTTCCTTGTTTCGTCTCGATAGATAAGGTAAGGGTGGTGTGGGTTGGGGCATAGGCATCGGCCTTGGAATCTCGGGTTCCACAATTGGTATTGGTTCAACCGTAGGTGTGGTTTGACTGGTACTTTGTGGGATAGCAATGTGCTCCTTTTCTACCACCACCTCGGGCTCTTTCTCGATTTCCTTCTCCGTAGAAGTACTAGGACGAGAGATTGGTTCCTTGAAAGTTTTACTACTATGAGTAGTAATAACCTTCACTTCTCCCTTCGGGTTTGCAATGGTATCACTAGGAAGACCACCCGAAGAAGATGGTTTACACATTATAGCCTCAAACATGCTTGATATTCTATCCTCAAACTTTGATTGCCTTTTATCCGCCTTAAGCATCTCTTGTTTAATTTCATGTTGGCCTTGTTCCATCTTTTGTTGATTTTGTTGTAACCTATACACGTTACTTTCCATTTTGTTAGCATGAGTCTTAGGTTCATTTGCAAGCTCGTTATCTCCCTTTGCATATTATCAAATCTAGCATCATTACCCGTTGCATAATCAACAAATTCATTTGGAAGATCTTTCATGTTTTGCAAACCTTTGTTATTGTTTTGAAAATCACGGTTATGATTTTTGTTTTGCAATTGCCCATTCTTCCCGCCATTGTTGTAATTACCCTTGTTAAAATTCTTTTGATTTCCTTGGTAAGCAACTTGGTTGTTGTTGTTTCGATAGTTGTTAGCATTTTGATTTTCTGGAGCTTGATTTGGGCGGGAACCTTGACAGTTTTGGTTGTAAGTTCCCGTTGCTACATAAGCACTCAAAGTGTTACCATCCACGGTAATGCACTCAGAAAAATCACGAGCTCCACCACACGATATACAACTCTTCTCAACCGTCTTAACCGATGCGGAATTCAAAGCATCTTGTGCTTTTCAATGAGTCATAAGAGTCGAAAACCTATCAAAAAACCTATGTTCCTCATTTTCTTCATCTTGCAAGGCACTCATGTTACGAGACAACGCTGATGAACCCATAGTGACAACACTCGGTGTGTTACGAGGGTTATAAACCTTAGACCTATTCTCAATTATCTTTAAAGCCTCATCGGTCGTTTTGCACAAAAAATTACCACCCGGCATTCAAATAATCTCGTTCATGATCGTTAAGCCTATTATAAAAAGTATCAGTTTGATGCAATTCAGGAAAATCATGGTGTGGACATTCATGTAACATTTCTTTAAATCTTTCCCAAGCCATAGAAAAACTTTCATTAGACCTTTGAGTAAATCTTGAAATCTCGTTTTTCAAAGTGTTGTTTTAGATGGTGGAAAAAATTGATTCACAAACTTAGAAACGAGATCATCCCACGTCAAAATCGAATTTGGGGGTTCTTTCTCGAGCCATATCTTGGCGGGTCCATCTAACGAGTATGAAAACAACATCATCTTAATGGCGTCGTGTGGCACATCCTTAAACTTGCTTGTCGCGGTTAGACGATTGAATTGCCTAATGTGATAATGTGGGGTGTCTTTTTCATGTCCGCGAAAATGGTTTGCTTGAAGCATAGACATTAAACCCGTCTTGATTTCAAAATTCTCCACAAGGATGGCGGGAATCACAATAGCTTCTCCAAAACCCTCGGTGGGAGCTTGAAGCAACTCCATCATAGTACGATTAGCCATGAGAGCTTATTGTTCTACAATAGGTTCCTCACTTGGAGATTCTTCACTTGGTGATTGTTCCTTTCGATTGCGACATTTACGTGCACGTCTTGCTTGGTTACGCGTTTGCATAAACGTCACGTACAATGTGGGGATGAGCAAAGAAGATTCTTTTGGGTGTTTTTACTTTTTCAATTTTTTGTGCTTTTGATTGTTTTTTACTTTTTTGGATTTTTGTGAATTACGTAGACACAAATCTACAAATCTCTCCTCAAATCAAATCTCTCGATTAAAGGAGCCTCAAGGAATGAAAACGATCACGTGAAGTGACCGCCTTCGATGACTTTAGAACGTTGGTGGAACACCAAAACATTCAACAGGGTTTAATCTTTGAAACCAAGAAAATATATATGATCCGTAGATAATACTTTGTGGTGGCAAACCCTCGATTAGCCCTTTTTATCAAAACACGCACAAGCAAGCGGAGGAAACGAGGTGACGCTAAGCACTTAAAAGCCGTTTTCCTTTAGGTTGTGAAATACAACCGCCTTATACCCACCTTATAGTTTGTGTTTATCAAAATCAAGCTTCACGAAAGTATTTATCTATTTTTGCCTTTTTTCTTTGTTTGAGCTTCGAATACAATGATTGAGTGATGAAATCCCAATCAAGGTTGTGTTTTCACACTTTTGGAGTACTTTTGAATTTATTGTGATACGTATAAAATATAGTAATAATATTCACACACAAACCGAAACCCGATAATACGTGTGCTTAGAGTTCTAAAACACACAATTACTATTTATGGATAATATCAAAACAAAATTTGTTTCAAATCAAAACACAACATGCCTCCCTGGAAGTTGCGCCAAAAATGATAATCGTAATAATATATTTTTGTTATTGAAACAAAGGCGTAAATAGGGTAAGTACGGCGATTTAGGAAAAACGTGCACAAATGACCCAATCGTTGTGAGTTCGTTCTCAAGTAGGCTTGGTGTGTGTGTTAAGACTTGATTAAGTTTGTGATTAATATTAAGAAAGAAATTGAGAAAGAAAAATGATGATGGTTACGATTAAAATTAAACTACGACGAATGACGTGAACGTAAAACCGTAAAATGTGACGAAATTTAAAAATTATCCTAAAAATTTCTATAGAATCAAAATAAATTCCTAAAAATGCAAATAGAGTTTACCAAAAATCAAAACTTACTCAAACCTTTTATTTAATTAAATAATAATTTTTTAATGCTAGTTAAAGCCCTAAAAATGATTTAATTAATAAAAAGCCCAAAGTAAGATTTTTCAATTTGTCAACCTCTAAAAAAACTTAAGTAAACTAAAAAGTTATTGAAAAATTTAAAACTAATTAAAACTATTTAAAATGATTAAAAATTAAAATTAAATATTAAAATAATATTAAAATTTCAAAATATATAAAAAATTCTAAAAACTTGCAAACTAATTTATTTTAACTTAAGAAAACCAGAAACGAAAGTGAAATGACCTAAATGGGCTTTTTGGGCCCAATAAGAAAAATATTAACCAAATAAGCCCAAAACTTCCAGATTAGCTTAAAATTAAATTTTAAACACAAAACTCTAAAGGCCCAAAAGCTGAATCAGTGCTTATCACAGCTTAATAGAACACAACTTATTCTTAATGGGCTTTTTGGCCCATTAAGCCATAAGCTAATGCCATAAGATGAAATTTGAAACACATCCTTCTTATGAGATTATAAAGCTATTTGTAAAAAGAATTTTTGAAAAAGCTCAAGAAATAAGACTGAAATAAGCAAAAGCTCTCTACACAAAACGACAAAATAGTCGTTTTCGAGTTCTAGACCACTTCAAGAGCTGATTCAAGTTGCAAAAGGTTTTAATTGACAAAAATAAGCTTAATCTACAAAAGGTTTTCAAATAAGCACACTCAATAAGCTGTAAAAAGCAATAAGCTGTTTTTGAAAAAGACAAAATAGTCGTTTTCTAGTCAAAAGCTAAAACCAAAAGCTGTAAACTTCAAAACTGACTTATAAGCTTAAAATAATAAGTTCTATCACAAAAAACAAGTTGTTGCACAATAGAATAAGCTATAATAGCTTATTAATAAGTTGATGAACAAATTACACTAGCAGTAGTGGGAAAGGGTTCCCACTGCTTTGACTTTTTGACTTGCTTTTTAGAGAGTATCACTTGGTTTCTTTTGACAAAAAGGGCACCCCTACAACCAGTGAGTTGTAGGGAGTCACAATCAAGCAGAAAAACACAAATTGATCCATCCAAATGATACAGTTTAATCAGGCAGTCCACAGATATGACACAGACATGGAATAAGCAGATCTGGTGATATAAAAGCAGATTAAGCAAGATTAAGCCAACCAAATTTAACCAAAAGCATACAACCGCTCACTTAGACTTAGTTTCACACAAATAAACTTGTTTAATGCACTAATTACAAGATTAGATCTAGATTAAAGCTTTTACAAGTTACTGATGAACAATGAACAAACAAAATGACCTTTTGTTGAACTACTTAACCACAAATCCAATTTCAAAGCCACAAATCCACAAATCAGGTTACACAAACTATGTTTTAGCACTTATTAACCCTATATTAGCATACACTCTAGGTGTTCCAAAATTTTCAGATCAAAATACCCTAAAACAAGCTAGATAGACCAAGATTCAGATTTGGAGTTTAAAAGCATAAGACTTGCAAATATCAGCATACAAACACCTTAATAACATATACAAACTCAAAACACCTTGTTGTTCCCTAATTTATTCACTTCACCATGGTTGATTAATAGAAAATAGATGAAAAGAATGAAGATTTCTAGAGAGAGAAAGTAGTGAGAGAAAGTAGAGAGAAGATGGAGAAACTATATGAGATTAGATTGAGAAAATGATAACTTGCCACCCTCCTAACATGCTAGGAGGGTGCTTATATAGTCCACCCACATGCGGGCTTTCTAATGGACTATATTTGTTTTGGGCCGGGCTTGAATAAATGCTTAGTACCTTGAAATAGGCCTTTTAAGCTAGCCATCAAGCCCGCAATATCACGACTATTTTAACTAACTATTACAACGTTCTAATAAATATTACAATGTAAACTTATGACCGAACATTTTTGTTTGAGTCAATATTTTGAGGCTAACAATCTCCCCCAATGTGAGGTCATTCCTCTTTTACATTTGGAAATCAGTGGAGATTATGAATTTCGTCATAAATGAGTCTTGAACGTGTAATAGTCGTCTTGTTCCTTCATGCTGTGATCTTTGAACCTTTGTCGTTGTCTTTAGACTTTGCCTTTAAACTTGAGATCTTCAAGTTATCCTTGACTTTTCTTTGCCATCTTGACATCTTGTGTCTTTATCCACATGCTCATACTTCGCATCATCTTGAAAGCTTGCTAACAATCTCCTTTGAATAGAGGTCATTCCTCTACATTAATTGTTAAGGAAGATTTTTATCATCAGAGTTGCGGAATTCTTTAGCTTTCTTGATTGTTGAATATGTCTTCAGGCATGAGTATGTGGTTTTTGAATCTTTGACTTTGCTGAGTACACCGTAACGTCACCTTCTTGGGACAAAACATAGACACGGACTGAATGGCTTTGACATTCGTCCTAAATCACTAGCGTTTTACCTCTGGTTAGTGAAGACCGTTACACGATATTAAATATCATATATTTGATTAAGTAGATTCAATTAAGAACCTCCTTGACAGGGTTTCGCAGCAGTACTAGCCGTTCTCTTTACTCGACCGTCTCAAAGCAAGACTGCGAACATAAAGAGTGAATCAATTGGATAAATATCAGTTTGATTAAAGTCGTCAATTCAAATTCCTGGAACAAGTTTGATTCTTAAAGAATCTTACCATTGTTGCTTTCTAGTTGACACAATCTTGATTCATAAAGAATCTCGCAAGTTACCTACCCTAGCGCTGTTTGATGTTGATGCTAGAAGGGTTTCCATTCGTCATTATGAATATTAATGAATATCACTCTAAATGTTCTTGCAAGACCATAAATTTAACACCCCCAGACCGGGTATCACAGTGGTGGATCGATGAGCAAATAGCTTACAAAGCACATATCATAATTATATGATTTTTGAAATACAATTGTTATAAACATTAAGTTGGTAAAATCGTTCAAATTGTTGAATATCATTTGTTATAAATATCCCAGTAAAAAGATAAATCCCTAATAGGTGTGAAAACACCCATCCTTTTACCGCTTAATTATAATAATAACCAAGCCAAAACTTATATTTAATGTCGTAAATGTCGGAATTATGCGTGGTTTGTGTTTTTATTGTGTTTTAGGACAAAAATGTAAAAGGGAAGAAAACATGGGGTTTCACGGGCTTTTATCGAAGAAAACGACAAAAGACGAAGTCAAAAGATCAAGAGTGCAAAAAGAACGGAAATCCAAGGCCTATTCTGAAGATTTATCGAAGAAAAAGTCTAAAGACGAAAGTTTAATGAAGTCGAAGAGCTCAAGTCTAATAAATGAAGGAAATTATAAGACGAGTTCAATTTATATCGACAAATCCCAAGACGACGTCGAGAAAGACAAAGAATTTAAATCGAGTCGAGACAAGAAGAAAGAGAGAAGAAAGCATCATCACATGTACTCCTCCTATAAATACCCTCCTAATGTGTCATTAGGAGGTGGTTAGTTAGCTAGTAGTTAGTTTTAATTTTTGTAAGGTAATTAGGAGTAGCTTAATATTACGTTCTCTCTCTAGCTTTTCTTAAAGTTTTTCAAGCTTTCACTTTAATCTTGTATTTTTGAATCTTAATCATCTTAATTTCAAGATTTTTCAATTAATCATTCTCATTCTTCCTTTCTTAATCTTTTTAATCTTATGTTTTGAATTAGTTAATCATGTAGTTTGATTTAATCTTTATGCTTATTTTCTTTATTGTTGTGCTTATTGATTTTTAAGTGTTTGATGTTTTAGCTTATTGCTTTTCTAGCTTATTGTGTTATTTTTCTTATTATTAATTAAGTACTTATTAGTTATTTTATTAAAAGTTGATTTTAAATATTTTAAATATTTAGTGTTTTTAAAAGTTTTTAAATTTTGGCTTATTAGCTTTTTCTTAAAATTGATTTGGTTAAGTTTTTAGATAAGTGCTTATTTGGTTTTAGCTTAATTTTTAGATTTTGATTATTTTTGTTTTAGTTCGGAATATTTTAAAACCCTAGTAATCCGAACTAGGTGTTGGATTTGTGTATTACGACTTAAGTGTTTGGTAGTTTTCCCGAATTAGTATTTAATATAGTATTCCGAATTAGAAGTTGGATTGTATTCCTGATTAACTACAAAAAGTCCATTTCGAATTAGATTGGGAAGACCATATTCAGGATTAGATCGAGGAGCATTATTCCGAACTGGGTACATGATTGGAAATTCCTAACTAGGTTGTGCATTGTTTTTCGTATTAGGTGACAGACTTCGATTCCAAATTAGGTTTAGAATTAATATTCCGAACTAGGTTCTTGTCACGGATTCCGAACTAGATTGTTCAGTCACATTCTGAGTTAGGTAAGGGATCAACTTTCAGAACTAGGTCAGCAGTACGGATTCCGTATTAGGTATCGAATCGTGTTCCGAATTGTGACATGATTTTGGGATTCCGACTTATGTTTATTTCTTGTTTTAGTTTTTAAACTTTAATTTTCCCGCCAATTTTCTTAAGTGTCATTTTTAATTTGTTTTATCTTAGATTTTATTTTAAGTTTGCATTTTATCTAAAGTTTTCAAATTTACTTTTAAAGTTTTAATTTTTCGTCAATTATTTTTAAGTCTTAATTTTAGTTTTAATTTTTAAGCTTCCACTTTTACTTAACGACATTTACATTTACATTCACATTTTTACTTTAATTTTAAAATAGATAATCATTTTCCTTTATTTTCCACCAAGAACGACTGAGTCGCACGATTAACGGTAATCAATTCAAAAAGATTGGAACAACGAATTTTCATACTTGGTAAAAACCTTGTATTAAATGGCGCCGCTGCCGGCTCTTTTCGTGAAGATTAACGGTTTATTGTGAGAGACGCGTTGGATTTTGGGATCCGTTCATTTTTTAACGTTATTTTTCTTGCTAAAAAATTTTCAAAAATCCATAAAAATTAAAATTTTCAAAAATCCAAAGGGAATTCCATTCAAGCCGTTATTATTGATCCTCCTGTTGTAGAGCCTCCTGTTGTCAACACAATGGAGAATCTTCCAATGATCGAGCTCTTGCAATCACACGTCGAATGCAACGATGATGCGATTGTGGTGCCGGCTATTGACGCCAACAACTTCGAGCTCAAGTTCGGTTTCATCCAAATGGTTTCCGCAACACCTTTATTCGGTCGTACTCATGATGATCCACACGATCACATAAAAAGGTTCGTACACTTATCCAATACTGTTAAATACAATGGGGTTTCACAAGAAGCAATTCGTTTGCTCCTCTTTCCCTTCTCCCTCGAGGGACAAGCCCAGACTTGGCTTGATAAGGAACCACCCCAGAGTATTACAACATGGACGGACCTTGAGATCAAGTTTATCAATTACTTTTTCCCACCCTCACGTACTACCGCTTTGCGGAATGACATTATCAACTTTGAACAAAAGTACGGTGAGACATTTAGTGAATCTTGGGATCGTTTTAAGGAACTTTAAAGAAAGTGTCCACAACACGGTTTTACAAAGGTAGATCAAATTAATACTTTTTATAAAGGATTAAGTTTGATACCAAGATTCACTAAATAGTGCCTCGGGGGGTAATATTTTGGTTAAAACCATGAATGAAGCTTGGGCTATCATTGAAAACAAAGCCAAAGTCCACACCAAAAGTGTTAGGGCTACTATGGCTACTGCTAGTGAGAGTGAAGTCACTACTCAAATTAAGGAGCTTACTTCCATAGTAAAACACCTTGTTCTAAGAGATAAACCTCCCACTCAACATGCCCATGCTCTTAATATAAGTTGTGAAACTTGTGGTGGGCCACACTCTTATGCTAATTGTGATAAAGCATATGATCAATCTCACGGGGAAGTGTATGCTTACAACAACACCGAGAGAGTTCATTTCAAGCCTAATGTCGATCTTAATCACTTGTCTTACTACTCGACAAATTACTTGGCTCCACCAGACTTTCAACAAAGACCACCCCCAACCAACCAAAACAACCAAGGGCCACTAAGAGCTAATTTTCAAGGAACTGCCAATCTGAGGGACTCAAATGCAAATCAGGGAAATTATCACATGCAAAACCAAGGTTTTCAAGACCACGGTTTCAATCCTCAAGGTTTTCCACCTTATAACCAATACCCAAACCAAGGTTTTTAACAACAAGGGTTTAATTTACCTCATCCGCACATGGACTTGATTCTACAAAAATTAACCGATCATGAGAAAACCATGAAGGAAATGCAAGAGTCCAAGGATAGGAAATTCGTTCAAATGTTACAAGCCCTTCGTCCCCAAGGTGCTCTTCCTTCTACCACCGAAACAAACCCTAGAGCTAATGTGAGTGCTATTACTACACGTAGTGGAGCTACTTTAGTAGGACCTTCTACCCCTCCTCCCGTTACTCCATGTACACCTCCTCCACCTCCATTTATCCCTCCTACTATCACACCTAGTACTAGTTCTCCATTACCGTCTCCAACTCTCACGGAAGAAGTACCTAAGCAAAACCCTTCAACAACCCCACCTACCACCTCTAAACCTTCTACTTCTCAACCTTCAATATCTCAACCTTTACCTGCTACACCTACACCACCTAAACCCAACATTCCTTATCCTTCTCGGTTAGACAAGTTCAAATTGCTTATTAAAAAGGATTCTCAGATTACTTCCTATATTAAGATGATCTCTCAAATGAATTTCAACATTAGCCTTGTTGAAGCACTTGTCCAAATGCCAAAATTCGTCAAAGCATTCAAGGAATTGCTTAACAAGAAGGAAAAGATGGTTGAGTTTGTCAACACATGCTTAAATGAAAACTGTTCTACAGTTATTCTTAAAGAACTTCCGTAAAAACTTGGAGATCCCGGTCGTTTCGTGTTGCCTTGCATTTTTAACAAAGTTGATGAATTTACTGCCTTAGCCGATCTCGGGGAAAGTATTAATCTGATGCCTTTAAGTGTTTGGAAAACCCTCTCCTTACCCGACCTTACTCCAACAAAGATGACTCTTGAGCTAGCAAATCGAACTCTCGCTTACCCCGTTGGTATTGCTGAAGATGTATTTATTAAAGTTGGTACCTTCACTTTTTTGGTCGATTATGAAATGGACCCTCGTATTCCTATAATACTTGTACGGCCATTCTTGAGAACCGGAAAAGCTTTAGTCGATGTCGCTGAAGGTGAATTAATCTTAAACTTCGGGAATGATGCCCAAGTTTTTAAGATGGGGAAGATTACAAGTAAGTCAAATGGAAAAGAATCGGCAAAAATGATTAATGTGCTTCATGAAGGGCTTACTACTACTTTGGAAAGTTTTAAGCTTGATGATTTTGTTGTATATGATAATCCTCTTTTCGAGTCCTGCTATGATAATCCACTTTTCCAAGACGATGTGGATGATTCTAAAGATTCTCTCTCCAGTTTAGATCCCCCACCAATTTATGATTCTCCACCGATCTATGATGATTATGATAATGATTCTAGTTCCGATGGGGATGATTATTCTGCTTTTATTTCAGAGTATAAAGACATGCCAACTTATGATGATTTTGATGATGTTGATACTCTCTCGAGTGATTCTTCACATGATGACCGTGTTCCTACTTTTGATGAAGATCCTCCACCAAACACTATTGATACTTTGGATAATTACTCATTTGAGGAAGATTTTGCCACTTTCCTTAATACATACTTCCCCAATGAGAATGATTCTCCTCCTTTGGACTTTGATTTTGGTCTTTATCCTCCTTCGGATATGAAGAAACCCGTTTCAAAGGAGACTAAGCCGCAAGACACCGATATCCGTAGTACATATGTATTGACACCTCTTTATCCACCTCTGAGGATGATATTGTGAGATTTATGAGCGGATCTTCTTCAAGGTCTACTGAGCCTAAGTGTTATTTTCCCCTAAAGGAAAAGGGGTTCGATCCTGGTATTGCAATTTTTAAGCCATCTCAGTATTCATCTGATGAAATAAAAGGAAAGATTTTTGGAACTTATGTAGATATGCTTGCACTTCATCACACTCTCTACCACAGTGCTCAACAACTGCTTAAGGGAACCTTTCCTACTCTTCTTGGGCTTGCCTTGTTCACCTTAAGCTTGTGCTATTTGATGGATGAAAACCATGTATTTGATCACGGTGGATGTTCTTCAAGCTTCTTACAATTGTAATCAGGGTCGAGTCAGGCTGACGACTCGGTTAACAAAAACAAGCGCTTCTCGGGAGGCAACCCGCAATATCTATCCTTTTTATCCGTTTTTATAATAAGTGTAGGGGAAGAACCTAGTATGTGTTTGTTGTTTTCTTTCTTATCATATGTAGGGATTCGATCTTTCAAAGATCCATTCTTGATGAATTTTGACGACCCGTGATTCCGTGTTCCCGTCTTCCCAGTTTTATCCTAAACTCTTTTGATTCTCTATTTTATATTCTTCAATATTAAAATAGGAATCACTTTATTTGTCTCTTCCTTAGCGAGATTTAAACAACGTGCACAATATCCTAAGTGTAGGGGAGTTTACTCCCACATGCTTAAACATTGAGGACAATGTTTATATTAAGTGTAGGGGGACTTCTATCGAAGTTAAGTGGCATTTTCCTAGTATTTGTCCTCATTTTAACTGGAAAATCAATTTTTCGACATTTTTCATAAATTTCTGATCTATTTTGGCCTATTAGTATTTTCCTTTGTTATCGTTATCTTCTTTTGTTAGAATAAATTTTAATAAATGGTTTTAATAAGTTTAGGTGTCTTTGATATATTAGGCCCGTCATGAATCTTTTGACTCAACCCGAGTTTACTTATCTAAGTTTACTCTAGCTAGTATCCTTAACGTGTTAAAGTCAAGTTTTGCTAGGCTTTTATATAGGGAACTTTAAAACGCGAAAGTCTTAACTCTTAAGGGTTAAGAACAAGAACTTTTCGTAAGTTCCTATTATTGATCCTAGAAAGTCGTTTATCAAGGGAACTTTAAAATGTGAATTCTAGACTTGAAAAGTCTAAGAAGTTGCAAGATTCTATAGATGACTTGAAAACCCAAAACTTTGATTTAATAGGCTAAGCATCCACGAGTCTCATTCCTTGAGATTTTAAATTGTGGGGAACGAGAGATGATAGAGTCAATTGTAAGTTTGGTATTCTTTCATGAATTTATGCGAGTAGATTATGAGCTTTTTCTCCTATTACTTGTTAACAAATTTAATTTCAATAAGTAAGGTTGTACGATTTGAAAAGTTACTTAGCTTCTAGCCCAAGATCGTTTAAAAGTTGCTCGATATTAATTAGAGTTCATAGCCAAGACATAACTTATTGAAGCGGGATGCGAAGATTGGAGTCCGAAAAGGCCCTAACAAGGCATGAGGGCTACATTTTGTTGCTAAAGATCCAAAAGTGATGTGAAGAATCATTTATCAAAAATCAATATGAAGGATCAAGGCACACGACGAAAAGCAAATACTCCCCTAAAGATCATGGAGAAGTCTATCCGAAAATACCCTAGCAAGGTATGATGATAAATAGATCCATGTCCTAAAAGGAGGCGGATCGTTGTATATCAAAATCCCAAATAAAGATTGGAGAAAAATGAAGAAGTCGTGGTCCAAGTATGAATAATCTCTCTAAAACTTCAAGTGATAAAAATTCCTATTATGAAGAGAAGACCATAATTTCAAGAACGACTCTCAAGATTCGAAGTATGAAGTCGCTGCCAAATATCGGTCCGAGAAAGGTCTCAAATCGTGAAGCGGGTTATGCCAAGATATGAACTTTAAGAGGTCCCGAGAAGCAGTTTTAAAAGATTTTGTCCTTTAGCTAACTATTGATTAAATCATCCTACTTTATTTTCGGCCTAATAAACTATCGAAATAAGTCAACAATGCATCCTCGTGATCATTCAAGACAACAATAAAATATAAGAGATACACCTAGGAATAAGGGAGTCTAAGTGAATAATTGGGCCACATGAGTTTGTGTTAGTTTGCTAACTTATAATAACAATGATCTCGTTTTTAAGCTTGGTTTGGGGAACGTAAAACTTGAGGATGATAAACATTTATGACAATCCTAAGCCCTAATGTAAGTCTTCGATCTCTTTACTTGTTTTCTTCTTTCAAATATTTTGTTATTTTCTATCTCTTTAAGTTTCCTTATTATCTTTTGTTTAATAAAGGCCAAGGTGGGTTAATTTTGACGGAAAATATAAATCTTGATTTGTAACTAATGCATTGCATGAGGGCATTGCAATGGTCAAGTGTAGGGGATTTGATATGTATGAAAACACCCATCCTTTTACCGCTTAATTATAATAATAACCAAGTCAAAACGTATATTTAATGTCATAAATGTCAGAATTATGCGTGGTTTGTGTTTTTATTGTGTTTTAGGACCAAAATGTGAAAAGGGAAGAAAACATGATCTTTCATGGGCTTTTATCGAATAAAAAGACAAAAGACAAAGTCAAAAGATCAAGAGTGCAAAAAGAACGGAAATCCAAGGCCTATTCTGAAGATTTATCGAAGAAAAAGTCTAAAGACGGATGTTTAATGAAGTCGAAGAACTCAAGTCTAATAAATGAAGAAAATTATAAGACGAGTTCAATTTATATCGACAAATCCCAAGACGACGTCGAGAAAGAAAAAGAATTTAAATCGAGTCGAGACAAGAAGAAAGAGAGAAGAAAGCATCATCACATGTACTCCTGCTATAAATTCCCTCCTAATGTGTCATTAGGAGGTGGTTAGTTAGCTAGTAGTTAGTTTTAATTTTTGTAAGGTAATTAGGAGTAGCTTAATATTACTTTCTCTCTCTAGATTTTCTTAATGTTTTTCAAGCTTTCACTTTAATCTTGTCTTATTGAATCTTAATCATCTTAATTTCAAGCTTATTCAATTAATCATTCTTATTCTTCCTTTCTTAATCTTTTTAATCTTATGTTTTGAATTAGTTAATCATGTAGTTTGATTTAATCTTTATGCTTATTTGCTTTATTGTTGTGCTTATTGATTTTTAAATGTTTGATGTTTTAGCTTATTGCTTTTCTAGCTTATTGTGTTATTTTTATTTTATTAATTAAGTGCTTATTAGTTATTTTATTAAAAGTTGATTTGAAATATTTTTATTATTTAGTGTTTTTAAAAGTTTTTAAATTTTGGCTTATTAGCTTTTTCTTAAAATTGATTTGGTTAAGTTTTTAGATAAGTGCTTATTTGGTTTTAGCTTAATTTTTAGATTTTGATTATTTTGTTTTAGTTCGGAATATTTTAAAACCCTAGTAATCTGAACTAGGTGTTGGATTTGTTTATTCCGACTTAAGTGTTTAGTAGTTTTCCTGAATTAGTAGCTAATATTTTATTCCGAATTAGAAGTTGGATCGTATTATGGATTAACTACAAAACGTCCATTCCGAATTAGATTGGGAAGACCATATTCATGATTAGATCGAGGAGCATTATTCCGAACTGGGTACATGATTTTACATTCCGAACTTGGTTGTGCATTGTATTCCGTATTAGGTGACAAACTTCGATTCCGAATTAGGTTTAGAATTAATATTCCGAACTAGGTTCTTGTCACGGATTCCGAACTAGATTGTTCACTCACATTCCGAGTTAGGTAAGGGATCAACTTTGTGAACTAGGTCAGCAGTACGGATTCCGAATTAGGTTACTTTCAGATTCCAAACTAGGTATCAAATCGTGGATTCCGAATTGTGACAGGATTTTGGGATTCCGACTTATGTTTATTTCTTGATTTAGTTTTTAAACTTTACTTCTCCCGCCAATTTTCTTAAGTGTTATTTTAAATTTTTTTTAACTTAGATTTTATTTTAAGTTTGCATTTTATCTAAAGTTTTCAAATTTACTTTTAAAGTTTTAATTTTTCGTCAATTATTTTTAAGTCTTAATTTTAGTTTTAATTTTTAAGCTTCCACTTTACTTAACGAAATTTACATTTACATTCACATTTTTACTTTAATTTTAAAATAGATAATCATTTTCTTTATTTTCCACCAAGAATGACTGAGTCGCACGATTAACGGTAATCATTTCGAAAAGACCGGAACAACGAATTTTCATAATTGGTAAAAACCTTGTATTAATCCCCCGTCATTTTATGCTCCTAAATGATGCTCAGTCCATGCTCATTTAATCTTGCTTAATTACCTGAGAAAAAAATGCTTAAAACAGTCAACATAAAGTTGGTGAATTCATAGAGTTTTGGGTAAGATCATAGTTTAGAACTTTAAATGTCCTACCTAGTGCTGTTCAATATTTGATATAAAATCAAGTTAAAAGTGTCCAATTATTCCGTTCATTAATGTGCTAAACAATATAGAATTAAGTTTGGGAATGCAAACCTTACAGATAGTATCATTGCACAAAGCTATATACTACGAAGTAATTACATTTCTTCCTATTTCCAAAACTGAAGCTTAACCTTCCATAGTCCTCAACAGATGAGAACGTAGTGTCCTACAAAAAGACACCCAAAGCCTAGTTCCAACATGGTATACATCTGTTGTCCCGGCCAAGGCACAGTGAGCATGACTCACCTAGATGTGGATGGTCAATCCCAAATAGATCTATTTATAACATTTGGACAATTACCATAATTTAACAGTTTCTACAATAGGCAAATGTAATTAAAGATAACAGTTCAATTTGCGTTCTATAAAATAATTATTAATCATATTGTCAAAACAGGTTACAGTTCAATTTATGTTCTATAAATTAAATTATAGTTATATTGTCAAACAAGTTACAGTTATTTAATAGCATGTCTCCCCCTCGCGGGTTAGTAAAATCATAAAATCATTTAAAATGCGAGGCTATGAACTCAACTGTATAATACAGCTCGAGGATGATCAAGTATACTGTAGGACGTAACACACGACTTATATAACAAGAGAGATGATCAAGAACAAGATTAAAACTAAGAATGGAATATTAGATTAGATGAAGAAGAAGGAAGAAAGATACAAAGTAGGTGATTCTAGTGAGAAAAACTAAGGAGAGTTTCTCTCTCTAAAACAAGAAGAATAGACAACACTATGACAGACACACACACAAATGAGGTTGGATGTGCCTTTTATACTAACGCTTACAAGGTTAGGAGGCCTTCCTCATTTGCGTGTTCGGGACTAATTCCCGTTACATACATAACAATAACATAGAACTCTCGACACCGTTGAATAGCATTTTCCACGAGCTTCGCAGCGGTATATTATATGACCATCACTTTAAATACTTCTAACAATATCCCCCTAAGGAGTGGTCATATAATATGTGACTTCACTTCTTTGACCATCACTTTAAATACTTCTAACAATCTCCCCCTAAGTGGTGGACATGTATTATGTGACTTCACTTCTTTGTTGTTGCAGACTTTGAAGCTCATTGTCTTGAGGGTTCTTTCATCGTTCCTTTCATGACTTCTGATCTTGGATCTTTGATCTTTGCCTTGACTTGATCTTGATGCTTTGCCAACTTGCGTTCTTGTGTCTTTCTCCACATACTCATACTTTGCTTTGTCTTGAAAGCTTGTTAACAATCTCCCTTGATAATCAGAGTAGTGGAAGTCTTTGTCTTTAGATGTTCTTGAGCTTTCTTCATTTACATGAGGATGTGGTCTTAAATTACGACTCTTGAGGTTACGTGTAACACCCCCAAATTTATACAACTCAGTACAGCGGAAGACTCGTTGGTGTTACGGGATAGCACATTACTCACATCATAGACAACGCATAAAAATCGCGTCGTTTAATAATAAATCATTTCCATTCATAAATATCAAAGTTACATCGGTCCCAAGTCATATTAATTCATACAAAGTTTTACAAAGTGTTTGAATGGAAAATATTGTTTAAGTGCGGGCCATGAATTCTTGTTGTCTTCCCGAGAATTACCTTCAAGTACCTGAGATAAAACATGTTAAAAGAAAAGGTCAGCGATAACGCCGAGTGAATTCATAGAGTTTAATAAATTCCATCAATATAATATCAGTATAAAAGTATTACTGAAAATCATTTTGTACAAATCGATTTGATAGGCCATGAAATAGCCAAAATCATTTTATACAAATCCTTATCGAAAATCATAATATAGGCATTTGCCTTAAAAATCGTTATACGAATCATTGTCGTTAAAAACACCATACAATACGTTTTGCAACGTTGTATAGATCAAATAAAACCATTA
Organism: Glebionis coronaria; assembly: GCA_025667525.1. Classification (NCBI taxonomy): domain Eukaryota; kingdom Viridiplantae; phylum Streptophyta; class Magnoliopsida; order Asterales; family Asteraceae; genus Glebionis; species Glebionis coronaria. The sequence goes on along the minus strand of JANFOE010001287.1, from coordinate 151,217 downwards.
TATGAATATGGTTATAAAAAGCCTCAAAAATCATTATACGAGCCAATGTCGTAAAAACGACATATAATACGTCTTATGACGTTGTATGAAAAATAAAAACCGTTATATGAGTATGGTTATGAAAACCAAAACACAAACATAATATTAATAGTATGACCCTGTATTGCTAGTCAGGCAATACATCGTAATTCGGAGCGTCTATTAGTATTTTGTAAACTTTTGGATTATTATAAGCCGCATGACATTGTTACCTTACTAACCAACAACGGGTAGCTAACCCGATACCAATTTTGCCCATCTAAAGTAGCGTGTCGTCACAAAGGTCACGCTATGGAAATCTTCTCATACATAAATTCGCTTACCAATCAATGTGGCACGACGGGGATCAACCGTCAAGGCGCGAACTGGGGTGATCGTCCCCAAATAGTACTATTAAATGCATAAGCGTCTACCAAATCCCGGTAGTTCACAATTCATGCTAATGGGACTTTTAGTGACATAACCTAACTTTAATAATCCATTTAATTTCATCTATCGGGTCCTTTAATCATTTATCGGGTCCTTTAATCATTTATCGGGTCATACAATCGGGTCATTCAATCATTCGGGTCCAAAATCAATTAACAGACAATCGGGACAAATGGTGTCCTGTTTTATAAAAACTAACATGTTATCTCCCTCGCGGGTTTATAAAACATTTATAAAAACATTTAAAAGAGTGCGAGGCTATGAACTCACGTTGATGTGGGAAGGCGGGTTATCGGCAATTCGGACGTACGGTACGTGCTTCAATCACGGAAACCTAGACAAATAATAATCGGTCTTAGACTCATGTCCAATGACTTTATAAAAATAACAATTATGTATACATATGATGATTATATATATATGATGATCAAGTGGGTTTACATATTCTCGTTTACTCATTTTAGAGTTACGTGTTGATAACTTTTATACTAGTTTTCTCGTCTTACTTATTTACGTGTTTTAGGTCCAACAAGCTTATTATAAGTTATTTAACTTATTTTAATCCATTTTGTACTTTTATTATCAGTACATACACTTTCAAGTTGGGCCCAAATGGGTTAAGCCCAATAAGTTCTTTTTATGGGTGTTTATCTTATTTAGTCCAATTATTAGCTCAAGTATTAGTCCAATATGTTTACTTAGCTCGTTAATGTCCGTATGCCCTAAAGTTCGGGTTTTATTGGTTTTTACTTGTTATACATGTTTATATATCAGTATATAAGTTTTATAAAGTTTACATTAGACGGGTCCAACCATCTAAGTTTTATTTAACAAAAACGTTAATTTTACGGCGATAGCCGATAAAGTCGTAAAAATCAAGTTTATAGTTTTTATTACTTATAAACATTATTTCACCACCATTTATATAATTTATCCATTTGATTAACCTTTTATATATATTTATATAAATAAGTTTTATAAGTTAGTGGGTTTTTATTTTACATTTTATATATTAAAATGTGAGTGCTTATATAATAGTATTATTCTTTAATTTCCAAAAATCTGATTTTTAACTTCATCTTCACCAAAACTGTTATATCTTGAGTTCTACATGGAGATAGAAGCTCAACTTTTTATCACATAAACTACATGATATGTGCTACATTTAACTCTTCTATGTCTACTGTTGAATCATCTTCTAAATATTTTCTAAAAATCGTCCAAAACAGTAACCTCAGATTTATACCCTAAACTTGTTTTGATCATATCTCACTCATTACAATGATTCCATTGCATGGCCAACTCTCACATGTGTACAAGACCCATAGCTTACTGTAAATCTATTCCAATTCATCATTTTATCAGTTTATGACTTACTTCTTTACTGTTTTATACAGCCATCAAATTTAACCAAGATTTTAACCTTGTTTCTTATGGTTTTTCACCTTTTTATCCATGATTATCAACAACAAATCCCCACATAACATTTTTATCATCATATAATCATCATAAATATATACAATAGGAAATAAAATACATGTTTACATAATCAAAATAACAAGAAGTTGAGGAGGACAATCTTTATACCACCAACTTGATGTAGGTTATGAGTTTGGCATGGTTTTGGATGGAGAAACTTATGATGCACCAAGACCACCTTCATGACCACCATTATTCATAGAAACCTTGTGGAAAATCAGCCCTAATACTCCATGGAAACTCCTCCTTTGATGTTATAACTTACACCAATCTTCATCTTTTTGGATGGAGATTAACATATGTTAATTATAACATATGTTTATGGTTAAACTTTGATCAATTGGGGTGTTTTGGTTGATGATATGGGACGGCATAGAGAAGAGAGGGAGAGGGTTTTGGAGTAGTTTGCATGTTGCAAATGAGGAGAGTGGTATGTTGCAAATGGTTTTGATAGTGAAAGCTTAAATCTTAAGCTTAGTTAGACAAGTGTCTAAGTAACTAGCTAACTAAATGACACCTTATGGTGTGTTAGTTAAATTAGGCCGGTTTTGGGAGTGGGGTGGGACAAGTGTCCCACTTGTCTCATCCCATTTATTTACGGGTACTCCTCGATTCTAGTTTCCTCGATTTGCGTGCCCTCGGGTCATTTTACGAAAAACGTTTTTATAAATTATGAATCGACGTCACAAAACGAATCCAATAAAAATTGTCTCATCAAAAACGGAGTTCGAAAACGTAAATACGTAATTCTAGGGTTTCCGGTTTAGTCGTAAAGGACGTTAAAATAAAATCGTAAGTCCTAATCTCTTCTCGTAAATTTGTGAGTTTATGAACCAACACAAATTTAAAACTCCAAAATAATATTCACGGATAAATTTATTTTCTGAAATGTCGGACTGTCACCAAAGACGGTGTATGTAAACGTAGGCACGTAACGTTGAATCCTCCGGTTTAAACGTAGTCGATGCTACTTCAAGACGTAAATCCAAATTTCTTCCCAAAAATAAGTGAGTTCATATTGTATCATTAAAATAATATTTTCAAATAATATTTGAGAATAAAATATCAATCGTAAATTGACGGATTGTCACAGCATTTACCCCTAAACAGGATCTTTGTCCTCAAAGATCATCTTACCTTATTACTCGCTTCTTATGGAGTTAAAGTCCAAGTGCAATTCATTATAATACGCGAGTTTCATCAAACATAACTACGGGAATAAGATCAGGCTTAATGTTGACTTACTTTCTCTATCCATGTTGTTCATGGGTTTCTGATGAATGCAACTTTTCGCCGATCTAGGCTTTATTAAGAATAATCAGAATTTCACTTTGATAGATATTCCATCAAGTGCGATTTACGAAACATAATTCACGCGGTTCTTGAAGTCCTAGGGTAGATCCAGCTTATATGCCTTTCAATCCCAACTTTTACATCATTTCAATGGTCCCATACAACGGGGACTTTTATCCCATGATTTGTCAGATCATGAATTCATTTTTCCAAGGTTAAAAATTGTAGCATAACTTCGCTACCCATTTGGCACTTCAAGATCTACATTCCATATTCACTTAACCTCTTGCCCACTACCGGCTGTTAATAATCAAATCCTAATTTCAACAATCATTTCAGATCTCGCGGGTCGGGTATTTTGCAAGGTTAGGTTCGCCATCATAGGAACCTTAAACCTAAAAGACATGTCCAACTCACAGTGGGTGTATGTCGGATGTCTTTATCTCAACTTCTGCTTACAGATGCTCTAATATTTAGATCCTAACAAGATTCGATCTCAATCCTATTATGATGATTATCAATGATAATATCTCCAAAGGAAAAAGATTAAACGGTCTATTACCAAAGGTCAATCATTCAAACATAAAACAACGCTTATATTACCTTGTATCATTACTTTACCTCGTCCCTTCGATTTGGGGTGGTATATAGTACTCTCATCAAGGTTCGTTCTCAATGATTTCTGAGCAAATCTCTAGAAATTCGATGCGAAGCGAAGATCTTGATAAAGATGTTCGATACAGGCACACTATGTTTACATAACTCTTTTGCATTTATCATTAACGGGAATGATATTAGCAGATTTGGTTAGTCTGTCGACGATGACCCAAATCGAATCAAATTCAGATGATGACCTTTGCAATAGCTAGACGTTTACTAATGTATGAGGCGATGTCTGCCTTCATAATCGCCATCAGTACAACTTCTTTAGACAAAGATACTTTTAGTCGAAAATGACATACATATAATACTTATACTTACAAATTCCAACATAACTATATCTCACAATCTCCATATTTAGGCAACCACAAGTGGCCTTTAAAACATTTTAACGCTATCGGCTTCTCAATCTTAATGATTCATATTAGTCACGAATCCCTTTTTAGTATCTATATTATCCTTTTTTACAAACATTGTTTATTTTTAAATTGTTCGGCAAAATTTTTTTTTTTTTTTTTTTTTTTTTTTTGCACCTTCATTATTAAGAATTATATCCTAATTGGTTCTTTATCCTTTTTATATAATACGTCAGTATCTATATTCACTTCTCATGATGATGTGATTATCGTGTCCATAATTCACTCAGGTATTCTTTATATATTATGCGTTAGTAATTACGTTCACCTTCCTGATGAAATAAATATCACAATCGTATTTATTCAAAATTCTTTCTTCATATCTTCTATGTTTCAGTTTCGTCTCAACTATCATTTTTATCAGTTTTTCTCAATCCGTCGTTTTTAGAGCGTCGATAATTATTACAACCAATTAAATATTAAATATTCAATTTTTATGAAATGTAAACGTAAAGGTTTTAAATTTCTTAGTTCGACCAATTATATAAAATGTTCAAAGATGAATTTGATTTTAATTAACAAGATTTTCGTTGATTTACCCAAAATATTTAATAAGATTCGTAATTGTTCGAAAAAAATCTTTGGTTTATACTTTAGTCAAAATTTTCTTATTTGAAAAGCAAAAATTGTCGTTTCAAATTTCAAATCATGGTTCAAATGGTTTCCTCAATCCCTTTTAGGTTATCTTGAGGTATACACAAACATTTACCCCTAAACAGAAGTTTAGTTAAATGGTTTGTGTATAAGGGAATAATCCCTTTAAAAATCCTTTGTTAAAACATTTGTCAAAACATATTTCCATTTCTTTTTGGTAAAATCCAAAGTCTTAAAAGGGCTCTTAATTTTTGAAGAGTCTATATGCATACATCTTACCATTATTAATCCAACGGTCCTTTTATGTAAAGGATTAAGTCCTTAATCACATGTTAAATATTTAAGGTACATGTTTTCATCGTTCGGCCAGTTCAGGGCAATCTATAAATAATTATTAACTCATTATTATTCGTATTAACAAACAAATAGTCCTTAATGATCACGAGCATGAATTTATCAATTTACAGCCTACACACGTGATTTACCAAATTTATGAATGCTACATGTGTGTTGGTCAATCCAAACGACATCACGTGAAACTCATAATATTCATTACAAGTACCAGATGTAGTGATTGGAATAAATAATCTTCTTCGCGGATTCGAAGTTGATGATAACCATGCCACGGATCAAATCTTAAAAACCTTGTAAATGATCGAACAAATCTTCCATTTCCAGTTATGGATATCGTTTTCGATTGTCAATTTACTCAGTCACAGTAATCTAATATAAGGAAAGATAACACCATAGCTCTTCAGGATGACAGGCTTGGTATAATAAAATCTTTCCCCGACAACTTTCTCAGTTGTACGGTAATTCCTTTAATTTAGATGGTGCTGACATACAGTGCACAAACCACAGGTGCAGCACCGGGTATATAATCAATATCAATTTCAACTTGCCTTAATGGAAAAAAGTCTAGGTAATTCATCAATAAATACCTCCTAAAGTTTCAGATAAGATAAACATCCTTTAATAAATTCATATTAGGTTCTTCTAGATTACAATATCTATAACTAGTTCATAACCATTCACGTTATAATTTCAAGTCTAAATACAGGATATGATCATCCATTAAGAATTATTTAGATCACTTTTGATAATCAACATCTTATCATTTAGGGGAATTCTACTCGAGTTCCCATCAATTAAGACAATGTCGTCATGTCATAATCAATCAATCCATTCTACCGTCATTATCAACTTTCCAGTTTCATTACCGCCGATAAGATGTGAACTTCTCAAAAGACTAATAATAATTAATAATCCTTCACAAATTCAAGGATATATGGAGACATAACTAACCTTAAAAGAGTAAGTTCAACGCATGATTTACGCGATAGAAGTTCAAATCAGGTACAGACGAAAACATTTAACGAATATGAATATATCCCATGTTTTCATAATTTGAGTACGCATTCGAAAGCTCCTCGGATCGTTACCCAGGTCATTCAAATGAAGTCAAATCATAAGAAATGATAAGAACGTCAATACATCCAGTCGGGTATCAACACTCAGTAATCATATACTTTTTCTAGGAATCTCACTACGGGAGAATTTGTCCAGAAAGAATTGTCAATTGTCAAATAAGACAATTTCCACAGATGGGCAAATTCAACTCAGAAGAATAGATGCTACAGGCACATATGTAGGTGTCCCTAACATTATGTCCTTATTTTTCACTTCTTGCAGATCTCATTAAAATTTAATCTTTCACAATCCTCACAGAAAATGTATTGTTTATTCATTAGTTTTATGGTGACTACTAATCAGTCTTGCATAGTCCATTCCAAATTGTATGTAGGCGCGCAACTATATACAATTTCAAGATCAACGATGCAATACTCAGTTCGTCAAAATTTTACCATCATGTTTATAATAAAAACATTTTCATGCTTAATTCTTAAATAAGAATCAAAAATAAATTTACAAACATTTTCTTTGTTATGAAAACAATTAGGTTTTCCAAGATGTTTTATAAACAACTTCATTTCGATAACAATCACTTATAAATCTTACTTTGAGTAATCCTTTTAGTGACGAAAATTCAATTTTTCTCAAAGGATACTGTTTTAACTTTATAAAAACAATGTGTGATCTGCAAAAGAGTGATAAAGCTTGTTCACCAAGAATTAACTATGATATGATAGGAAATGAGCTTAGCCAATTAATCATAGGTTCATGATCTCGATGGCACTCAAAAAGAATAATCCACAACGTAACTCAAATCAAGATGAGTACTTGTTCAATGGTTGCATCACTAATGCGAACATTAGGATGAAGCAATAAAAGATAGATAATATCGATACATGTAGAATTTAGCAATCAAAGGTAGTCTTTTCGTTAATCACAAACAAGTCTAAATTGTACCGTAACACATTACATGTCACTATGTCATACAATTCTCGGAACTCATCCTACCAACTGATATCTTAGTTAAGTTAGGGATTATTTTTAAAAGATACCACAATGAATACTAGTCTACAAGAGTCATTAGGTGTTCCACATGTCCCAGAAGATCCATCGGTCTCAATTCAGAAGAAGATTTCTTCAATTTATTTCTTGGACACTGGGCATCCTCGTCAGTGGACAATGGCCTAGGAACAACCATTAACACAAAACCTACAATCAATTAAAACCTTATAATTCAATCACAGAACTCAACAACTTCCTCTTAACAATCTCATATTCCATACGGGTTACATTTTACTTTATTCTAGTTTTAACCAATTTATACTCAATTCGATATCCTACCTCATATTCCAATACTTTCAATCTTATTCTTCGGCCTTGTAAAGGCAATACAATCTCAATATGAATCAACACTTAATTTCCAATCCTATTAGCTCTTACAACAACAATTATCAAATGAGTCACTAGCATGAAATGACTTGATCATTCAACTAGACTTCTCGGAAAGGTATTAGTGGCATGAGGCTTTTGGGTAATGGTTCCAATAACAGCCTCAAGTGCAACATTCACCCTTTCGATTTCAAATTTAAGAATTGGATGACAACGAATCAGATGACATCTTTCTAGGTGGTAACGTTATGTCAAACTCCACTCTATAAGAAAAGATCGTCATGACATCGATATCAGATTTAATCTCGCCAATTCTTCTTCAATATCACAATCAACTAATATCTACATTCCTACGAATATCAACAATTTGTTGGGATCATAAATATCCACAACTTGGTTTAGATCTAGGATAGCTAGAATTCCTACGAGAATAGCTTCGATTAATTTACTAGGGGATTTAAGGTTACTTGTGACAATCTACGTCGTATAAATACCTCGTATAAAAATCAAAATAATCATCAAACAATCATGTAATAAAATTACATCATATATATATATATAATCCAAGTTATATATATATTAAAATAACACTTCTCAGTCTTGGCCTTGTCGGTAACTCGGGAATTCTTCGGCACCGTTATAGTCAAAAGATTTTTAGACATTTTTAGAAATATGTTTTTAGTAAAAAGATTTTGAAATGTTTTATTCAAAACCTTGGTTTTAAAAATCTTTCGTTCTCTATAACGAGAGCTCTGGTACCAAACTGTAACACCCCCAAATTTATACAACTCAGTACAGCGGAAGACTCGTTGGTGTTACGGGATAGCACATTACTCACATCATAGACAACGCATAAAAATCGCGTCGTTTAATAATAAATCATTTCCATTCATAAATATCAAAGTTACATCGGTCCGAAGTCATATTAATTCATACAAAGTATTACAAAGTGTTTGAATGGAAAATATTGTTTAAGTGCGGGCCATGAATTCTTGTTGTCTTCCCGAGAATTACCTTCAAGTACCTAAGATAAAACATGTTAAAAGAAAAGGTCAGCGATAACGCCGAGTGAATTCATAGAGTTTAATAAATTCCATCAATATAATATCAGTATAAAAGTATTACTGAAAATCATTTTGTACAAATCGATTTGATAGGCCATGAAAAAGCCAAAATCATTTTATACAAATCCTTATCGAAAATCATAATATAGGCATTTGCCTTAAAAATCGTTATACGAATCATTGTCGTTAAAAACACCATACAATACGTTTTGCAACGTTGTATAGATCAAATAAAACCATTATATGAATATGGTTATAAAAAGCCTCAAAAATCATTATACGAGCCAATGTCGTAAAAACGTCATATAATACGTCTTATGACGTTGTATGAAAAATAAAAACCGTTATATGAGTATGGTTATGAAAACCAAAACACAAACATAATATTAATAGTATGACCCTGTATTGCTAGTCAGGCAATACATCGTAATTCGGAGCGTCTATTAGTATTTTGTAAACTTTTGGATTATTATAAGCCGCATGACATTGTTACCTTACTAACCAACAACGGGTAGCTAACCCGATACCAATTTTGCCCATCTAAAGTAGCGTGTCGTCACAAAGGTCACGCTATGGAAATCTTCTCATACATAAATTCGCTTACCAATCAATGTGGCACGACGGGGATCAACCGTCAAGGCGCGAACTGGGGTGATCGTCCCCAAATCCCGGTAGTTCACAATTCATGCTAATGGGACTTTTAGTGACATAACCTAACTTTAATAATCCATTTAATTTCATCTATCGGGTCCTTTAATCATTTATCGGGTCATACAATCGGGTCATTCAATCATTCGGGTCCAAAATCAATAAACAGACAATCGGGACAAATGGTGTCCTGTTTTATAAAAACTAACATGTTATCTCCCTCGCGGGTTTATAAAACATTTATAAAAACATTTAAAAGAGTGTGAGGCAATGAACTCACGTTGATGTGGGAAGGCGGGTTATCGGCAATTCGGACGTACGGTACGTGCTTCAATCACGGAAACCTAGACAAATAATAATCGGTCTTAGACTCATGTCCAATGACTTTATAAAAATAACAATTATGTATACATATGACGATTATATATATATGATGATCAAGTGGGTTTACATATTCTCGTTTACTCATTTTAGAGTTACGTGTTGATAACTTTTATACTAGTTTTCTCGTCTTACTTATTTACGTGTTTTAGGTCCAACAAGCTTATTATAAGTTATTTAACTTATTTTAATCCATTTTGTACTTTTATTATCAGTACATACACTTTCAAGTTGGGCCCAAATGGGTTAAGCCCAATAAGTTCTTTTTATGGGTGTTTATCTTATTTAGTCCAATTATTAGCCCAAGTATTAGTCCAATATGTTTACTTAGCTCGTTAATGTCCGTATGCCCTAAAGTTCGGGTTTTATTGGTTTTTACTTGTTATACATGTTTATATATCTGTATATAAGTTTTATAAAGTTTACATTAGACGGGTCCAACCATCTAAGTTTTATTTAACAAAAACGTTAATTTTACGGCGATAGCCGATAAAGTCGTAAAAATCAAGTTTATAGTTTTTATTACTTATAGACATTATTTCACCACCATTTATATAATTTATCCATTTGATTAACCTTTTATATATATTTATATAAATAAGTTTTATAAGTTAGTGGGTTTTTATTTTACATTTTATATATTAAAATGTGAGTGCTTATATAATAGTATTATTCTTTAATTTCCAAAAATCTGATTTTTAACTTCATCTTCACCAAAACTGCCATATCTTGAGTTCTACATGGAGATAGAAGCTCAAATTTTTATCACATAAACTACATGATATGTTCTACATTTAACTCTTCTATAGCTACTGTTGAATCATCTTCTAAATATTTTCTAAAAATCGTCCAAAACAGTAACCTCAGATTTATACCCTAAACTTGTTTTGATCATATCTCACTCATTACAATGATTCCATTGCATGGCCAACTCTCACATGTGTACAAGACCCATAGCTTACTGTAAATATATTCCACTTCATCATTTTATCAGTTTATGACTTACTTCTTTACTGTTTTATACAGCTATCAAATTTAACCAAGATTTTAACCTTGTTTCTTATGGTTTTTCACCTTTTTATCCATGATTATCAACAACAAATCCCCACATAACATTTTTATCATCAAATAATCATCATAAATATATACAATAGGAAATAAAATACATGTTTACATAATCAAAATAACAAGAAGTTGAGGAGGACAATCTTTATACCACCAACTTGATGTAGGTTATGAGTTTGGCATGGTTTTGGATGGAGAAACTTATGATGCACCAAGACCACCTTCATGACCACCATTCTTCATAGAAACCTTGTGGAAAATCAGCCCTAATACTCCATGGAAACTCCTCCTTTGATGTTATAACTTACACCAATCTTCATCTTTTTGGATGGAGATTAACATATGTTAATTATAACATATGTTTATGGTTAAACTTTGATCAATTGGGGTGTTTTGGTTGATGATATGGGACGGCATAGAGAAGAGAGGGAGAGGGTTTTGGAGTAGTTTGCATGTTGCAAATGAGGAGAGTGGTATGTTGCAAATGGTTTTGATAGTGGAAGCTTAAATCTTAAGCTTAGTTAGACAAGTGTCTAAGTAACTAGCTAACTAAATGACACCTTATGGTGTGTTAGTTAAATTAGGCCGGTTTTGGGAGTGGGGTGGGACAAGTGTCCCACTTGTCTCATCCCATTTATTTACGGGTACTCCTCGATTCTAGTTTCCTCGATTTGCGTGCCCTCGGGTCGTTTTACGAAAAACGTTTTTATAAATTATGAATCGACGTCACAAAACGAATCCAATAAAAATTGTCTCATCAAAACGGAGTTCGAAAACGTAAATATGTAATCCTAGGGTTTCCGGTTTAGTCATAAAGGACGTTAAAATAAAATCGTAAGTCCTAATCTCTTCTCGTAAATTTGTGAGTTTATGAACCAACACAAATTTAAAACTCCAAAATAATATTCACGGATAAATTTATTTTCTGAAATGTCGGACTGTCACCAAAGACGGTTTATGTAAACGTAGGCACGTAACGTTGAATCCTCCGGTTTAAACGTAGTCGATGCTACTTCAAGACGTAAATCCAAATTTCTTCCCAAAAATAAGTGAGTTCATATTGTATCATTAAAATAATATTTTCAAATAATATTTTCAAATAATATTTGAGAATAAAATATCAATCGTAAATTGACGGATTGTCACATTACGCCACCGTTGCATTCCTCCGGTTTCCCTTTATACAGTACAAATATTATACCTGTGATTAGGTAAGTTCAAAGAACTTCCTTGACAGGGTTTCCGGCTGTGGTAGCCGTTCTCAATACTTGAATATATCGAAAGATAATTCATAGTAAGGAGTGAATCATGCAGTTCCATTCTGCTGATTAAGTCGTCAATTTAATTTCCTGGAACAAGTTTGACATAATTAGGAATCAAACCATTGTTGCTTTCCAGTTGACACAAGTTTGATTCATATAGAATATCACAAGTTACCTACCGCAGTGCTGTTTGATGATGACACTGGAAGGACTTCCATTCGTCACTGTAAATACTTAATAAGTATTCCTCTGAATGTTCTGGGCAAAATCATAAAGATATTGCGTAGATACGTGGAACGAGTTTGAATCAAAATAGAATCAAGCCACTATTGCTTTCCAGTTAACATATGTTCAATTCAAGTGAATCTTACACATGACCTACCGCAGTGCTGTTTGATCTTAACACTGGAAGGATTTCCATTCATCACTGTGAATACTAGAGAGTATCACTCTAAATGTTCTAGCAATACCACAAGGATAGACCGTAGGACTCAATGAATTATCGCTTGTGTTCTAATGATGAACAACAATTGATATATGGAATAAGTGTCCTAATGAGATTTTTTGATGAATCTCGTAGGCTCTAGACTCTATAAGTACACATTTTGTTTGGTCATCGGAGGCTGGAGCAGACTGCCACCTTTTCAATATCTACTATCTCGGAGAGATAAAGTTGATAGAAATGAGTTGAACTCCGTGACAATAAAACAAACTTCTTTTGAGAGAAGCTTGAGTAGGCTGGGAAGGGTTGTGAATTGCATCACTGGGTCCATGATACTTTGTCTTCAATACCAAAAATCATCAAAGTGATTCTGATAGTGGATGTGTTGACCCGGTTTCTGCCTAAGTTGTATGGAGGGCTATTTCTTTTCACCCTTTATCCTTATATTTCTTTTTCATTCTTCAACCCCTTCAATGCTTACCAATACGTCATAACTAGCACCTTGTTGTGATTATTCCAGTGCTATCTTAAGTACTTGGTCGGCATTTTTCCCGTACGCACTACTACTCCATCTTTCCTAAGGACTTCTAAGTTCTAATGGATTGTCCCTGGGAAGATCCATCCGGTTCAGGTTGGATCATAGGACGAATACCTAACCACCTTTTGACACCAATACCATCGTGAATTAATGTGTTGAAGGGTATAGATATCGTAACCAGAAAAACCAATTGAAAATGTAATCAAAGTGTTGATAAAATCAATGTTTATACCTTGAAAGTTTTCTATATCACCAAAACGCTCCCCTACATATGTGCATCATAAAATGAAATGCTTTTGCACATATTAGGAAGAGAAAGACCTTATATCAAAGATCTTATCCAAGATGACACATTTTAATTACTATTCTCCCCCTAAAAAATTGCATGTGATTGAAATTTTTGTGAAACTAGTGATGAAACATGAAGAGAATAATGTTGCATGAAAGTTTGTACCCCCCCTCGAAAAGGAATTCTAATTAAATTAGGGGAGTATATGAGCACACATTTTTGAAATACTTTGAAAAATTATGCTCAAAAACCTGAGAAAACGTAGTTTCCCGTTGTTAAGGAATAATGTACAAAAATGAACATTTTTCTTGTGTTCATGAGCTTAGAACTTTGAATGTTTTGATATAAGCCCATGACCGAGAAAAATTAATTTCTCGTTGTTAAGGATAAGTAAAAGACTTGCCTTTCTTTGGGGACGGGGTTATAGTCTGACATGTGACTATAAGCCATTGTGTTGAGCTCAAAACTTTGAATGTTTTGTGACAAGCTCAACCCGTGATAGACTGCTCTACCCGTTATTAGGATAAGTTATCTTTAAAGATACACTCTCCTTTATTTGAAGTTCAAGTTACAGTCTGACATTTAACTGTAAGTCGTTTTCATTAGCTTAAAAACACGGAATGGTTTTATTGAAAGCTCATGACCAAGAAAATTTGAGTTTCTCGTTGTTAAGGATAAGTTATCATCCGTGATTAACTTTCCTTTCTTTGAGGCATGATTCACAATCTGAAGTAATTGCAAATCATCTAAAGAAAAAGGAAATGACATGTTTTGAAAACATTTGAACTTTCATTCAAGCTTTATATACACACCCGTGTCGTTATAGAGCGACATTTTTAGGCACGACCATATTATCGAAACTGAAAGACATCTCGAGGAGAATATTTTTGGAATTTTTGAAAGATTTTCTCATTTTTTATTTTGTTTTTATAGGTTTTATATTTTTTTTATTTTGATTTTTTCAATTTTTTTCGATAATAATCTAAAATATACCTTTGTACAGCAGAAGGGGGTGATGTCGAATGTATAGAATTAGAACCCTTTGAAGAAGTGGATTCAGAATCGGGTGAATTACCTTCAATGATAGAAGAAGAGTTTGCACAAATACTGGTGTTAGGAGTAATAAATTCAGTTGCTACATTCAGAACACTCACATTAGTGCTGGAGCATGTTTCATCACTCTTCTCGATGGGAATCCACTTAAGACCAACTTCCTTGAAGATACTACCCGTTGGTTTCCACTTAAGACTAGATCTAAGAGTAGTGTTCTCTTGCACAGTGGAAGACTTCTTTGCAGAGAAACTAGATCCTGCATTGATCCGCCTTGTAGATTTCTTGTCATTCATGTTCTGTGTGACGGGTGTGAATCTCCTTGTTGTCTTATGGGAGTCTGCATTCTTTCTCTGTGAGAATGCACAAGAGTTTACCTCACAGAGGTATTGCAGAATGCAATGAGCATGGTTTCCATGGTGGATGCCCTTTTTGCACGTGGGGCAGACATTGAGTTTGGTATTCTCGAAAGGCCTTGTGTACCTGGGTTTTGCTGACCGTTCAGACACTTTGTTCGATACACGACTACTCATTGGTGGTTACCAATTCCTAGGTTGATGGTAAGGGATCCTAGGTTTTGGTTGGCTACCGTTAGGAGTGTGTTGAACTCTAGCAGTTGTTTGTTTACTAGGTGGTGAATACACAGGGTTTACTTTCTGTGTGTTCCCTTTTGGCATACCCTTCCTTAGATTGTTGGTTTGAACAACATCATTTGACCCTTTAGATTCCTTTGTGGGCGTAAGAATCACATGCTTGGGAGTACTCTTAGGAGTAGTGGAAGGGGCATTCACATGAGTGGATTTAGCAAAAGTGGGTTTTCTAAATGGTGGAACATAGGGTGATATGGCTGGTTTTGGAACACTTGATTGTCCATCGGTATTAGGAGGTAACCTAGAATCATTAGAAGGTGGTTTTCCTAAGATAGATGGCTTTGGTACTTTGTACGCATTTGGTTGTCTAACAACTGATTTTACAACCTTAGGTTCCATAGTTTTTCCACCCATATTTCCAACAAGTTTCTTCAACTCAGCAACCGCGATGTCTTTGTCTTGCAACTGAGCTTTCAGATCAGAAATATCCTTACTCTTTTCATTCAATTCATGAAATGATTCAGAGAGTTTTTCTTGTAAATTACTATCATCAGGAACTTTTCCAACTTTGTTTTGCAAAGCAAGTTCAAGAGAATGACAATGTTTCTGAAGAAAATCATATCGGTGTTGAAGAATCGTGAACTCTTTTTTATTAAAATTTGTTGAAGGCTCACTGTCACGACATTCACCTCCTAACTGAGCTTGCAACTGTTCGATTGCTTGTTGCATTTCACTCTAAGCTTTATCATACGAAAGTTTGTCATCCTTACATTCATCACATTTTTTGACATATTTATTCCAAAGATCGGTGAATTCGTTGTCCTTTTTGATGACATAAGACTCCATTTTCTCTTTCGTACGATCAAACTCATTTTGTAGGGTTTCATTGTCTGACACAGAGATGTTTACCGCAACAGGGTTACTATCAACACAATCACCACTGTCACTTGCTTTCGAGAGAAATGCAAGGTCGCTTTCCAAAACTTTAATTCTATCAAGAGATTCATCAGCCTCCTTCGCCAAGGATTTAAAGTCTTCAACAAATTTGGCTAGTTCTTTTAGAAAAGCGTTCTCAAGATTGCTTATCCTAGCATCAACTTGATTAATGATCGGATTAATCTCGTTGTGAAGAATTTTCTGAACTTCAATCTGAACGGGTGAAGTAAAGTTTCCTCCAGTAATTTTTGAATTAACAGCACGTTTGAGAATGAGAAAGTTATCTTTTAGCTCGTTAAGAAATCGTCGTGCGACACTGGGTTTAGGAGGATCATCCGACAATTCCTCACTAGGTATCAAAAGCATTTCAGTGCTCGTTTTAGACCGAACAAAAACAGTTGGAGGATTAACTTTCGGATAATAAACGGGTGTCACTTCTTTATCAATCTTTTTCATTCTTAAACGAGTCTCTACTACAAGTTCGAGAGTTTCTCAGAATCATGCACACTAGGAGGATCATGCTCCTCAGACAAGAGCACACTACCATTATATAGAGTTTCATTTGTGGCCTGAACTTGCTTAAGATATTCGGGATTGGGAGGAAGAGGACAACCTAAAGCCATTTAGTAACGGGTGTAATTTATCTCATTCACTTTAGGTGCGAGCATATTTATCGTTTGCATAGTTTGGCCACGTTTTACCAAAAGGTTAATTCCCTAGTCCTATCCTGAGCTTTACAAAAATCCTCAAAAAGCCCATCTTCTCAAATTTTCAAATCATGTTTCAGCTTTTTCCTTTCTTCTTTTAAATTAGAAACAATAGATTTTTCAGTTGAAAGCTGTTTATTAAGAGAGGTGATTTCATCATTCAATTCGCTTATATTTTTAGCACTACTTAAATGTAAGGCATTTAATTTCTTAGTGGTGCATTTTTCTTGATAAACGGATGTAGCATTAGCTTGTTCAAGTTCCTTGATTTTAGCATGATGAATCTCAAACTTTTCTCATGTTCCTTATATCCCGCAAGCTCAGTGGTTAATTTGGCATTAGTTTCTCTAAACTTATTATTAACCACATTCTCATGAGCAACATCCTTGGCAAGCTTATCAAATAATGATTTATAATACGCATGCGTCTCGTCAGGAAGGGTTGTATGTTTGGCAACTTGATCTCCACTAAGGTCCACACTGGGCGCTTTAGAAATAATATTGCTATTAGTCGTTTGATCCGGTGTGTCTCAGTGTAGGGCTCAAGTGACTCAGTATACTCTTCCTCCTGATTAGACATGTTATATAACTCATTATCATTAGGACGTGGATGTACCTCATAGGAACCGTCTGAATCATACACAGGAGCTCTGTCATCCTGAATTACCGATGTTGATGCTTGCTGCGAATTAGCCATCATGATTGAGCTGACAGGAACCTCTTCTTCCTCATCATATTCTGTAGCAGAAGCCATGAGTTCAAACTCTTCAGCTAGAAGTGGAATTCCTTCTTCTTCCTTTTGTGTTATAAGAAGCTGAGACTGGAGATGGGCAACATTCCTCTTCTTTCTTGCATGGCTATCACGATGCTCAATACTTGCAGCATCACTATCTTGTTGATACGTCATTGTAGAAGTCGTGTGAAAGACAGGATCCCAATTTGTAGAAAGCGTGTTTTGGAGTCTCAACAAAATCAAACTTTGCCGAAATTTTCCAGTCCGACAAAAAGTATCTCAGTCCGATATAAAATAAACCGAAAAATTTTCGAGTTGCCAAATTTTGAAATCGAGTTAGAAATAACCAATAACTAGTAGGAAAAAATTTTGAAAAGTGAAAATTTTAACCAAAAATAAAACCTAAAAGATTGAAATTTGGCCTAAAAATTTGATTTTTGGTCCAAAAATTTGAATTTTTGGTCAAATTTTTTTTTTTGCATAGCCAAAATTTGAAATTAAAACTTAAATGGCCTAAAAATGGTCTAGGAAAAAATAAATTTTACTACGATAGTGGCTAAGTCTTTGTGTAAACTATGTAATGAACCTAGTCTAGATAGTGGTTAAGTCTAAAAATACATGATACGGATCGGAATGTGGATACACCATCGCGATATCTCAAACCCATCACAATGTCTCAAACCCATCGCAATGTCCTCACACCCATCGCGATGTCTGAACATCCATCGCAATGTACGTCCTATCGCAATGTCCTATCGCAATGTAGTATCGCAATATGGCTATCGCAATTTTGGCAGAGTAACGTCGCAATATGCCTTAAATTCCGTCGCAATCCACGATCGCAATGTACGATCGCAATCTATGGACGAAATAAGGGAATGTCGCAATAACTCGATTGCAATGTAGAAACCCTAGGGAATTGCGATCACGATGTACTTACCTGTGTATTCCAATGGCTGTCTAGCGCAAAGAAGGAAGAACTTTTCGAAACTTTGAGCAAGAAATTCGTGTTTTTGACCAAACCAAAATACCCAAATCACTACTACAGCGATGTAGAAGAGATATGAATCACTTGGAACAACAACACACGAAAAAATATGATCAAAAAGGACACGAAATTCAAGAAAAACATGGACAACACCAAAGAGCTATCCACGAATCCCTTTGGCGAATGATACCACTTGTAGGACATAACACACGACTTATAGAACAAGAAATAGAGATGATGAAGAACAAGATTAAAACTAAGAATGGAATATTAGATTAGATTAAGAAGAAGGAAGAAAGATACAAAGTAGGTGATTCTAGTGAGAGAAACTAAGGAGAGTTTCTCTCTCTAAAACAAGAAGAATAGAAAACACTATGAGAGACACACACACAAATGAGGTTGGATGTGCCTTTTATACTAAGGCTTACAAGGTTAGGAGGCCTTCCTCATTTGTGTGTTCGGGACTAATTACCGTTACATACATAACAATAACATAGAACTATCGACACCGTTAAATAGCATTTTCCACGAGCTTCACAACGGTATATTATATGACCATCACTTTAAATACTTCTAACATTTATAAATCACAAAGCACATAGTACATCGAATACCTAAGTAATTAAGTATGTCTCAGTATATGCATAAATAATAAATACATTCAGTTTAATTGGTCGCACGTTTAATCTTGTTATTAATATATCACATTATATTTAATCATTTTTATATATACTTGTTATGATAATAGTTAGGTGTGCATGTTGTACATTCACTGTTTCCACGTACCCCCGATGTTTATAAAACATGTATTATATTGTAGTCTTCAAAAATAAATTATTTAATTTATTTAATAGTTTTTTGTGTTCCTAAAATAAATTATAAATTAATATTAATTAAATCTTGATTTAAAACATGTCTCCTGTTGATAAAAATATAATGTTTTTATTCTAAAACTATTAAATTAGTTCTTGTGTACCAACAGTGGCTAATAAAAGCTAACCGTGGGTACTTTATTAAAAATAGTGGCTACCTTATAAAAATAGTAGAAACAACATGAAAACTGTTGCTAGGTTTCGGCTACCAGTGGTAACTTTAAAGCTACTAGTGGGAATTTAAAGTTAACAGTGGTAAATCTTTGTAATGTATAACTAACGGTGGCAAACATAAAGAAGTCAGTGGTAATACATAACTAACGGTGGAAATAATACACTAATGGTGGTAATATATTACATGCAATATTATACTCAAAGCATAAGCATACCCCTAACACTATATACATCTCAGCAGCCTATCAGCTGTCCCAAACGCTCCCTAAGTCTGCTGTTAATCCCAAACAGCCTCTTAAACCATCCTGTAGTCCCAAACGCCCCCTTTATCAGCAGAGCCAAACACCCCCGATGCTACTTGTTGCAAACAGCATACCCAAAAACCCTGCATGTTGTCTCCAACAGCAGATCCAAGTGCATACGTATGGATCTTGGCTATCCCAACGCACCCTTAGGTACTTTACTACCCAAAACCAAACACCCCCTTACGCGGCTGTTAAACAGTAGAACCAAACACTCACGTGGTTGAATCTAATCTCGAAACAAACACACCTCTTTTGGTGGTTGCATGGTAGACTCGTGGAAGATGGTTGGTGCGGGGCTGTGGTGGTACGGGTAGGGAAAGGTGGCGACTAGAGGTAGTGGCTGATGGTTGCGGGCTGGAGTGTATGAAGGTGATGACAGGGCTGTGGTGGTAATGGAGCGGGCTGAGCAGCAATGGTGGCTGGACGTGGTGGCCGTGGGGTGGAGTGGTGGAGGCGAAGGGCAGTGGTTGTAGCCACGTGGGTGGTCATGCGACTGAAGCCACGAATAGGAGTGGCGGTATGTGGCTGGTGGCCACAAATCTGATAAACAGTGGCAGTGGTGGCGGCATACAATAGCGGCTAGACTTAGATGGTGGTGATGATGCATGTGGTGGCTGGAGGTGGTGACGTGGTCTACCACCACGAACATGGTGGTTTGGATATAGCAAATATGGATTTATATGTTGCAAAACATAGATCCACTCGATCTATTAAAATGAAGGTGGCGGCGGAATATTTTCCGGTGGCCGGATAACTCGCCGGAAAAGTGGTGGCTGCCACTTTAGAGTATGTGTGTGTGTGTGGAGGCTAGGGTTAAGGTTAAATGAATAAGAAACCCTAATGTCCATATTTATACCAGTTCAAAGTTATAAAAACAATTTGCAAAGTCTAGAATAGTTAAGGGCTTATGTTGCAATTATTCTGTAGGGGTTTAAAGCGTAACTTTTATTATACGTTTATTAATAAATGGTTCGGGTCTCGTTCGTGTTTTATAAAAATAGATTTATCCCGCAACAACTGCGTCATTGATTTTCTAATGACTTTTCCAATAAAATGGTGTATTTATATGACTTCTAAATATACTTAATGTGTTCGTTTATTTAAATGACAATTATTTATCATTTATCGTTTTAATAAAGTAAGTATCGTTTTAATAAAAATACTTCTCATTTAATCTCTCCGTACATTATTAAAATGAAATATTAAATAATTTAATAAATCATTTTATCAAGTATCGCTCAACAATAAACTATATAAATTTTATTTTTAAACTGTCGGTACGCAGATGGTACGACTTTTGTCTTGTTTTCAAGTTCAATAATTTATGTATTCCTCAAACTAGATTTTGAAGTATATTTTATTATTATTTTATGTACGAAAAATTCTCGGGTTTTACACCAACCACATGCCATCTTGAGTTTCGTCCTCGAAACTCGATTATTATTACTAGGTTGAGGAATGTTCTGTTATCATTGGGTAGACTTTTATTACATTTTCCTCATGGTAAAATCATGGATTTTACAGCAGCACCCCGTTATTTTAGCTTCGTTCTCGAAGCTATTAAAAACATTGTTATCTGTTAGGGTATAGATGTCATAGATGTAAAGGTTCGTCTTAGACATGCTCAGAAATGAATGGTGCAAACAATGTAAAGAGATAGTTATCCGGATCGATCCATAAGTCCGATTGAGCAGTATTTAGGTGTTGCTACCATTACGGATGAACATAAAGCAATGCAAAGAGATCTTTATCTGGGTCGTTCTATACATCCGATTGAGCAGTATTCGGATGTTGTTATCAATTACGGATGGACAGAATGCAATGCAAAGAGATCTTTAACCAGGTAGTTCTATACATCCGATTGAGTTGTATTTGGATGCTGCTATCAATTACGGATGGACAGGATGCAATGCAAAGAGATCTTTCTCCGGGTCGCTGTATACATCCGATTGAGCAGTATTTGGATGTTGCTATCAGTTACGGATGAATAGAACTATCCGAATGTTTCGTCGTCACTCTAACAAAGCGATAGAAGTTCGCGGAACAATTAATGACAATTAAGAGAGGAAAATCTAGGAAGTTTTCTACTAGGAGAAGTTGATGTAGGGTTAACTATACTTAGTTGGTTAAGCTTACGATAATTGATATTCATTTAGAAACCTACAAGTCAAAATTTGAGGTCAGAGAGGATTCTGGAACTGAACATGTTGATCCTTTTCAAGTTCGGATTGCTGCTCTGGTCGTGAGCCAGGAGTAGGACATGACGGACGTCCACATCCTGTTGATAGTAGGCCAAGCGGGGCACACTATCACGCATGAGCGCATAGACTTTTTATTTTGAACCATATGAGCAGATACCCAGATAACACGAGATTTTTGGGCCACGACCGACAAGGCCTTACAGTGGTTGTTGGAGGAGAACTACTACCTCCATCGGCATATTCACACCTTGGAGGGGGCCTTCAACATAAGACCCACACTTCTCTCACTGCACAGGAGCAGTCCTTGTCCACCTTCGTTGATCTCGCAGCTATTCGTCATGATGGAGTGACAGCATAGACTGCCTACCTTCAAGGAGTCGTTGGCAGACTGCGGTCCCCGTTGCTGATTGTACTCAGTTTGCTTAAGGAGTCCTGATTGGCTTATACAGGAATTATAGAGTACCCTGTCGGCACCTGTAGCCTTACCAGCCCCACCAGCATTAGCCACATCCAAAAGAACTACAAGGCAAGATTTGAGTAGACGTACCAGATCTTTTGTTCACCATGATAAGCTTTCTGGGTTGTATTCCAGCTATCATGCACAATTCACGAGTCATCTAGAGTTTAATAAAATCATTCGCCAAAGACACAATAAGTCTTGTGATGATACATTGTAACTGTGATCCGTTAAAATATGGTATGGTGAATGATAATAATAACGAAACCGGTGACGTGTGTAAAAACCCAAATTTTAGGGGTGTTACACCACATACCCGTTATTTTAGTTTCGTTCTCGAAGCTAAAGATGAAGTTACTTGTTCAGGGAACAAGTGATGGCACTTTTTCTTGAGCGTGTAATCTTGTGAACTCAAGTTTTAAGTTTACAAGGTTGGGTTGTTATGAGACTGCTTTTATACATGGTCTCATCGTCCAAAACGGCCTTAAATTGCATAAAAAATCATAAAATAGACCAAATATATGCTCGTGTTTGTTACTTGTGTATTTTTAGGTACGGATATTGAGGAATTGGCAAAAGAACACAAGAATCAATCAAAAACGAACACGGGAAATGAAGTCGCACAATGAACCGGGCCCAAGTTTGGATTTTGCAAAAATACCCTTGAAGAATTGAAGATTGGCAAAAATGGCCCCTCATCTTTGAAGAACTTGTCACATTTGACCCTCAAATTATCAAATGTACAAGTACAATCCTTAATGTTTGAAGATTGTTCAAGTTCAGTCCCTGGAATTTGAAGATAATACAAAAGAAACCCTTTGGAAAAGTTTTGGAAGACATTGTGCCACTTTTGACAAGTTGTCAAAAGTTGACAAGGCTTATTTTGACACTGATAGCTATTTATTACAACTTGAAAGATTGTTGAAACCTTGGGGACCAAACCTGTCAAAACACCAAACTCCCACAACCACTCAGAAGACGACACCTCAGCCCTACCCACTTTATTTACCCAAACCCATTAAACCGACCCTACCCAATACCCTACACCCGGTTTTATTAAATTAAACCTGGTCAACACTTTGGTCAAATCCCACTTAAACCTTTTTTTCCCTCCCATAACACTTATTTAAAAATCATTTAACCCAAAAACAAATCAAACTCCCCCTAATCCACCAAGAACCCTAATCACCCCCAGTTTTGATTTCGCCTAAAACAAAGGGATATTCTCTCAAAATATGCAGATCCCTAATTGGACTTAACCTCAACCAAACCCACCTCACACAAAGGCGCCACGTGGCTTGTGGTCCTCTCCCCACCCTTCCCCTGCACCCGTCTCTTTCCACACAACCCTAGGAGGGGACAAAATCAACGTCCAAGATAAACTACTTGTCCTCCAGGTAGTTTTAAACGCTCAAGATCATCTACACAAGGCTGTCAATCACATGGGTGCTTTTGACCAAGATTCGTCCAAGACAAAGAGGGGCATTTTAGGGCTTTTAGCATTTAGGGTTTATGTCTTGTAATTTTTTATTCACCATTCTAGATAGTTCTTAGCCTTTGTATAAATAGGAGTCGTGTGTGACCCTATTGCTTTGTTCCGGCTTTTAGCAAAAATCTCTTGTAATTCCTTTTTTAAAGAAATAAAGTTTGGTGTTTGAGTATATGCTAAGGCTGAGTTCCAAGATTATAAGATTTGTGTGTTAAGTTTTTCAAAAAAGGTAGTTTTGAAGGAAGTTTTTTTTAAGATTCTGAAATCAAAGCCTTTGAAGTGAAAGTGGAAAGAGTTTTGATTTTGGACTTA
This sequence comes from Glebionis coronaria, assembly GCA_025667525.1. Classification (NCBI taxonomy): domain Eukaryota; kingdom Viridiplantae; phylum Streptophyta; class Magnoliopsida; order Asterales; family Asteraceae; genus Glebionis; species Glebionis coronaria. The sequence goes on along the minus strand of JANFOE010001287.1, from coordinate 127,003 downwards.
AGATTTGTTTTTTAAAACGTGTAAGAAAGTTTAAAAAAGGTTTGGAAGAATTTTAGAAAGAAGAAAAAGAAAACAGGAAGTATATTGTATTTTGTGTGTTTGCTTTGATTTGTGCTAAACAGGTGTTCAAAAGCTGTTGATTTGTGTTCAGCACCAGCCCCAGCTGGTTTGGAAGTGGATTTTCATCCACCAAGGTTTTGGAAGTAAAACCTTGAGGTAAATCTCTTTTACCCTTGAAAATCTCAGAAAATTGAGTTGCATGAGTTTTGTATTGATTTGATGCTATTTGTTGTTATAAGCTGTTGGATTCAAGTTGTTTTGTCATTGTATGCATGCCATAAGATCATTGAACAAGTTTGATTAAGTTTTATAGTGTGTTGATTCGAAAAAGTTTGGTTTCTAGTTTTTAAAAGGGTGTTTGGCTAAGGGTATTAGCAGGTTTCAAATCTTTGATTTGGTTTTTCAAAAGTGTTAGAGCAGTTGAAATAAGTTGAGCTAGGATTGTAGTTACTTTGTAGTTAATTTAGAACACGTTTTGAGTAGTTTGTGTGCTTGAAAAAGAAAAAGAGCAGCCAAAACCTGCATAACAACTATCTGTTTGGATTTTGTGAGATTTTGTGCATGATCTTTTGATATTTGTGAAGTAATAGGGTGAATTTGTGATTGTCATTGCTTGAGTATCAGTTAGTGAGTTTGTGTGCCTAATTTGGTAAGTTATAGTTCATTGGAGTGCATGTTATAAGCCAAAAAGTCCACTGACCTGCTATATACACCTCAGAGACTTGCATTGGCTGTGTGTGCAATGATTTTGTGAGATTTTGATTGCAAGGTGCTTATTCTTGTTTTTCATTGACTCCTTGAGCTTCAATTAGCTCAAGGGTGCCCCTGTCCAACAAATCCAACACCAAAATAGCACTTGCCAAGCCCTCTTGGCTCAAAAAGTGCACAAGTGTGCACACTCACACTTGTTCATCAGTTTTCAAAGTAAACTGGACGAATTTGGACCTAATCTTGATTAAAATCTAGCTAAAAAAGGTTTTGTGATTGTGTTTTCATAGCTTAACAAGGTTGACATTTGATTTGGCAAAGGTTAAAAAAGAAAAAAAAATAAATTGTCAAAAAGGACGTGGCCAGGACTCGAACCTGCGCCACTCCTCTCACACACATACGCGTTAACCATCCTGCCCTAGGGTCTTTGACTGCTAGGTTTGGTTTGGTTTAATACTTAAGGAGTGTTTGAGTTTGGCTTTTATAAATAAGCCGTGGCTTATTTGCTCATTTATAGCTTATTGGTTAAGCTTTTTGGACTTTTTCCATTTTTCCTAAGTTTTGACTAGAGTTTAGGATTTTTCTGATTAAAAATTTTATTTTTCCTATTATTTAATTAATATTTAGGATTATTTTTTGTTTTAAATTTAAAAAGTCTATAAAAAATAGTGAACAGTAGTAAAAAAATACAAAAAAATAGTTTTTAGGTTTTAATTTGTATTTTTGAGGTTTACATATAAAAAAGTTTTCAAAAACTTTAATTTTTGATTTTATTTAATTTTAGGGTTTTTAGACAACTTTGAAAATTAATATAAAATTCATTAAGAGGTTTTAGAAACTTTAATTTTCATTTTCTTCTTAGTTAGATTATTTAGGATTTTTGAGAATTTTTTAGAATTTATTTGAGGACTTTTAATTTTTTAGAATATTTTAATATTATTTTATTCATTAAAATAGAAAATTTTTATTTTATTTCTTTTTCATTTTTCCTAGGTTCTTTGTCATTAATTAGGACTTTTCCCATTTGTAGAATAATTTTTAGGCTTTTCAATTAATTTTTAGAATTAATTTGAGATTTAATACATTTTAATAGTTTTTAGGAGTTTAAAAATAGTTTAATTTGGTTTTAAAATTAAAAAAAATAGTTTTTAGTTTTATTAGGTCATTTTTGAGGTTTACAAACTATTAAATCTTGTTTAGGGCTTTTTAATATTTAAAAGTGATTTTTAGGGCTTTAATTAGCATTGAAAAGTCATTATTAAATTAATTAAAAGGTTTTGGCAAGTTTTGATTTTTTGTAAACTCTTAGAATATTATTTGGGATTTTTTAGTAATTTTTAGGAATTTTTAGATTAAAATTTTAAATTTTGTGCTTTTTACGTTCTTCGTCGTAACTTTCTAGTAGTGTTTTGCCTTAATTTTCTATTTTTTTCGTCTTCGTCATTTTCTCTTCTTTTCTTCTCATTAATAATAAAAAACATAATCAATCATTCAATTCACAACACACGTGCCTCCTCGAGAACGAACTCACCTTCTTAAGGGTCATACGGTTTTCCTAAATCGTCGTGCTTACCCTATTTAGTTGCTTGTTTTTCCTAAAGCAAGTATCTAATTTTACAACTATCAAAATGGCGCCGCTGCCGGGGAGGCGCGTTGTGTTTTGATTGATCCATTGTTGTTTTCTATATTAGCCATAAAATAATTGTATTAATAGCACTCTATTAATACGTATTATCGTTTTTCGGTTTTTGTGTGAATACTATTAGTATATTGTATACGTAGAACAATAAATACACAAGTACTCCAAATACGTGAGCAATCACAACCTTGATTCGGGATTTCATCACTCGATCATTGTATTCGAATCTCAAACCAAAGAAAAAAGGCAAAAATAGATAAATACTTTCGTGAAGCTTAATCTTGATAATACAAACTATAAGGTGGGTATAAGGCGGTTGTATTTCACAACCTAAAGGAAAAAGGCTCTTAAGTGCTTCGCGCCGCCTCGTTTCCTCCGCTTGCTTGTGCGTATTTGATTTTGAGAGTGAATCGAGGGTTTTGCCGCCCAAAGTATTATTACATATCATATATATTTTCTTGGTTTCATTTGATTAAACCCTCTTGAACGATTTGGTGTTCCACCATCGTTCTAAAGTCATCGAAGGCGTTCACTCCACGTGTTCGTTTTCATTCCTTGAGGCCTTTTTAATCAAGAGATTTGATTAAGTGAGGAGATTTGTGGACTTGTTGTCTACTTAATACATTCACCAATTTCCAAAAGGTTAATACAATCAAAAACCACAAAAAAATTGAAAAAACACAAAATACCAAAAAGAATCTTCTTTGCTCGCCTTCTCGTTGTACGTGACGTTTATGCAAACTCGCTCTAAAGCTAGACGTGCTCGTAAACGAAGAAACAAATCACTCACTCTTTCTAGTGAGGAGTCTCCTATTGACGAACCCATTGTACGAGAAGAACCAACCATGGCAAATCGAACTATGATGGAGTTACTTCAAGCACCCACCGAGGGTTATGGAGAAGCTATTGTGATTCCCGCAATCCTTGCGGAGAATTTTGAGGTGAAAACGGGTTTGTTGTCAATGATCCAAAACAACAAATTCCGTGGTGATGAGAAGGACAATCCGCACAACCATATCCGCCAATTTAATCGTCTTACCGCCACGTGCAAATTCAAGGATGTCTCGAATGACTCGATTAAGATGATGTTATTTCCGTATTCCTTAGCGGGGCCCGCTAAAATTTGGTTAGAGAAAGAGCCACCCAATTCTATATTGACGTGGAAGGATCTCGTTTCAAAGTTTGTGAACCAATTTTTTCCGCCCTCTAAGACTACGCATTTGAAAAACGAGATTTCTAAATTTTCACAAGAATCAAATGAAAGTTTTTCTACGGCTTGGAATAGGTTTAAGGAGATGTTACACGAATGTCCTCATCAAGGTTTTTCCGATTTGCACCAAATCGACACGTTTTACAATGGACTTAACGATCATGAAAGGGATTATTTAAATGCCGCCGCGGGTGGTAATTTTTTGTGTAAAACGGTTGAAGAAGCTTTGGTCATAATCGAGAATAGGTCTAAGGTTTATAGCCCTCGTCACACACCGAGTGTTGCCAAAAGGGGCTCATCATCGTCTCAAAGTATCAATGCATTACATGATGAAGCAAATGAAGAAAACCGATTTTTCGATAGATTTGCTAACCTTATGTCCCATTGGAAGGCTCAAGAAGCTTCCAACACCGCTTCGGTTAAAGCGGTTTCTAAAAGTTGTTTGTCGTGTGGGGGAGCTCATGATCTTTCCGAGTGCATTACCGCGGATGGTAACACTTCGAATGCTTTTGTAGCCACGGGAACTTATAACCAAATAGGTCAAGGTTCACGTTCAAATCAAGCTCAACCCAATCAAAATGCTAATAATTATCGCAACAACAACAATCAAGGTGGAAATTACCAAGGAACTCAAAGAAATTATAACAAAGGTAATTACCAAAGTGGAAATGGGCAAATTTCAAACCAAAACCAAAACCGTGATTTTCAAACTAATGCCCAAGGTTTTCAAAACGATCACACCAAAAATCTTCAAGGAGAGTTTTTGAATTATGCTAAGGCTAATGATGCTAAATTTGACAATATGCAACGTGAAATGGTTAGCTTAAGATCCGAGTTGAAAAACGAGCTTAAAAACGAACTTGCTAATGAACTTAAAACTCATGCTAATAAAATGGAAGGAAATGTCACACGACTCCAACAAAATCAACAAAAAATGGAGCAAGGACAACATGAGATTAAGCAAGAGTTGTTGAAAGCGGATGCTAGGCAATCTAAGTTTGAAGATCGAATGGCTAAAATGTTTGAAGCTATCATGTGTAAGCCCTCTTCTTCGGGTGGTCTTCCTAGTGATACCATCGTAAACCCGAAAGGAGAATTGAAGGTTATTACTACTCGTAGTGGTAAAACTTTCAAAGAACCCATTTCTCGTCCAAGTACTTCTATGGAGAAGGAAAAAGAGAAAGAACCCGAGGTCGTGGTTGAAAAGGAGCACATTACAAGCCCACGAAGTACCGCTCAAACCACGCCTACGGTTGAACCAATACCCATAATGGAACCCGAGATTCCAAGACCGATGCCTATGCCTAATTTGCCCCAACCCACACCACCTTTACCCTACCCATCAAGACGAAACAAGGAAAAGGCACAAGAACGAAATAATTATCAATTTGAACCCTTTATGAAAATGTTTCGTGACTTGCATTTCAATATAAGTTTTGCCGACGCCTTAGTCATGATGCCTCAATTTGCCGCAAACTTCAAAAGTATGTTGAATAACAAAGAAAAATTGCAAAAATCGTCTAGTTGTTCTTCGGTTTTTCTAAGCCGCATACCTCAAAAAGTCGGTGATCCTGGAAAGTTTTTAATCCCATGTGCTATCCAAGACATGGAAGAATGCTACGCCTTGGCCGATCTTGGTGCTAGTATTAATTTGATGCCTCTAGAGATTTTCAAATCGCTCAATCTTCCAAATCTCACTCCTTCAAGAATATCAATCGAAATGGCCGATCATTCTACGATTCTAGCTTGTGGAGTAGCCGAGGACGTCTTTGTGAAAGTTGGGAAATTCTATTATCCCGTGGACTTCATAGTTGTTGATATTCCCATCGATCCTAAAGTTCCGTTAATTTTAGGTCGATCTTTTTTGGATACCTCGAGAGCACTTATCGATGTGCATGCAAGGAAAATCACTCTTCGTTTCAACGAGGAAGAACTCGTCATTAATGCAACCCAAAACTCCACTCTTTCTCATGTTTATTCTATCACATCTTTGTACAATGTCAATCCTATCAAAAACATTTGTCAAAAGATTTCTAATAGAGTTTTAGGAGTTGAGAAAAATGAAGTTCCGTCCCCTCCGCCGATGGAGGTTAAGAGTGTTAAGCCTTTGATACCAATCTCGAGTGATTCTTCGGATGATGAATACGTTGATCCCGATGGGGAGGTTTTCTTTGTTGACAAAAGATTTGAAAACTTGCCACCACCTAAACCAAAACGTTTTCAAAATGTGAGAATTTTTAGTGTGACTAATATTGTTTTAGATACACCAAATATTTTTGACATAATTAAATCGGGTTTTCACAAGGAGCATTTTAAAGATGAAAAAGGAAAAGATTTTGAATCTAATTTAAAAGATTTTTCTACAATTCTAACTCCGTCATCACCGCGTGTCTTGAGTACTACAAGCTCGTCTTCTCCTTTTGACGATGCTTTGTGTGGACCTAGTGTGGGGGAAGCCCCTTATGTTCCCTCCCCTTTCTCCACCGAGGACGAGATATTTGATCCTGGAATTGCTTTTATAGGGAAATCTCGGTCTTCCACCGATGCAATAAATGGAAAATCTTTTCATTTGATTGGTGCGAGTCTACCTCGAGTAGCTCAATGTTTTGCCTTACCCATTGTCCCACCCTTCTATTTCTTCTCTCCTATTTTCTTCTATCCCATTGGGATTTGTGTTGGAGTTGTGTTGTCTCGTCTTTCATCCGAAAACGAGGACGCTATCTTTGACCCCGGTATACGTTTATCGGATTTTTAAAGTACTCCACGTACTTTTGGGCCTTGTTTATCATGTAAGCCCCACCAAAAATTGACCAAACCATGATTATCCCTAAATGATCACATTTATGGGGATTCGAGTCGAGCTTTTGACTCGGTTATCAAAAACAAGGTGCCTCGTGGGGGAGACCCATGCTTATCCATGTACATATTATTGCTTTCTAATTAGTTTAATGTGAGGGGATTTGTGCCCTTCCAACCTTTGTTTCGTGGTTGTTTGTGAATTGTGTCTTTTAGATCATCATCTTCACGATTGGAGCCTCTCGTGTTCGTTTCATGGGAGCACTCGATCGTTTGCTATGGAGGCCTTTCCCAATATCCACATATGATATATCCTTTTATGTTCTAACCTTAGGTTTTTAGCACACTTCATAAACGGCTATTACTTATTGGTTACACCCTTTCCATGCTAGATTAGGCATTCGACTACGTCTCTAGTATGGGGGTGTTTGCACCCCTAGACTCGAAACATTGAGGACAATGTTTAACTTTAGTATGGGGGGGTGAATAGATACTTGCCTTACCAAACCTTCACGCTTTCCAAAGTTTATCGTTTTGTTATCGTTTTCTTGCAAAATAAGGCTAAAAATGGCCAAATTTTAAAATTTTTCTCATATTTCATAAGTGTTTGAAGACACGAATGTAGATTTTCCGATGGCGAGAATAAGAGTAATTTTTGACTCGACCGTGCGTGTTGAGCACTTAGCTTTGATTCCTTAACTACACATTAGGCTAAGTCTCTTAAATGAGGACGAGAAATGATAGAGTTAATTATAAGTTACTATGCTAAACGTAGAGTACTCGTATTCTTTCAAAAACTCATGTGTTCTCGTTGTTTGCTTATTCTCCCTTCAGATGTAAATATTTTTTGCTTAATAAATATTGATTTAGCGGTTTAGTTTTGATTGTTGGGTTTCTAGTCTTTTCTAGTAGCTTCCGTGTAATTAAATTGGGAAGACATTAAGGTATCGCCAGCGTCACGGTTTTGAAGTATTGGCACCCTAATAATTGAAAGCTTCACCCAATAATAAGATTTCAAGTGCTCACCTAAATCAAGCAAACAATTTGAAGCCCCACAAGGCCTAAAATCTATGCAAAATTGAAAGTGAATCAAGCCTTAGTCTTCGAAGCTTTAAAGATCCAAAATTCGCTTTAGCGTGAGGATATACGTCTTTGGCTAATAAAACCACCGATGATGGCGGATAATAAAAGGCAAGGCAAGACCGAAGTCATAATAAAAGCTTCATGGCGATGTTGAATAAAAGATGGAGGTAAACCAAAGATAATAAGGTCCTTCCGTTAGGGGGCGTATAAAAGTCTTGGTAATAAGTCTCATGTTCAAAACCGTTATAAAACCGTGTTTATCGATTCTTCTTGTCAACTTAATTTTTTGACATCGTTGTCTATTAGGAGGGGTTATTGATTTGATGGTCTTAGTTACACCGTTAGGACTCTATTTTTAGACCTAAATCTCTATTATCGCATAAGTCAACAATGTATCCTCGTGATCATTAAGACAAAATAAAATATAAGAGATACAACTTAGGAATAATGGGAGAATAAGTACGTGATTAGGGCATATGAGTAGTGTTATCATTACTAACTTATAATGACAATGATCTCGTTGCACGCTTGGCATGGAATTAGGGTGAAAATCGAGGACGACGAAATTATTTCTAACGAAGCATTCACGTGTTCTTATTCTATGAACCTAAACGTCCCATTTTGCGATGAAAATCATACATTATGTCTAAAACGCAAGTAGTAGTAATAGTGTAGTGTAGCTTGTTTTTCATTTCAATAAAGTGAATAAAATTAAATTTTGGAGATGCTTTGATACTTTATTCTTAGCATTGCGTGAGGGCACGGCAATGGTTTAGTATGGGGGAGTGATGAGACTGCTTTTATACATGGTCTCATCGTCCAAAACGGCCTTAAATTGCATAAAAATCATAAAATAGACCAAATATATGCTCGTGTTTGTTACTTGTGTATTTTTAGGTACGGATATTGAGGAATTGGCAAAAGAACACAAGAATCAATCAAAAACGAACACGGGAAATGAAGTCGCACAATGAACCGGGCCCAAGTTTGGATTTTGCAAAAATACCCTTGAAGAATTGAAGATTGGCAAAAATGGCCCCTCATCTTTGAAGAACTTGTCACATGACCCTCAAATTATCAAATGTACAAGTACAATCCTTAATGTTTGAAGATTGTTCAAGTTCAGTCCCTGGAATTTGAAGATAATACAAAAGAAACCCTTTGGAAAAGTTTTGGAAGACATTGTGCCACTTTTGACAAGTTGTCAAAAGTTGACAAGGCTTATTTTGACACTGATAGCTATTTATTACAACTTGAAAGATTGTTGAAACCTTGGGGACCAAACCTGTCAAAACACCAAACTCCCACAACCACTCAGAAGACGACACCTCAGCCCTACCCACTTTATTTACCCAAACCCATTAAACCGACCCTACCCAATACCCTACACCCGGTTTTATTAAATTAAACCTGGTCAACACTTTGGTCAAATCCCACTTAAACCTTTTTTCCCTCCCATAACACTTATTTAAAAATCATTTAACCCAAAAACAAATCAAACTCCCCCTAATCCACCAAGAACCCTAATCACCCCCAGTTTTGATTTCGCCTAAAACAAAGGGATATTCTCTCAAAATATGCAGATCCCTAATTGGACTTAACCTCAACCAAACCCACCTCACACAAAGGCGCCACGTGGCTTGTGGTCCTCTCCCCACCCTTCCCCTGCACCCGTCTCTTTCCACACAACCCTAGGAGGGGACAAAATCAACGTCCAAGATAAACTACTTGTCCTCCAAGTAGTTTTAAACGCTCAAGATCATCTACACAAGGCTGTCAATCACATGGGTGCTTTTGACCAAGATTCGTCCAAGACAAAGAGGGGCATTTTAGGGCTTTTAGCATTTAGGGTTTATGTCTTGTAATTTTTTATTCACCATTCTAGATAGTTCTTAGCCTTTGTATAAATAGGAGTCGTGTGTGACCCTATTGCTTTGTTCCAGCTTTTAGCAAAAATCTCTTGTAATTCCTTTTTTAAAGAAATAAAGTTTGGTGTTTGAGTATATGCTAAGGCTGAGTTCCAAGATTATAAGATTTGTGTGTTAAGTTTTTCAAAAAAGGTAGTTTTGAAGGAAGTTTTTTTTAAGATTCTGAAATCAAAGCTTTTGAAGTGAAAGTGGAAAGAGTTTTGATTTTGGACTTAAGATTTGTTTTTTAAAACGTGTAAGAAAGTTTAAAAAAGGTTTGGAAGAATTTTAGAAAGAAGAAAAAGAAAACAGGAAGTATATTGTATTTTGTGTGTTTGCTTTGATTTGTGCTAAACAGGTGTTCAAAAGCTGTTGATTTGTGTTCAGCACCAGCCCCAGCTGGTTTGGAAGTGGATTTTCATCCACCAAGGTTTTGGAAGTAAAACCTTGAGGTAAATCTCTTTTACCCTTGAAAATCTCAGAAAATTGAGTTGCATGAGTTTTGTATTGATTTGATGCTATTTGTTGTTATAAGCAGTTGGATTCAAGTTGTTTTGTCATTGTATGCATGCCATAAGATCATTGAACAAGTTTGATTAAGTTTTATAGTGTGTTGATTCGAAAAAGTTTGGTTTCTAGTTTTTAAAAGGGTGTTTGGCTAAGGGTATTAGCAGGTTTCAAATCTTTGATTTGGTTTTTCAAAAGTGTTAGAGCAGTTGAAATAAGTTGAGCTAGGATTGTAGTTACTTTGTAGTTAATTTGGAACACGTTTTGAGTAGTTTGTGTGCTTGAAAAAGAAAAAGAGCAGCCAAAACCTGCATAACAACTATCTGTTTGGATTTTGTGAGATTTTTTGCATGATCTTTTGATATCTGTGAAGTAATAGGGTGAATTTGTGATTGTCATTGCTTGAGTATCAGTTAGTGAGTTTGTGTGCCTAATTTGGTAAGTTATAGTTCATTGGAGTGCATGTTATAAGCCAAAAAGTCCACTGACCTGCTATATACACCTCAGAGACTTGCATTGGCTGTGTGTGCAATGATTTTGTGAGATTTTGATTGCAAGGTGCTTATTCTTGTTTGTCATTGACTCCTTGATCTTCAATTAGCTCAAGGGTGCCCCTGTCCAACAAATCCAACACCAAAATAGCACTTGCCAAGCCCTCTTGGCTCAAAAAGTGCACAAGTGTGCACACTCACACTTGTTCATCAGTTTTCAAAGTAAACTGGACGAATTTGGACCTAATCTTGATTAAAATCTAGCTAAAAAAGGTTTTGTGATTGTGTTTTCATAGCTTAACAAGGTTGACATTTGATTTGGCAAAGGTTAAAAAAGAAAAAAAAATAAATTGTCAAAAAGGACGTGGCCAGGACTCGAACCTGCGCCACTCCTCTCACACACATACGCGTTAACCATCCTGCCCTAGGGTCTTTGACTGCTAGGTTTGGTTTGGTTTAATACTTAAGGAGTGTTTGAGTTTGGCTTTTATAAATAAGCCGTGGCTTATTTGCTCATTTATAGCTTATTGGTTAAGCTTTTTGGACTTTTTCCATTTTTCCTAAGTTTTGACTAGAGTTTAGGATTTTTCTGATTAAAAATTTTATTTTTCCTATTATTTAATTAATATTTAGGATTATTTTTTGTTTTAAATTTAAAAAGTCTATAAAAAATAGTGAACAGTAGTAAAAAAATACAAAAAAATAGTTTTTAGGTTTTAATTTGTATTTTTGAGGTTTACATATAAAAAAGTTTTCAAAAACTTTAATTTTTGATTTTATTTAATTTTAGGGTTTTTAGACAACTTTGAAAATTAATATAAAATTCATTAAGAGGTTTTAGAAACTTTAATTTTCATTTTCTTCTTAGTTAGATTATTTAGGATTTTTGAGAATTTTTTAGAATTTATTTGAGGACTTTTAATTTTTTAGAATATTTTAATATTATTTTATTCATTAAAATAGAAAATTTTTATTTTATTTCTTTTTCATTTTTCCTAGGTTCTTTGTCATTAATTAGGACTTTTCCCATTTGTAGAATAATTTTTAGGCTTTTCAATTAATTTTTAGAATTAATTTGAGATTTAATACATTTTAATAGTTTTTAGGAGTTTAAAAATAGTTTAATTTGGTTTTAAAATTAAAAAAAATAGTTTTTAGTTTTATTAGGTCATTTTTGAGGTTTACAAACTATTAAATCTTGTTTAGGGCTTTTTAATATTTAAAAGTGATTTTTAGGGCTTTAATTAGCATTGAAAAGTCATTATTAAATTAATTAAAAGGTTTTGGCAAGTTTTGATTTTTTGTAAACTCTTAGAATATTATTTGGGATTTTTTAGTAATTTTTAGGAATTTTTAGATTAAAATTTTAAATTTTGTGCTTTTTACGTTCTTCGTCGTAACTTTCTAGTAGTGTTTTGCCTTAATTTTCTATTTTTTTCGTCTTCGTCATTTTCTCTTCTTTTCTTCTCATTAATAATCAAAAACATAATCAATCATTCAATTCACAACATACGTGCCTCCTCGAGAACGAACTCACCTTCTTAAGGGTCATACGGTTTTCCTAAATCTTCGTGCTTACCCTATTTAGTTGCTTGTTTTTCCTAAAGCAAGTATCTAATTTTACAACTATCAGGTTGACAAGGACAAACTCGTCTTAGGTCTTGGTTTTTACTTAGATGTACCTCCGGGGCCCCAATGTGTCTCGATGTGCGCAGATAACAGTTCATTAATGCTTCTAATGGTTCTTCAAGAGATTTTTAAGTCTATTAAGCTTTAATAGGCTTATGCTATGTCGAGTTAGAAATATAGTTTTGGCTGGTACCGCTGTTGCGTCAACAATTTTACGCGAAGGGCTTTCCGATACATTTCTAGCCTCTGGAATGCAAACATTAGTTTGACACCAAAGCTTCGCTCAGCGAATAGGTTATGATCATTGCTGATAGTGATTGGGTAGGAAGTTGCAAAGAATCTGCTTCATTTGTGGCTGAGCTAGGGCATATGAGGCGTAGGAATGAAGTACCTCAAATGGTGGAAATCAAAGAAGATACCAAGAATAAATAAGTGCGCATCTCTTGGAAGATGCTGAAAGGGTCATGCATCAACTGTTGGTGGTTCAAAATTTGCAAAAATTTCGACTTCTAAAAGGAGGAAGTCATTAATTTCCATACTAGTTGGACAATGGTATTGTCGAACTAATTGGATCCGAAGAGGAAGAATATTGTCCAAAATTATGGGACATCAAATATCTCTTTCTAGAAGGTGACAAACATAACCCTACAAAATACACCCATTGTGAGTTGGGCATGTATTTTATGCTTGGGTTTGTTTTCCTCGTCGATTTGAGAAATGCGAGCTTAGAAGATATGGCATCCTCTTACCAAGTATTTCTGGGATTCAGTACAAGAAATGACACTAAGTCTAGAATCGATAAAGTCTGTGTCACCGACCCCTCGAATGATCGAGGTTTCATTTTCTCATGGCAGATGAACCAACTTTATCTTTTTTGACACCCCAAAGGGGTCAAATGAAACGGAAGTGGGCACCCCCAAAAAGAAAGTTCAATTGCAGAGGATATGTACACCCCAAAGGGTTCGAAATGCAGCGGATATGGATACCCCCAAAAGGGTCGAATGCATCGGAAAAGATCACACCCAAAGGGTCAACTACAACGGAAGAATGGATTAAAATAAGTCGAAAATCAATAGCACAATGCTATGATCGAAAAGAGATGAATACTAATCTTCCCTATGTTCTAGATGATGATGTAGAAATGATAAGATATTACTGGAGGCAATCGCGAGTCAAAAAGGGATATGTTACATAGCTGGATAAATAAGATAATATCAATAATGAGTCATGTCGAATATATTTAAGCCCATGTGATTATAAACTTTTATTTACATCGATAAGCGTCCTCATCCATGTAAGGTAATATTTATAACTCCATTCGGTGACCTATGATTTCTTTATTCAAACGAAAAGCGTCCTAATTCATTTCAATAAGGATTTTATAGCCCACCTTACCTAAATATTCTTTGAAAGGCTTATTATTTAAAACAAGTATAATATCTAAGATAATAGATATTATTAAGATACTTTACAACCCGTTTGTTTATAACCTTCGTCTTCAGACGTCACATAACATCTTAATACGAAATTATAAATAAACTTCTGGTCTGGTTGCTTAAGATTTCACCCTTAGACGTCCCATAACGTCTTGAGAGGAAACCATCATTAACTTAAGATCAAGAGACTCAGGTCCCATATGTAGAATATAGGATCATAAGTACCTTGATTTTTGGTTCCACCGCATCATTTAAAGATGCAAACTTATCCAAATAATACCACATGAATTTCTAAAAGAAAACGTATAATAGTCGTTAATAAGTCGTGTTCTGTAGATATACGTACAACATCATAAGCGGGAGAAAATAAATGTCGACGCGCAATAACGTGCGGAAGAATACGTATCAAACAAGGAGCTCATATATACATTATAATGATATATTACAATCATAAGTATAGGCATTATATCATATAGTTCTTTCTAGTAAGTTATATATATACACATAACAACAAGTTCAAAACATTTAATAAAAATGTATTACACGAGATAATGCTCCCTAGTCTGTTTTTAAATATTCCAATATGTACGGTTGTTGTAAATTCGTGTTTGCTATGTGGCTAATTAGTCTTCCCAGTAATCAAAATAGACTAACCGGTTCATAATTATCAGATATCTATGTAAAGATAATATGTTCAAGTAAAAGGATAACACTTCGTGAAATTATACGAAGGTGGTAATAATTATGTTCTAGGATCATGGAGTACAAAGGTTTATAAAACCAAAATGGTAGATTTAGGGATTTATAATATAAGGATATATTATAATAGTCATCAATCAATTATATGAAATAATCAGCGTATATGAAATAATTAGCGTATAAGCTTAAACTGATACACAATCAATCGTGTAAGATGTGAAAATCTTAGTATAAGATTTTTAAGATTTATTTAGATTTCATTACGATATCCACTCGTTTTTAGGCAGTTCACTTACGTTACTGTATTTTAGTTAAATACATCGTTTGTACAAGTATTAATAACTTCCATTTAAATTTGTTATTAATAATACTGTTTAAGTAAAAGTATTTTACTTATAATTGTTGTATTTTACTTTTATAATCTACGTACATTAAATTTCATAGTTTATATGAATAGTTTATAAAAAGTAATAATACTTCGTTTAATTTAATTTAAAGTCTCCAAAGTTTTCGAAAGTTAATAAATAACCCTTTGATTACAAGTTTGAGGAAATGTTGGTTCTAACCCTTTTAAGTTTAGGATTCGCTCAAGTTTTAATACATTAAATGAAGTAAGGGTTCTAGGGTTTACTTAAGTTTCGGTTAATGGCAAAACAAGTCCATCCATATTTTACTAAATGTACACTTTCCGGTTCTTAATTGTTTTAGTCCTTAGGGCTTCTAGTATTTTCGGGATACGGTGAAAATAGTCCCTCTAGTTAAAATTAGGTTATATAGCTTTCATTTAATGGCGAGAATAATTCCCTAGGGCTCCTAAAGGTTTCGACTAATTACACAATTAGTCCTTTGAGTTATAAAATGATAATTTATCTTTCAAGAATTTACAAAGATGGTCCTTAAGGTTTAATAAGTCACGAATGGCATTTATTAGTCCCTAGACTTTCAAATATTTACAATATTAGTCTGTGTAATTTTTGTTTTATCAAGACAAGTTTCAAATGTCACGGTTTTAATCCATAAGTCTTACAACCGACATCTTTAGTCCAAAAGTTTTTATAAGTTATATTTTTGGTATAAAAACTTTACTTAAGTATAAAAACACTATGTGGGCTTATTAAATGTGCCAAAAGAGCTAATGGGTTTCCTAATGGGCCAAAACATATTTTAAGTCCATTAATATTTCAAGATTTGCTAAGTGGGCTCACCAGGTACTAAATAGGCATAATGGGCTCTTGCATATACACGACTATGTTATGTTGGGCCTATTGGGCCTATTCAAGTTTTAGGCTATTGTTGCATGGGCTTAACTAGTCCATTAATAATACATAGCCATTTATCTAGGTGTTAAATTTATGAAACCTTACAAGCTTATTAGTAGTTTATAAAGATTAAGTCTAGATTCTCTAAATAGAGAGTAAAAACCTACGGTATGTTTTATTTCCGTGTGTTTCAAATAAGATCCAAGTTAGTTACAAGTTTGCATGTTAGTTATAAGCTTTAAGATGAGCTTCTAACCCACGGCTAATATCATTTATAGTATTTCAGGATAAAGTCCAATCTTGTTTATGTTTACATTTAATTTACAAGGTCCCAAAAATTTAGATTTAGGTTTATTATAAGTTTACAAGTTTATTACAAGTTCGGAAATGAATCAGATAGCCCAAGCTATATCTGTTTTCCATGTGTTTTCATTATGAAATCTAGGTTTATTACTTGGTTAAAAGTAATTTTAAATTTTATACATAAGATCTAGGTTTATCATAAGTTTGCATATTCATTAGAAGTCCATCAGTAAATTTTATAGTCCACGACTATAATTAAATATAAAAATATTTTCATGATTTTTACCCAATCCATTTTTAAGTATATTATCACATGTTTCTTACTAAACAATTTTTATACATGTCTTATGACATATCAAAAATATGTCGTGACCTATATAGGTCATGGTTTCACAAATTTTAATTTTCTACAATTTTATTATAAGTTCAACAGGATTTAATCAAGATCTCCTAAAAAAATCTAATTTTAGAATTTTTCCAAGATTTATGAAATCTAGTTTAGATTTCCCCCAAGATTTTGCAAGACGTATAATATTCAGTTAGATTTTTATAAAATCAATTTAGATTTTTCCTCAGATTTAGTAAGATAGATAGATCTATTTAGATTTTTAGAGACTTAAAAATCTTCTTAGATTTTCTGACGAGTTCTAGAAGTTCTGTTAGATTTCCAAATGTTTCCAAAGATTTTATTTTAAATTTCCATTTAAATATTTCCAAGGGTTTGTTATGTATTAGATTTTTCTTGGTTATAATGCATTGTTCAGGCCATCATACTTCAGAAGCCATTCTATAAACGTTTGAGGAGCGAGGACACTTTAAATCATAAACCCAACCACTCAGTCAAAACGTAACATCGAGATGGAACATCTTTAATATAAAGCTCCCTACTAACATGGCATGTTTATTTGTTTCATTAAGTACTTGAGTATTTTAATATTTTTATAATAAATATTAAATAGTCATAATACGTAAATACGTACAGAGTTAGCATCTAACACCATCAACAAGTATAAATGCATAGAATAATGAATGCACACTTAAATCATATAGTTATGCATGCTCTCTATGCTATATGCTCTCTAAATATGTCCCAAAAAAAATTCCCAAAAGATTTTTGTAAAGTTATACTCCAGTTTTAAATAAAAGAAAAATATTTTTATTCTTATTTTATTTAAAAATTTATCTGGTTCGCTATAACTAATGCTGTGATAGCATTCTCTGTAACACCCCCAGACCGGGTATCACAGTGGTGGATCGATGAGCAAATAGCTTAGAAAGCACAGATCATAATTATATGATTTTTGAAATACAATTGATATAAACATTAATTTGGTACAATCGTTCAAATCGTTGAATATCATTTGTTATAAATATTCCAGTAAAAAGATAGATCCCCCGTCATTTTTATGCTCCTAAATGATGCTCAGTCCATGATCATATAATCTTGCTTAATTACCTGAGAAAAACATGCTTAAAACAGTCAACATGAAGTTGTTGAATTCATAGAGCTTTAGGTAAAATCATAGTTTAGAACTTTAAATGTCCTACCTAGTGCTGTTCAATATTTGATATAAAATCTATATACCCTATAAAGGGTGTATGAAAAATGTTGAAAAAGTTGAATGTTGAATGTTGAAACTATATTAGGAAAGTATTCTAATCTTGCATACACTCTGTAAATTTTGATGATTTAGTGATATTTTCAGGAAGTTTGAAATTGGTTGAGACAAAATCGCTCCTAAATACATTTTTAAACGAATTCCCATGGTTATAGCTACGTTTTGAATTTGAATTCTATTTAATTTTTACCTTACTTACAAACCGAAAATTTATATATTTTGCAATGCATGTGGTGGCCAGCCCATCTATAATCTACACGGATTAAAAATTCAACTATAAACCCAAGCATTTGATACCTTAGTATTAGTATACCTAGAAACTAGAAATAAAACCCTAACCATACATAATCGATCATCCATCTTTCTCTCTCAATATCGCAGCAGCCACCATAGTCGTCACTACAACCACCACATCCGTCATTGCCACCATCTTCGCCATCACTACCATCTTTGGAAATTGTCACCACAACCACCATCACTATTTGTGTTTTCGGCTGATGGTTTAGGTGATTTCAATGGATTGGTGGTTTTGGTGGATGGTTTAGGTGATGTTGTCAGATGTTGATTGTGTTTTGTTTTGATGGATCGGTGGTTGTCGCTGATGGTGTCGATGGATTTGTTCTAATATCACAGCTGCCATAACAGCCACCAGTAGACAGTAGACATTCGAATGCTTTTCGATGGAAGGTAACCATTTTTTAAATGCTTGTTTTTTTCATTCCTTTCTCATAATTGTTGTATATGATAATATTTGATTACGAACGTCATTTTTTTAGTATGATTCTTCAAGAATGGAACAAAGCAAGGAGTTCCACAATTTTAGCGAAGGAATGATGTTACAGGCATGCCTACTTTCTGGCTGTGATTACTTGCCTCGTGTGCCAGCCGTTGGCTTTAAACTAGAGATCGACCCCATGAGGAAACGAAAGACAATGATAAACTCTGTGACTCATTGTATAGAGGTACGTGCTTTTTTGACAAATTGGCTTTGGCTTATATTTCTTTAGTCCCTGCTAATTTTTCATTAATGTTGTATTATCTTGCAACTCACAATTGTTATTATACGAATGCATATGATAGCCAATGAATATCCTTTCAACAGCTATCAAATTTTAGGCGATTGAAATAAAATTCGTTTTTTGGTATATGTTTCAGAAATGAGCAAAATCAAATGGGTTCATATCTCCATAAACTCAGAACTACCGCAACTTTCATATCTTATAGATCTAGGATTCTTTAGAACTTTTTTTCAAGTTTAGTGGGTGTATACCAATAGAAAATTAAAGTTGGTTTAAAAGAAACAAAAGTGAGGTGTTTTAGGCCTATGTTTAATATTTATATCAGGTCGTTGTGTCAAAAACAAACAAGACTTTACATCAAGATGCCTTGGTCTTTTTCAGGCATAGAATCAACACTTAGATAAGAGTGTTGGTTAACAGTCGAGATGAGTACTTTTATGAGTCAAAATAAGGTATTTCCGTTGCGGGTCAATATGGGCCGTTCTAAGATTTTAACTGTTTATCAATTTTCACTCGTAAGAGAGATAAGAACATAACTTGAATCAACCCAGTAATTATTAAATGGGTTAAGTTTTTTTGAATAAGAGTTAACATTTGTATGAAAATGAGTTAAGGTTACCAACTAACTAAAAGCATTTACTTATTTTCTTTGAGTATCAACATTTTCATAAACCTTATTATGTGCTTATATTCTTTGGGTTCAACATTTCCATCAAACTAAGTTAAGGTTACCTACCAACTAAAATCATTTACTTATATTCTTTCGGTGTCAACATTTCCTTGAACCTTATTATGTACTTATATTCTTTCATTTCAACATTTCAATGAAAGACGAAATAGTCAAATCAGTAATCACTTCACTTAATGTCAACCAATTACATAAATGCTAAAATAGATCAAAGAATGGATATGGCAGCACTCTTTCTTAATGTTTTGACTAGACAATAAGTCGTGCACTTTTTCATCTTTTCTATGAGAAAAAATATAGGATCTATGATGTTTCATAGCATTTACCGACTACACTTTATGATAAATTGCACATATAGGAAGTTGGAAATAGGGTATGTGGACCAGGCAAGCATGTCTCGAGTAGGGATTATTGAAGCAAAGTTGTGATTAATTGAATACTTCATGTACAATTTATCATGGACATAAAGATGGTCAAAGTTTGGTTACTAAGAACAAAAATCATGAACCATAATGTACTTATATCTAAACTTTTTTTCTACTAGAAGCATCGTGAAGAAAAGGGACCTATTTTACCCAGAGCATCCTTAGTACTATAGAATTATGGAGAACATGTTAAACATATGGATTTTGTGTTTATTTGTTTCATAGGTTTAGAGAAGTTGGAGCCTAATGGACGAGTAAAAACTTTGCATGTGATAATAAGATTGAAACAACTATGATCGATTATGATGGGGAAAGATATAGTGTTACGGTTATGACGGGATGAGTATTTATAAAGAATAATGAAAGTCTGAATTGTTGATACCATTGTGTATTTGTGTATGTATTATGGTTGTAATTAGCAATTTACTTAATGAATGGCTTAATGTTAGATTTTACCTCATAATTGATAGTAATGTTTTACTTGTACTTTTACTAAACATTTTTATATAATTCTTTGATACATGCTAAGAATTTATTGCGCATGTTGGAGCGTTTGCAATTTCATTTTGATATTTTCACATTCTATTATGAATGTAACGTTATATTAAATTATATGTCGGTAGAAATTTCCACCGCTATGCGCGGGTACTCGTCTAGTCAAGTTAAAAGTGTCCAATATAGAATTAAGTTTGGGAATAAAAACCTTACAGATAGTATCATTGCACAAAGCTATATACTACGAAGTAATTACATTTCTTCCTATTTCAAAAACTGAAGCTTAACCTTCCATAGTCCTGAACATATAAGAACGTAGTGTCCTATAAAAACACACCCAAACCCTAGTTCCAACACGGTATACATCTGTTGTCCCGGCCAAGGCACAGTGAGCATGACTCACCCAGTTGCGGATGGTCAATCCCAAATAGATCTATTTATAACATTCGGCCAATTACCATAATTTAATAGTTTCTACAATAGGCAAATGTAATTAAAGACAACAGTTCAATTTGCGTTCTATAAAATAATTATTAATGATATTGTCAAAACATCTTACAGCTCAATTTACGTTCTATAAAATAAATTATAGTTATATTGTCAAACAAGTTACAGTTATTTAATAGCATGTCTCCCCCTCGCGGGTTAGTAAAATCATAAAAAGATTTAAAAAGCCAGGCTATGAATTCACCTGTATAATACAGCTCGAGGATGATCAATTATACAAATCACAAAGCACATAGTACATCGAATACCTAAGTAATTAAGTATGTCTCAGTATATGTATAAATAATAAATGCATGCAGTTTAATTGGTCGCACGTTTAATCTTGTTATTAATATATCACAGTATATTTAATCATTTTTATATATACTTGTTATGATGATAGTTAAGTGTTCATGTTGTCCATTCAATGTTTCCACGTACCCCCGATGTTTATAAAACATGTATTATATTGTAGTCATTAAAAATAAATTATTAAATTTATTTAATAGTTTATTGTCTTCCAAAAATAATTAATAAATTATTATTAATTAAATCTTGATTTAAAACATGTCTCCTGTTGATAAAAATATAATATTTTTATTCTAAAACTATTAAAATAGTTCTTGTGTACCAACGGTGGCTAATAAAAGCTAACAATGGGTACTTTATTGAAAACAGTGGCTACCTTATAAGATAGTGGAAATAACATGAAAATAGTTGCTAGGTTTAGGCTACCAGTGGTAACTTTAAAGCTACCAGTGGGAACTTTAAAGTTAACAGTGGTAAATCTTGGTAATGTATAACTAACGGTGGCAAACATAAATAAGTCACTGGTAATACATAACTAACGGTGGAAATAATACACTAATGGTGGTAATATATTACATGCAATATGATACTCAAAGCATAAGCATACCCCTAACGCTATATACATCTCAGCAGCCTATCAGCAGTCCCAAACGCTCCCTATGTCTGCTGTTAATCCCAAACAGCCTCTTAAACCTTCTGCAGTCCCAAACGCCCCCTTTATCAGCAGATCCAAACACCCCTGATGCTACTTGTTGCAAACAGCATACCCAAACACCCTGCATGTTATCTCCGACAGCAGATCCAAGTGCATCCGTATGGATCTTGGCTATCCCAACGCACCCTTAGGTACTTTACTGCCCAAAACCAAACACCCCCTTACGCGGCTGTTAAACAGTAGATCCAAACACTCCCATGGCTGAATCTAATCTCGAAACAAACAGACCTCTGTTGGTGGTTTCATGGTAGACTCGTGGAAGATGGTTGGTGGCGGGGCTGTGGTGGTACGGGTAGGGAAAGGTGGTGGCTGGAGGTAGTGGCTGATGGTTGCGGGCTGGAGTGTATGAAGGTGATGACGGGGCTATGGTGGTCATGGAGCGGGCTGAGCAGCAATGGTGGCTGGACGTTGTTGCAGTGGTGTGGAGTGGTGGAGGCGAAGGGCAGGGGTTGTAGCCACGTGGGTGGTCCGGTGGTTGAAGCCACGAATAGGAGTGGCGGTATGTGGCTGGTGGCCACGAATCTGATGAACAGTGGTAGTGGTGGCGGCATACAGTAGGTGCTAGACTTAGATGGTGGCGATGATGCATGTGGCGGCTAAAGGTGGTGACTTGGTCTACCACCACGAACATGGTGGTTTGGATATGGAAAAGATGGATTTATATGGTGCATAACATAGATCCACTCGATCTATTAAAATGAAGGTGGCGGCGGAATATTTTCTGGTGGCCGGAATACTCGCCGGAAAAGTGGCAGCTGCCACTTTAGAGTATGTGTGTGTGTGTGGAGGCTAGGGTTAAGGTTAAATGAATTAGAAACCCTAATGTCAACATTTATACCATTTCAAAGTTATAAAAACAATTTGCAAAGTCTATAATAGTTAAGGGCTTATGTTGCAATTATTAGGGGTTTAAAGCGTAACTTTTATTATAGGTTTATTAATAAACGGTTCGGGTCTCGTTCGTGTTTTATAAAAATTGATTCATCCCGCAACAATTGCGTCATTGATTATATAATGACTTTTCCAATAAAATGGAACATTTATATGACTTCTAAATATACTTAATGTGTTCGTTTATTTAAATGACAATTATTTATCATTTATCGTTTTAATAAAGTAAGTATCGTTTTAATAAAAATACTTCTCAATTAACCTCTCCGTATATTATTAAAATGAAATATTAAATAATTTAATAAATCGTTTTATCAAGTATCGCTCAACAATAAATTATATAAATTTAATTTTTAAATTGTCGGTACGCAGATGGTACGACTTTTGTCTTGTTTTCAAGTTCAATAAATTTTGTATTGCTCAAACTAGATTTTGAAGTATACTTTATTATTATTTAATGTACAAAAAATTCTCGGGTTTTATACCATCCACATGCCATCTTGAGTTTCGTCCTCGAAACTCGATAATTATTACAAGGTTGAGGAACGTTCTGGTATCATTGGGTAGACTTTTATTACATTTTTCTCATGGTAAAATCATGGATTTTACAATAAAGATATTTCGTAGAAACCTGAAACGAGTTTGAATCGATAAAGAAACAAAGCACTGTTGCTTTTAAGTTTTACATATGTTCAAATCATAAAGAATCTTACACATGACCTACCGCAGTGTTGTTTGAGTGTTCTAGCAATATCGCAAGGATATAGCATAAGACTCCTTGATCGTCATCCGTGTGTCCTAACGAGATTTGATTGATCTCTTGGCTCTAGAATCGATTTCTACACTTTTAGTGGTCGGAGGCTGTAGCAGATGCCACCTATTTAATATCTACTATCTTGGAGTGAGAAAGTCAATAGAAGTCGTATTGATCTCTGTGACAATAAAACAAACTTCTTTTGAGAGACGCCTGAGTCAGCTGGGGAGGGGTTGTGCATTACATCACTAGGTCCATGATGTGTAGTCTTCATGATGTGTTGACCCAGTTTCTGCCTAAGTTGTATGGAGGGCTAATTTCTTTACACCCTTTATCCTTACATTTCTTTTTCATTCTTCAATCCCATCAATGCTTACCAAGACATCATTACTAGAATCTTGTTGTGATTGTTCTAGTGCTAGCATCAGTACTTAGTCGACATTCAACTACGTTCACATTCTACTCCAACTTTCCTAAGGACTTCTAATAATCTATTGGTTTGTCCCTGGGAAGATCCCTTTGGTTCTAGTTGGATCATAGGACTTAAACCTAACCACTCTTTTGACACCAATAACGTCGTGAATTAAAGATGTTGTGGGTATTTGATTGGAACCATAAGTGCTTGAGTTTTTAGATCACATTTTAATCACATTTTCTCCCCCTATATCTAATATATAAAATCATTTGCTATTAGAGATACCAAATTTGATTAACATATATTGTGAAAAATAGTCTTGAAAAACTTTCGTGAGAAAAATGTGTCAAACTTAGCATGAATGTAGAACGCACCCCCTCAAAAATTGATCCAATGGAATTGTCATTACGAGGATGTTATCCACATTAAACTTTTCAGGATAGGAGTTGTTGAACACACAATTTTTGAAGGATTTTGAGTATCATTGAAAAATTCTTGAAAAAATCATGTTCAACGCTTTCTTGAAAAATCAATTCTTTTTGGCGAAAAAGTTTTTCTAAAGAATAAACTTGAGTTCATAGACTTTGAATGTCTTGATGAATCCACTCAAGTGTAAGAAGATTTCTCTTCTTTTGTTGAGGGTAAGCGCACTTAATCGTATACTCCCCCGTGAATATAGATCCGGGTTGCAATCTGAAAGTGATTAAAAGCCATTGTGTTGAGCTCAAAACGTTGAATGTTTTGTGACAAGCTCAACCCGTGACAGCTTGCTCTACCCGTTGTTGGAAAAATTGTCCAAAATAGACATTTTCCTATAAAAGATAAAAATGAAATGTTTTGAAAAATATTTACAACTTTCATTCGAGTTTTATGTACACACCCGTGTCGTTATTGAGCGACATTTCTAGGGACGTCCATATTATCGATACTGAAAGACATGTCGAGAAGAATATTTTTGGATTTTCGAAGATTTTTAAATTTTGTATTATGCTTTTTCATTTATATTTACAGGTAGATGTTTGATAGATGAATCAAGCAGGCTTCTTTGCTAGAATCTCTAGTTCTGCTAGAGTCGAACATCTAATACCAATTTGCCTAACTATATTAGCAAACCTCTCTTTCGAAAGAGCTTTTGTAAACAAGTCAACTAATTGGTAATCAGTTCCAACAAAGTAAGGTTCAACGATACCCCTTTCAACTTGTTCCTTAATGAAGTGATATCTGACATCAATGTGCTTCGTGCGGGAATGCTGGACCGAATTGCAAGAGATGGCTATGGCGGACTTTGAGTCACAGTATATAGGTACTTTATCAAAGTGGAAGCCATAATCCGTGAGTTGTGTTCTCATCCAAAGTACTTGAGCACAACACGCAGATAGAGACACATACTCCGCTTCGGCTGATGATAGTGACGTACAATCCTGCTTCTTGGAAGACCATCCCACAAGCTTATCTGTTGATCCCAAACTTAGATCGATTTAGCTTTATGTATACGAGATTAGATCTAGTTATACACGTAGAGAAACCTTTGTATATGTATATGATAATCTAAGTGTTATGCGGAATTAACACTTAAACAAGAACACAAAGATGTAAACAAACTTTCACTTGATTAATGATAACAAACTTGCTTACAATGAAAGTGTTTAACGTATGAAAACTTATTATTGGACAATAACCTAAAGGTCTTCTTTTATAGACATAAGAAGCCTTGTACAATAATCTACGTATCAACTATTCTAGGTAAAGATAAATATAGAAAATACATTGTTGTTCCTATCTTTACTAGAAGTAATCTAGAACATAATAAACGCGTAGATCATATCCTTCCATCAGTGCTTGTCTTCAATGTATCAACATTTGACTTTGTCTTGTCAACGCTTGATCTGTCAGCGTTTGTTTTCTTCTTATCAACGCTTGTTTTACTCTTGTCAGCGCTCAAGTAGACTGGCTATATTTTATTCCCAACAATCCTCCCCTAAACTTGATATCTACTCTAGTAATCAAGTTTCTGAATAAACATTAAGAACTAGGAGGAATCTTACAACGCTTATCATATTGGTAATAAATATATCTGATCAAATCTTTGGCCACGTCACTTGAATAATCTATCTCCAGCTGTGTTGTCTTCATCTTCTCCAAGACTTCCTTGGACATGGAATATTGAGCATCTACAAGAAGATACCCAGCAAACTTTGTAGAACTCAAGTAATATACACCAGCAGCTGAATAAAAACGCCATTGAAGACCACTGAGGCCATCTTCAAGATTCTTCCAAACAGCAGGATCTTCATCTATTGGTCCACACATTTTCTTGAATGTTGAACACAGTTTTATTGCATTGACTGAAGTAGGATCTTCAGTCTCATACTTGGCCTCTAACAACCTCCATAGGTCTACCAAGTCTTCTCTATCAAAACTTGGAAACAAAGATATAAGAGTGGTAAAAGTGTGAACCTCTTTCCCATTCCTGCCAATCTTCCAAAACCCACATTCATCTTCTTCATAGCTTATAATAGGGTTTCTGGAATCAAGAGGTACAACTTACACCATATCTGAAGCTTCCAATGGTGAGATCTTGATGCTCCTTCTTATAACAGCTTCACTAGGATACAATGGATCCATATCTTTGGGAAACTCAAGAGAAATCCCCTTCTTCAAAGGTCTGGGAACAATCATTTCCTTCTTAAGTTCCAACTCTTCTACAAGTTCTTCTTTCCTTTCATCAGAAAGAAGTCTTAGAGTGTTTTCTTCCTACACTCTTGCCCAAATAGGATAAGCTTTAAACTCCAACTCTTCAAATGTCAATCCAAGCAATTTCTTATAAGTCCATCTTGTTCCAATACATCTGAGTAACATGTAGTACAACTCCCTTCTATCCCTTTTCAACATTGAGAGAATATTGCTAGCCCTGTGTTTCAGAATTACCTTGCAGTCCTTTTGTACTCTTAGAAGAATCTCCAAACCCCATACCTGGTCTGAAATAGTCAAATGTGGATTCTCCATACACCTATCTTCCCAAGCATTGTACATCTGAACAACTTTTGGCATATCAAAATCTACTTGCAATTTCAACTCATTCAACTTCTCTTTTGCCAACTCATCACCATACTCAAGTCTTTCTGGTTGTTCTATAATCATTACACTTGAGTCTGAACTGGCTTCATCACTTCCTTCTTGTTCTTCTGAAGTGACAACAAAAGGTGATTCACCTTCCTTCTTTCTTTCTTGTTCCACAATTTGTGCAGCCAACCTTCTATCAAATTCAATTTGTGCTGCATTCTTTGGAACATCTACTTCTACCATAATACCCTTACCCTTATCTAATGGATCAATTATGGGTAAGGTAGATGGTAATACCTGTGAAGAAACTTCTTTGATGATGGATGATGACTGGAATACATCAACCTCATCTGCAGGTCTGTCAACGCTCAATTTTGCTTTGTCAGCGTCCAAGATACTCATGTCAGCGTTCAAATCTTGCTTGTCAACGCCCAAATTACCTGTCTCAGCGCCTCTTGTAATTTCCTCCAACATAGCTGTAAAAGACACATTTAAGTTTGTAGGAGAGACTAGAGACGTATCAAAACCTGTTTGTTTCTTCAAACTAGTTAGGGCCTCAGCAACACCCAAAGATTCACCATCATGTGAGCCCTTATCACTCACATTTATTTGTTCATCCTCCCCTTATGAAGATTCCTCCATCCCACGCCTTGTGCTAGCATTTTCCAAAATAACAATCCTCTCCCTCAATTGCTTGAGTTCAAGGCCTTGTGTACTGACAACTTGTACCAAGTCTACATTTTTCTTTTGCAAGCTTATGCAGACAGCCGTCAATTCTATCAAAGTCATTGGTTCCAATCTGCCCTCCTCTAAAATGGGTATTTGACCTCCCAAGTTAGATTCATTGGGCATGGATGAGGTCTTAAAGATGGTAGGACTATCTTGGCCAGCTTCTAAGCCAGAACCAATAGTCCCAGGCTCATCCATAGCACCAACCACACTTGTGGTGGTGGTTCTCTCTGCTACATGGCTAGGACCACTAGAGGAGAACACTCCAGTAGTCCTTTGTGTGGAAACCATAATTCACGGATCGATTAAGCTTACTAGGATAATCAACGTTCATATGATAAACATAGCGGAATTAGAACATTGATTATGAACAAGGTGTTTCTTTTCCAACGATTACTTGTATTAAACTTCAAACGATTACAAGTAACAAAGCCTAGACGTGTTTACAAGAACACACACATCTAGAACACACAACACACGCTTTATGACTACATTGTGAATTATGAGATGAATAAAACCTACGGTCATTGTATTCTATATATACTAGAATACAAGACTTTTCTTACAAGAAAACTTTAATTACATTAGAAGTCCCTCCATCTTTTGCTAATAAGTCCTCCTTGTTGTATGAAAGGGCTCCATATTCTTGTAAAGCTTGATATTTGCATATAAGCCCTTCTTGTTTCATTATACTTGTTTTGTCTCATCAAATTAATTCCCAACAATCTTCCCCTATTTGATGATGACAAAACCAATCTTCAAATCTTGATCTTTCACGAATGAAACAAGCTTCCCCTTAAAGTAAGATTTCTTGTAAAACATATCACCACATACAAATAAGTTGTATACCTTGATCTTTGAATCTTCTTCCCCTTTTTGTCTCATCCAATAGGGGTCTTCTAAAGATAAACAACTAATAAACGCTTCCCCTTGAGTGGTGCATGTAAATGAATCACGAACCATGTAGACTCTAATTGTAGATTACGAATGAAGAAAAACGAATATAACCTATTTGTTGAAGAAGTGGAATCTCCCAAGCTTGTACCTTATGTCTTGCACTATCCATGTGACGTCGAACTTATATGATGAGAGTAAATATAAGCAGACCTCGATCTCTTGTCAAAATCCTCATCCTTTGTGAGACACTGAGCACGATAATGTAACTCCTTCAAGTGTTATGACAAGTCTTCGTCACCAAACATTTAAACGAACAAGCAAGTTATCTCAAAAGAGAGGAGAGTCTTTTGAGATATGATAAAATACAAACCTGCGAAAAACAACTCCAACACCAAAGAAGCAATAATCAAACCTCTTCATCGAAACCTCCAATTTGCAATGAAAATTATCTAGGTACAATATCATCTTCTTCTTTTATGCAACTGATGCCTCTGTCGGCGTTCTGCTTCTAATCCAAGTCGGTACGTAACCGCAAGGTTAGCCTTGTCACATAATCAAATAAAACTTCATTGCACCAAACACAATCTTCCAAAACGAGCCATAAAATTTTTAAACAGACTGTTCTGTCCGAGATCCTGAGTCATCCAATATATCTTCTGTATGTATTGTCCGATATCGAACGATACTTGTCAGCGCTTAAAAACCATATATCGGACAATACGTGTCAGCGTTTAAAAACCATATATCTGACAACACGCTGTCAGCGTCTAAATTACAACGTCAGCGTCTTCCCTATCAGCGTGTGTTTTATTCTTGTCAGCGGCTCGACTCAGCCACTGACACCATCTGTGACTACATAACTCTCGACAGCGGCTATGCTTTACAACACATAACGTACACTTTGTGCTATAGCCAATCACAAATCACTTCACATATACTATTTTGACCACTTCCATATCAATCCCACGTGATCAATTCCAAACCATGTTCTCTTTGTACTTTTGTAATCATTATGTTAATAACATAAAAATCCCATGTAAGTCGCTGCGGTACGATAGCCCTTTTACGTTTTGCTTCAATGGTTGCGTTAATAAACCACAATAATATTTTGCATCTTCGAATCCCACGTGACATATGATTCAACAACATTGACCACTTTTCATTTGTATCCAATCGTGGACCACTTTAAGAAGCATGGCCCAACAGCAACTTTTCTTTGATATCCCATGTGAACAGTGAATCACCATAGCCATCAAAATCCAATCCGCATCTTTCTTTGGAATACGATCCAATGACCACAAATGACACGATCTGTTTGTTTCACCCTCATAATATAAGCTTTGAACAAATGCACTCACGTGACACACCCTTGTAGTACTTTGAACAATTCATCTTTTCAGCACATGGAATCCACAACAGCCAATGGTAAAACATACTTGCGTTTCATCTTTGACTATATTCAAAAGTGATATAGTACTTTTCTTTTGCAACAAATCAATGGATCACAGTGACGTGACTTTATATTCATAGCTGCTCAATAAGTCAAAACATCTAAACACATTATGCAAAACCCTCGATGACATGTACTTGCTTTTGTTACTCACACTTATATGCTCCCAATATAAAGCATGCACACGTCTCTTCTCATTCCTGAACATAGCACAGCCATAAACTCTTTCGTCTGCTTTTGGACCACTGACTTTATTCACACATCTACACTTGCTGCTTTACGTGAAACCAAACTTTCATAATCTGCGATCACACCTTTTCTTCTTGTATCCCACATCATATAAAGTACCTCCTCCTTTATACTGAACCTACGTGATATCGAAAGCACCAGCCTGCCAAGATCCATCATAGGTCACCATTCTACTTTTTTAGCTTCCAACATCACCAGTTTTAGAGCTTAAAATTAAACCCTAAAAGCAATCTGCTATTGTTGATGACCACCACGATCAACACTTCTGCTTCCTCTTTAACAAGTACTGATCAAACGTAAAAACAATACATACTCATGGTCGTATTCTCTTTCTCATTCAGCCCTTATCACCGATCTAGGGTTTGGACGAAACCCTAATACTTTTCTTCTTAATGTATGTATTATGGAATCATCACAGCTTCAAAACCTTACTTTTCTGCTTTTAAAGTCGATCTAGGGTTTAGGGGATAAAACCCTAAATCTTATTTAATAAAAAGACAAAAACAGAAAACTTATACCTTCACCAGCAGCCAACTTCGACGAGCTATAACTTTTTCTTGAGGCCTAAACTCGACGATCGCTCTCGTGAGATCCAAGACACATAATCTGAGAACCTCCAGAAAAAATTTTGCGACGATCCAACGGTTAACGAATGAGATATCGCTGTTTGAAAACGGCTGCGCAGAAAAATTCGACCATAAACCCTAGACGGGTTTTTCTTCTTTTTCACCATTCTTTGACTCGAACACCTTGTTAGTTCCTAGTATCGAGAGCCACCCGCTCTGATACCAATTGTGGAAACCATAATTCACGGATCGATTAAGCTTACTAGGATAATCAACGTTCATATGATAAACATAGCGGAATTAGAACATTGATTATGAACAAGGTGTTTCTTTTCCAACGATTACTTGTATTAAACTTCAAACGATTACAAGTAACAAAGCCTAGACGTGTTTACAAGAACACACACATCTAGAACACACAACACACGCTTTATGACTACATTGTGAATTATGAGATGAATAAAACCTACGGTCATTGTATTCTATATATACTAGAATACAAGACTTTTCTTACAAGAAAACTTTAATTACATTAGAAGTCCCTCTATCTTTTGCTAATAAGTCCTCCTTGTTGTATGAAAGGGCTCCATATTCTTGTAAAGCTTGATATTTGCATATAAGCCCTTCTTATTTCATTATACTTGTTTTGTCTCATCAAATTAATTCCCAACACTTTGGCATTTTTGCAACCTATATTGTGTTGGGGAAGAAGATGATGTAGATTGGGTGGATATGGGTTGGTTAATGGGTGTTTGGGTCTGTGAAGGATTGGTGTCAACGTTTGGAATAGGCATGTCAACGCCAACATTTAATGTGTCAGCGTCAAAGGGTTCTCGGTCAATTTGCATGTGTTGTGGTGAAGGTAAAGGTTCAGGAATTGGGTCAAGTTGTGGTTGAGGGTCTGGTTGGGGTTGTGCTGCTTCAATGAAAGCAATCATAGCTGAGGTGAGGGGTAAGTCACGATGTGGGGGTGAGTTCATCTTTGTAAAAATTGCTTTCTTTTGCACAGGGATCTCATAAAAATCATCATGATCCCTTGTGCAGTAACTTTGGACATCAAAAACCATTTGTAAAAATCTGAGATAAGCTAAAGTCATTTTATTCCCTATATTTTTACACATGCCTCAAAAATCATTTTGGAATAATTAAACTTTTGTCCAGTAGCAATGCACACAATACCACTAGCAATAGATCTATTGATCTCATTGTGTGCAGTACACTTGGGACTCAAACATTGCAAGAGGACATGTATTAGGTACTTCCAGGCTGGGGGAAACTCCTGTTTATGATATTTATTTAAAGTTCCCTCATCAAGGAAAGGATAACCCAAAGCCCTTAGACCTTGTTATTTCATGAATAGGGAGGGTGGTTATACCATCTGCATCATCAAGATGCAAAGCTTGGCGAACCAAATCCTCAGTAACCACCCATGTGCGCCCATGAACAATAGATGATAATGTAGTCACTCTATAAACTGTTGAGGAACTAACATTGTTGTGACAGGAATGAGTGGAGCATAAGAAAGAGCATACTTAATTGGGGATGCATTCAAATACGCTACCATTTGTGTATATTGGGGAAACAGAGTGTCATCAGCGTCCAAATATGCTACCATGTTGTGTTGACTCCTGAATCCCAATTCCAAATCACTTGGTTTAAATTTTGGTGCCATTGTTGAAAGCTGTTTGAATGATTGATAAAGATGGTAGGTACCCTGTTTAAAGATAGGAGCCAAATATATAGGAGAGAAATATGCATGTGATTGGCCAAAAATTAGGCAACAATTTTCAAAATACAATCATGAAAATATTGAAAAGAAATAAGTTTATCTCATGCATTAATTGAAAGTTATCTACTCCCATAATTACGGCCCAAAAATTCGTCAAAAAGTAACAACTGGGTAGGTCCCATTGAGTGTCACCGGTCAAAAATAACCCATCAATGCCCAACGGCTATATTCTTGTCAACATTTGCCAAAGCCAAGTCAGCGTCTAAATTGGTCACAACAACGCTTGGTAAAATACTTGTCAGCGTCCAAAAATAAAAATTTATAAAAATGAAAAATGACCTGAACAAAGTAATTTATCCTAGAGAAGATAACCTAAAAGTTGATAATTATTATAGGGCGGCAAGCACTGTCCAGTTATGCACACTTGCTTATGCAAGATAGACATAACAGTCCTCTAGTGTCCCTTGCTAACCAAAACTCTTAACAACTAAGTTACCTCTTAAAATTCCTTGTTATTCCCAGGTAAAACCCATGATAAAATCATTCCCAAGTCTCCCAACATACCACAACCAATTCTAGGCCAAAAATGTCTTGGCAGCAGGCATAGTATATCAACTTTGCATGCTACAGTGCCTCATGATTTAGTAAAACTAACTCATACTCACCTATGGACACAATCTAGAATTGTGATAAGAGTATCATAAGGATACCCAAAAGTCCTAAAGGTTCCTAAAACCTCCCCTTAAACTTTGATACAAATGTTGCCAAAAATATGCATGAACATAAAAAAATTATGTCAAGATAGGAATAGAAAATTCCAACCATCATCCATAAATAAAAACATGCTCAAATGATTCTCCAATGATCCATAAGCAACTCTGTATCCAATGGTATAATGCTAACACCACCTGCACATTTAGATGAAAACCACAAAACTAACATTATTGCTGACAACGCCCCGATAACACTTGTCAGCGTTAAGGAAACATTTGTCAGCGTTAGAAAAATATATTGGTGACAACGTCACAATAACACTTATCAACGTTAAAGCAACCTTTGTCAGTGTTAGAAAAATATAGTAGAAAATCTAAATCCTCAAAAAGACCAATAACAATGCATTATCCTGTACATACTTTTACAAAAAGACTCCAAAACACATATTATGTGAGATTGATCATTCCAATACTTGTTACCAAGTATTGAAACCTTCCAGCATCAAAAGGTTAAGTTAATAAATCTGACACATTTTCTTCAGTGTCAACCCTATCTGGTTGTATTAAACCCTTTTCAAAACAATCTCTTATAAAATGGTGTCTAATTTCTATGTGTTTAGTTTTAGAATGATGTACATGATTTTTAATAATGCATAAAGTGCTGTTATTGTCAACAAATATCTTGGTATGCATGAAATTATACCCATAATCCAATAGCTGGTTCTGAATCCATAAAACTTGTCCACAACAAGCAGCTGCAGCAACGTACTCTGCTTCAGTTGTAGAACTGGCCACCACTATTTGTTTCTTGCATTTCCAAGATATCAACCTACTCCCAAGAAACTGACATCCACCAGTTGTGGATTTTCTATCAAACTTATCACCTCCATAGTCACTGTCTGAATATGCAATAAGCTCCAAAGGTCAATCTTTTGGGTACCACAAGCCAAGACTGGGATAACATCTTAGGTACCTAAAGATTCTCTTGACAGCATAAAGGTGACATTCTTTGGGAGTCACTTGATGGCGTGCACATGCACACACAACAAACATGATGTCAGGTTTGGAGGCTGTGAGATACATCAATGAACCAATCATTGATCTATAGTGCCTGACATCCACATCCTTTCCATCTCCAATATTTCCCCAAGGGTTTTCTTTATCCATAGGAGTAGTAGCCCTCTTTTCATTTGGAGAAAAGCCAAACTTCTTCAAGATCTCAGCTACATACTTATCCTGTGAGATGAAGATACCATCTTCTTTCTGCTGAACTTGTAACCCTAGAAAGAAGTTCATCTCCCCTATTGCACTCATCTTGAATTTGTCTGTCATAAGTTTGGAGAAATCCTCACTCATCTTTGGATTTGTAGATCCAAAAATGATATCATCAACATAGACCTGAACAAGTAAGACATCTTTACCATCCTTCTTTGTAAAAAATGGCTGGTCTATGGTGCCCCTTTTGAATCCATTTTCCACCAAATAAGTGGACAATGTACCATACCATGCTCTTGGGGCTTGATGAAGTCCATACATAGCCTTTTGACTCTATACACCTTGTCTGGATTCTCTGGATCTTCAAAACCAGGAGGCTGCATTACATACACCTCCTCAACAATTGTTACATAGAGGAAGGCACTCTTCACATCCATTTGATAGACAGTGAAGCCCATGCAGGAAGCATAGGCTAGAAATATCCTTATAGCTTCAATCCTTGCAACTGATGCAAAAACCTCTTCATAGTCTATCCCCTCCTCTTGTGCATAGCCCTAAGCCACTAAACGTGCCTTGTTTTTGACCACAATACCTCTTTCATCTCTCTTGTTCCTTAGAACCCATCTTGCCCCAATAGGTCTGACATACCTGGGACAATCAACCAGCTCCCAAACATCCTGAATTGCAAATTGGTGAAGCTCATCATGCATTGCTTCCACCCAACTTGGTTCTTTGAGAGCATCAAATATCTTCTTGGGTTCCTGTTGTGACAGAAAACAGGCAAACAAGCATGATTGAATAAGAGGGGTATCAACCTTCTTGTGTATATTGGCAATGAATCCACCAAGATTTTGATGAGATCTTCTAGTCTGAACAGGAGTCATAACATCCCCAATAATTTGTGATGG
The DNA here is from genome assembly GCA_025667525.1 of Glebionis coronaria. Lineage (NCBI taxonomy): Eukaryota > Viridiplantae > Streptophyta > Magnoliopsida > Asterales > Asteraceae > Glebionis > Glebionis coronaria. Next base: position 91,941 of record JANFOE010001287.1, on the reverse strand, counting down.
AGGATGATTCTTCATCGTAGAAGTGAGAACTCCTCTTTCAAAAAGTCTGTTGTCTTCAATCTCATTATCTAAGTTGCCAATATCTTCTTCTTCAGACTCTCTTTCATCAACATGAGGATGAACCTCTTCATATAAATTGGAAGGTTCACCCTGTTCAAAATTAGAAGAGAAGAGATTCTCAAAAGTGTTGTCAACGCCTGAACCTTGGTTGTCAGCGTATGGGCTATCAACGTTTGAAATGTTGTTGTCAACGTTTGAGCCATCAACGTCTGATTTTGTCCTGTCAGCGCTAGATTTGCCTTTGTCAGCGCCTGAAAGACCATGCATGTTGTTAACTGGTGATACTTGGGGACCACCATTATCCTTTCCAGCAGCAGCAGCAGCAGCAAAAGCATCTGTCCATATGGGAATTGTGACATACTCTTGTATGGGAGATGACTTGTCTACTTGTGATCCAACCTCTTCATTAACCTGTGTACCTGAAACATCAACAACTTGTTCTTCCACAACATTTGAAGTTACCTTCACAATGTCTGGATTAGTGATAGGCATATAATTTAAAGTTCTAGATAGAGGTTCCAAGTCAAACAACCAATTTGGACCACTTTCAGGATCACTAGGTTTTCTCTCTAAAAACCTAACATGTACTCTTTCAAGTATACGTTTTTCCTTTTTAAGATAAACCCTATATCCCTTGCTCTGCACTGAATACCCCATGAAATAGCCTTCATCACCTTTTGCACTAAATTTACCTAAGGCATCACTAGTATCAAGAACAACTACATGACAGCCAAAAGGTTTAAGAAAACCAATATTAGGTTTCCTTCCCCAAAGTAATGCATAAGGTGTTTTATTTTGTATCTTGTTAACCAGTGCTCTATTTTGAACATAGCATGCTGTATTCACAGCCTCAGCCCAAAAAGCTATGGGGAAATGAGCATCAGCCAACATAGTTCTAGCTGCTTCAATTAGGGTTCTATTCTTTCTCTTAGCAACCCCATTTTGCTGTGGGGTTCTGGCAACACTAAACTGCCTAGTAATCCCTTTCTTGGCACAAAAATCATCCAAAAGCTTATTCCTAAACTCACCACCATTATCACTCCTAAGCATTTTAACTTCATTACCAGTCTTCTTCTCAATCTGAGTGATAAAGTCAATTAAAGTGTCAGCAGTGTCACTCTTCATAGCTAAAAAGAAAGTCCAAGTAAACCTAGAAAAGTCATTTGTGATGAAAAAGCAGTATGATATACCATTCAAACTCTCTATATTAGTTGGACCAAATAGGTCCATATGCAGCAAGTGAAGTGGTCTAGTACTAGAGTGCACTTGTTTAGACTTGAATGATACCTTGTGCTGCTTGCCTTTAAGACATGCAACGCAAGAGTGGTCATTGTGGAAAGCCTTTTCAGGCAAACCATCAACCAAGCCAAGTCTCACAAGCCTATTTATATTCTTAAAGTTTATGTGCCCTAGTCTCCTGTGCCATAGATTACTCTCATCTACTGAAGCTCTAGCATAAAAACATGACATATTGTTATTCATCCTAATCCCATTCAGATTCACATTATATATGTCTTTATGTCTAGGTGTTCTATAGTCAATATATTTCTCATCTGGGATCTTATAATCCTTGCTTAACACCAAGCATTCAGTATCAGTAAACAGAACTTTATTTTTGTTATCACCAACTTGTGATACACTAAAAATATTGTAATCAAGTTCCTTTACCAGAAATACGTTCTCAAAACGCAAGTTCTTGGTGAGAAGAGTTCCTTTGCCTGTGATAGTTCCATATCCGCCTCTAAAGTAAACCTTATCACCATCCTTAATGGGAGTGAAGTTTGTTAAGTAATCTTCCTTCCCAGTCATGCGCCTGGAGCATCCACTGTCCCAATATCCATAATCATTGACCTGTTTTTGAATGCCCTGCACATATTCTTTGGGAACCCAAGCCTTAGCAGACTTGGATTCATCTGGTTGTTCAACAAGAACAGACTTAGTTCTCATAACAACCCCTTGTTCATCCATATTTGGATGAAATACCCAGTTAACCCCAATGACCTTTGAAATGTAGTTAAATCTGTTGCAGGTCATTGAAATCCCATTATCATTAGGGTTTTGATCTGTCTTTGGTCGCCATGTCAAGCTTGAAGAAGCTTTAGACCCCTTACCCTGTGGTTGCAAATATTTAGGTCTGGTCACGTTTCTGACAGCGTTGGATTTGGTCTTGTCAACGCTGAAATTACCCTTGTCAGCGTTGAACCTAGGGTTTGCTACAGAAGCCCATTGCCTATTAGACCAAGTATTTGTCTTTTGAAATGGTCTTTGTCCATGAGTGTTAGACCCTCTGGTGAAGAAAGGAGCTGGTCTAACAACTTGTGGACATTGCTGCACACAAGGTTTGGGTCTGACAACGTTTGACTTTTTAACAGTGTTGACCTTGCAAGCGTTGACACACTTATATGCTAAATGTGAAAAGCTACCACAAGTGTAACAGGCTTTTCTAAACAGAACCCTAGGTCTAGAAGAGAAGAAGCCTGTTCCATCATTACTAACTTGGCTTTTAGGTGACCTAGTATTCCTATGCATCTCTGCATACTTAATGCTAGGTTTTCTAACGGTGTTTGAGCCAAGGTCAACAGCCTTACCAGTAATTGGGTTTGTTACCTTAATGGGGCTTGACTCATTTGGACATTCACATAACAAGCCACCCTTAACAAATAAGGTAGGGTTGGCTTTCTTCCATTCATTCAAGTCAGTCAACTTCTTTTGATACTCTTCAACTGGGGTAACGACTCTTGGTGGAGGAATAAATTCCTCCTCTTGGAGTTCTGGTAGACCAGTCCAAGATAGGTCCTTTCTTTGGACACCATAGAAGTCCCCAGCTGGTGGTGGAACCACAGTATCGTCTTTCATCCCAATCCCAGTCATGTCCTTAGGATCCCTTTGTTTATTAACACATTCTCCTAGGGTTTGTGTGGCCTTATCAAATCTCTGAATTTTAAGGCCAACATTATCCTTATTCTTAATGGCCTCATCTAATTTAGCCTGTAACTCACCATTAACTCTTTCCATGATGCTCCTAACATCATTACTAGCATTTAACTCATGCTTTAAAATATTTATTTTATCTTTTAAGTCGAATTCCATTTTCTTGTATTCAGAAACTGTCTTCTTAGTTTGAGTGAGAGCAAGTTGATAATTAGACAGTTTGCATCTTTCAGTACTCACATCATCTAATAATCTTAACACCTCTTTTTTAAGTTTCTCAGTATTTAACCTACAACCCTTACTACAAAAAGCATCATCGTATACCTCATTATCAGATGAAGAGGAGGAGTGTGCCATGAGAGCATATTGAACATGCTCTTCTTCTTCTATCTCAACAACCAAAGCTTTATCCTCTTCCCCATTCTTAGCCAAATAGCTCCAGTCCCATCCAATACCATCAATGTCTTGTACTGCAACCATGGCCTTAGGATCTTGAGCTTTAACAATTTGACTTGAGGGTTTGCCAGCATCAGATCTTCTTGGAGATCTGCATTCCCTCATGAAGTGCCCCATACGATGACATTTGTAGCACTCAACTTTGGATTTATCAAATCCAGCAGTGTCCTTTGAATTAAAGGTCATCTTCTTCTTAAACCTTCTATTCCACCTGTGTTCTCTTATACTAGCAAGAGCCATGTTCCACTTAATATCCATTTCTTCCAAGTGCTCATCACTTATTTTCTCAAGGTCCTCATATGTAATCACTGAACCATTGGGCAAAGAGGCAATATAAGCACATACAGTATCTAAATCCAAACCAGCAGGTTTAACTCTTGGTGAGTCACTTTTGTATGTGTCAGCGTCTGAATATGAGGCGTTGACAAGACATGTTCCAGCGTTGACACATGTTGATCTAGTAACTGGATGCATGTAAGAGTCCTTCTGATTGAATTGAACTTCACTATGTGAGAAGAAGGCCATGTTGCTGTTGGTAGACTTGCTTCCATGCTCCAAAAGAGTTTCATTCTCCAACAGCCTCAGTTTGTTGTAGATATCATCAAAAGTAGAACTTTTGTGAGTGTTATTGGCAAGTATAGATCTTGCCTCAATCTTCCATGCTTCACCAAGGCTTTTAAGAAAAGTAGCAATGGTGTCAACGTCACCAACTTGTGTCCCCATGAAGGACAATTTGCTAGTAATATCAAGGAGTCTGCTTCTAACACTGCTAAGCTTTTATTAGGTTGAGCTTTGAAAACAGCATACTCATGCATGAGTTGCTTCTTCTTCTCTTCCTTAGTATCATCATTGCCACCATATGAAACTTCAAGAGCTGCCCAAAGGTCCTTTGTAGATTCATAACCTATGTATTTATGCTGGTTCTCTTGTCCCAAAGAGAGTTTTAGAATGTTTATGGTTTTCATATCAACCCTTTTCTTTGCTATGTCTTCAGCAGACACAGCTCTACCATCATCAGGTTTTTCTTTCTTATCTGCTTCTGAACATCTAGCAACAGCTGCTCTTGCAGCAATGGCATCAGCAATCTTTTGAGCTTTATTAAATGTGTTTCCATATTCAATAATCTCCCAGAGAGTATAGTCATAGATCCCCAGATATTGCTCAGAGTTGAATTTCCACAATTCAAAGTGGGTTGCATCAAGCATGGGAATCTTGATGTTTGGTAAAGGTGAGGATGAGGAGGTTACTTCTGGATTTGACATGATGTTTTTAGGGTTTTGTGAAAATTAGGGTTTTGGTGATTTTAAGGTTCTTGTGTTCTTAAAGATCAAAAGTTCCTCAACAAGCTCTGATACCACTTGTTGATCCCAAACTTAGATCGATTTAGCTTTATGTATACGAGATTAGATCAAGTTATACACGTAGAGAAACCTTTGTATATGTATATGATAATCTAAGTGTTATGCGGAATTAACACTTAAAAAAGAACACAAAGATGTAAACAAACTTTCACTTGATTAATGATAACAAACTTTCTTACAATGAAAGTGTTTAACGTATGAAAACTTATTATTGAACAATAACCTAAAGGTCTTCTTTTATAGACATAAGAAGCCTTGTACAATAATCTACGTATCAACTATTCTAGGTAAAGATAAATATAAAAAATACATTGTTGTTCCTATCTTTACTAGAAGTTATCTTGAACATAATAAACGCGTAGATCATATCCTTCCATCAGTGCTTGTCTTCAATGTATCAACGCTTGACTTTATCTTGTCAAAATTTGATCTATCAGCGTTTGTTTTCTTCTTATCAACGCTTGTTTTACTCTTGTCAGCGCTCAAGTTGACTGGCTATATTTTATTCCCAACATTATCTTGACCTAGAAATTGTGCACCACCAGAAGTACTTTTTCGTGTATCAAGACACCCTGCATGATCAGAAACTGAGTAGGCCGTTAGAAAGAAACTGGTTTCCCTCAGAAACCAAAGTCCCATGTGAATGGTATTCTTAAGGTACCGAAAGATCCGTTTAACCTCCTTGAGGTGCTTTTTAGTGGGTCGTGTTTGATATCGTGCACAATAACACGTAGCATGTGATATATCTGGTCGACTTACTGTTAAGTACATGAGGGACCCGATCATGGAACGATATCTCTTTTGATCTATGGCATCTCCCTCCAAATCAGCATCTAGGGATGTGGTTGATAATGGTGTCCCAACGGTGTCACATGAAGTCGTACCATGCTTTTTTATTATCTCTTGACAATACATAGCTTCGTTGATAAAGATACCACTTGGGGATTGGTGAACTTGAATTCCTAGAAAGAATTTTAGTTCGCCCATTGTGACAATCCAAACCCGTGGTCATTATTTATTTATATTTTTACGTATATTTTTGAAAATTTTGACGAGATTGAATGTTATGACGATTGGTGATTTGATATGAACGAATGTTGAGAGTTATATTTTTACGTTTTGACGAGTTACGAGGATTATTAGTAATGATGATATCAACGGATGCCCGAAATTTTATGTTTTATTTTAGACATGTCGATGTTTAATATTTTGACATTTTTATTTTTAATTTCGTATTAAGTCGTGTCGGGACTATATAATATCATATTTTGTGTGCGTTTTAAGTTTTGAGAAGTATTTTTATGTTACCCGAGACCCGTAAATATTTTTGAAATTGACTAATAGTCATTTCCTGCTTTTTAAACAAGTAATTGCATTATTGTCCACAAGAATCACAATTGGCAAAAACTACACTAAAGTTTTCCCATATAAAAGAAAAATTTTAAACAAATAAAACACACAAACACATTCCACTAGCAAAATTTTTCTCTCTCCGTCCTCTCCCCTCTCAAACTTTCCATCACCCTCCACCACACAAACACCCCCTTGATTTTTAATTTTGATCTTGAATCCACAAAATCCAATCAAAGACCCATCTTTATCTTTTGATTCTCATCACATTGGTATGAAAATTACCCACATGTATGAACATTTTATAAAAACTCATTTTGATGAAAAATCTTGTGTTTTGATATTGAATATGTGTTATAAGTAGATGTTTATGGTGTTATATATTATTTTAATTGGTTGCATGTTGCAATTTTGAGTTGGGTTTTATTTTATTTGATCATCTAGAATGATATAGTATGTTAGGATTGAAAGTAGTAGTATTTGGATGATTATAGTTGTAAAAATGATGTTAAAATGGGGTATAAATATGATTTTGGGTGGTTTTTAAAGAGGTAATTTTGACCAGCAGCTAAAAGTTAATTTTTGGAAAATATAAGTTTGAGTATGATATGAACTAATTAGATATTGTTGTAGAGGATGTCATAAGCTTCGATTTGGTATAAAGTAGAGCTTCTAGCTCCAAACGAGCGAAAAGTTATGATAGTTGATTATTCGTGTATCGGGAGACGAATACAAGCACAATATATAATTGTTGTCGATATTTGGATCGAATCTCGGGGACTATAAAAAGGATTTTAAAATGGGTCAATGACTGATGTAAAGTGATAAACATTATGATGTCGAGTCTATTTTCAAAGATGAGTGTCTGTTTTGTAAACGGAGTCATTTATATAGGTTAAAAAGACTATATGAGTTGTTGACGTAAAATTGTCCGGTTTTTGTACTTCGAAGATGAGTCGGGCAGGGAACTTTAAAAGTAAAATCTTTTAACCAAGTTTTGGGAGGTCTTTCTATATATAGTAAGTGAAGTCTATGATTAGTATCGTAAGCTATTGACGTGTTTAAGTAAGGAAAACAGTTTGAGCAGTTAATATATATTGTTGGAAATACGTTTTACGTATTAGAAAGGATCGGTCACTCCAACAATAGTCCATGTTATAGCTCGTAGTTTAGTTATTTACATTTATCAATCAAAGCCCAAAACCGAGCCCATGGATTGTATGGGCCGGCGGCCTATTGTAAACCCAAGCCCATCACATGGGCTTGGGTATATAAACCCTCTCCTTTGATGGAGAGGGTGGTGTGGTTTCATAATTTACACATAGTTCCTTTTAACTTTCTCTCTCTAAAAGTGTGAAAACCACCATCTATCTATCTCTTTCTCTCTCTAAAAGCATAAGCAAGATTTACAATCCTACAAATGGTATCAAGAGCTTGGGATGAAATATAGGTTTGTTTTTGTGTTGCGTTTTGTTTTCTAAACATTTCGTAGTGTGTTGGTTTGTTTTTGCCGAAACTTCAAATTTTTTTGGTGTTTGATCGTAGTCTTAAGTAGTGTGACATAGGGATTCGTGTTTAAAGGATTCTTGGTATCTTGGTTTTCTTTAAAACATCATCTTTCTTGGATCAAAATTGCAAAAAAGTTGAGTGTTCTTCATTCCGAAATTCAAGCAGTAACATCCATCGGAAAGGACAAGTGAAAAGTGAGCTTCCATCGCAATAACCATAACCATCGGAAAGGGTTTCGGTTCTACATTGCGATACGTGGATTTCTTTACTTATTCCGATCTGGGCATTCCGATCGTACTTTGCGATCTGGGATTCCGACGGGTATAAGGAAGTTTTGTTAAGTCGTTACTCTGCTTAAATTTTGTCAGCTACTTTGCGATCTGGGTATTGCGATCTGAGTATTCCGATAGGCTTTGCGATCTGAGTATTCCGATAGGCTTTGCGATCTGGTCATTGCGATCTGAATCATTCCGATAGGTCATTGCGATCTGAATCTTTACGATAGGTCATTGCGATCTGGACATTAAGATTGTGTGACATTCCGATCTGGCATTCCGATCTAGACATTCCGACAATCCAAAAATTATTCCATAAAAAATTTCGAATCGTGTGTAATTTTGATTTGGAATTTTTGGTTTATCGAGAACATATTTTAGGGGATTTTAACATTGTTTCTTGATTTTAACTCACAACAACACAAAAATACTTAACCTTATTTCATTGTTCGATCAACTTTGTAAATCTTAACTTATTGAAATGGAGTACACATCTCTTACGGATAAGTCCATCCTCTCGGGTACGGATAATCGTCCACCAATTTTGGTGAAGACTATGTATGAGGAATGGGCTTCCCGAATGGAAATTTATATGTTGAACAAGGAGAATGGACATCTAATTTGGGTATCGGTGCTCAATGGACCATTAGATTATGGTACAGTGACGGAAGGTACGACTACTCGTCCTCGCACAACGGGTGAGTTGACTGGAGATATGAAGATTCAAGATAAATGTGATAAGTATGCTACAAACATCATTCTCCAAGCCCTTCCTCAAGATGTCTACAAACTCGTCAGCAAACATAAAGTTGCCAAAGAGTTATGGGATAGAATTCGTGTTCTAATGCAAGGCACCTCGTTAACTAAACAAGAACGAGAGTGTAAGCTTTATGATACTTTTGATAAGTTTGCCTATGCGCCAGGGGAGACTCTCAATGATTACTATCTGAGATTTACCCTATTGTTGAATGAGCTTAATATCTATGGCATGGAATCCCTACCTTTCAATTGAACACCAAGTATTTGAACACTCTTCCTCCAGAATGGAAAAAATACGTGACGGATGTTAAATTGGCTAAGGACTTGCATAACACCAATGTGGATCAACTTCAAGCTTTTCTTCAACAACACGAATGCCATGTGATCGAGGCTCGGTTGTCTACACCTCAAGTTCATGATCCACTTGCAATGTATGCTTCTCAAGAAAACATGGCTTATACTTATCAACAACCATCATACTTGCAGCAGCCACCACCACACATCTATCAGCAACCACAACAACCATCTTATCAACCACCAATGATGCCACAGCAAGAATATCAACAAAGTGTTCATCAACAATCTTTTCCACAGCAACCACCATATCATACATCACCATCACAAGCCAACACTTCTCCATTGGGCTATACTCCTCATCAAGGATATTTTCCAATAGAAGCGCAACCAGCACAAGCTTTCTACTCTAATGAACTTCCACCAATCTAAGCACCGGTCTTTACTCCAAATGATACGCCAGCTGATGTACTAAACCATCTCACCGCTTACTTGTCAAAACTTGTTGCAACTAGAGGATTTCCACCAACAAACAATCAGCTCCGCACCTCATCAAATCCTCGACAACAAGCCACTGTTCAAGATGGTCAAGTGACGGTGCAACCTATTCAGGGAAGGCAAAATTCATATAGACCTCCTACAAGGACTGGGAACAATCAAGCTGTGAATTCTCAAGCTAGTGGAAATGGGAGTCCTATTGGTCCTAAGAAGGTTGTGACTTGCTACAATTACCGAGGACAAGGTCATATGGCTAGGGAATGCACTCAGCCAAAAAGGAGAAGGGATGATGCATGGTTTCGTGAGAAGATGTATTTGGTTGATGCTCAGTCTAAGGGGAAGATTTTGGATTCAGAGGAGTTAGCATTTCTTGCAGACCCAGGGGCAGCAGATACTGAAGGCATTGCAGTTGTTTCCACTTCTAATGCAGCTTATCAAGCGGATGATCTTGATGCATACGATTCGGATTGTGATGACATTCACTCTGCCCAAGCTGCTCTCGTTGCTAATCTCTCCAACTACGGTTCTGACGTCATCAGTGAGGTACCAACCACATCTAACAATATTGATGATAACCAACATCAAGTTGGGCATGAAAATGACAACCTCGAACAGCATTCGGGAACTAGTAATTCAAATGATGTGGTACCCAATCCAACACATTTGAGTGAACCTCAACCAAATGCTACGACGGGTATGGAATCTTATGCTCAACATGATTTGGTCATGGTGCCTAAACATATTATTGATCAAATGCATATGGCCCTCAGACAATCCGTAGATACCAATTCCACCCTAACTGCTGAGCTTGCGTTGCATAAAGAAAAGGTCAAAACTTTTGAATTGGTCCCTCAAGAAGAGAAAATAACATGTTCTGAATTTGACCAATTTCGTTTTGAAAAGATTGAACACTTGAAAGAAATAGAATCATTAAAAGCTAATCTTTCCAATGAATTAAAAGAAAAAGAGTCGGTTGTCAATGATTTTTAGAAACTTAAAATGGATTTCGAAACTCTCGAGTCTAAAAAGGTTGAATCGGAAATTAATGCTACCAAAATTCTTAAATTCAAAGAACAACAACTTTTAAAACAATACTCTTCCACAGAAAAGGTTCATCTTTTAACTAAATCATTTAAAGAACTCGAACTTAAATGTCTTAAAGATTTACCACCTAATCCCGGTTATGCAAAACAAGCTCAGGAATATATTCCCGGTGTTTATGATATGACCATAATTGGAAAATCGAAAGAAGCACCTTTTGTTCGCAGTACTGAGGAGACACAATCACTTGGGGATGAAACTCATTCTAAAATGCTTTCAAAATTCCATACAATTGATTATGATCAACATAACAAAGATCCATTTTCGAAAAAGACACGCATTCGCTTACAAAAGGAATTAGCAGAATTAACAGTTCTTGTGCCCCAAAGTTTGTCAAATGAAAACCTTCCTAGTACGTCTCCTACACTCGTCAAAAAGGATTTAATGAATTTAATTCCACCGGTAAGTAAGGCGTCCGTTAACTTAAATACGGTTCACCAACATTTAGCCGATTTTGACAAGGTCATTTTGGAACGTACGACGGCCACGGCCATAACGGAAGGTGAATGGAACTTTGAGCACACTAGAGCTGCGTTTCGAGATGAAATTGTTCCGTTTGTAAACAATGTTAAATCTTGTCTTCGTAATATTGATCAAGATTTGTTTTTGGAAATAGAAGAAGTTAGACGTGTTTTCAATGAAATGGAAGATGCTTATGAAAACAGTTTACTTGAAATAGAACGGGTTTCACGCCATAATGATCTGCTTCTAAATCAAGTCATGTCTCATGATATAGTTTCTGTCTGTGTGAATACAAGTATTGATAATGATTCTATTGTGCATAATGTTGAATCTGTGGATAATGTGGTAGATAGTACTTGTCACGAATCTGACGCTGAATTTTTAAAGCTTCAAGGTTCATATTCTTCGCTTTCAAAATGTTTTGATGAGATTCAAATACATTGTATTTCGCTTGAATGCAAGCAACAATTTATTCAAGAAATCTTTGAAACGTCATTCGAAGGTGTTAATATCGATGATGCAAATTTTGAAAAGAATTTTCGATTGAATTTACAATCAAAACAGCGTCAGCCAAGTGACAAAGTTGCTACATCTTTGCCGATAGCAATAGAGAAATCTAAGGAGCTTAACTGTGTGAACGCACTTGAGGCTGCTGAGAATTTTAAACTTGATCTAGATAATCGAGTTTCCAAGATTTTGTCCAAAGTTGATAACTTAAAACAGAAAAATACACGACTCTTCGATTCAGTAAAGCCCGCATGTGTTGATACCACTGCACAGAATCAATCATTGATTGAACAATTGAATTGAAAGTCGGTGGAAATATCTGATTTGAGGGAACAAATTTGTGACAAGAATCTGGTCTTGGCTGAGTTAAAGGAAACACTTCGAACTCTAAAAGGTAAGAATGTTGTGGATAACGCAGCCACTATCTCAGCATCGTCCTCTAGTGCAATCAAAAGGAACCTTATAGCCGTCACACCACTTAACAAGGGCCCTAGGACTAAACCATCTCAAACTTTGGTCACTAAAGATAAGGCGGAATCAAAACCAGCTTCTAATATTCCCGTGTTGCCTTCTACAGGAGTAAGCACCACTACTAAGGCTCAAAGATCTAAGCTTAAGAGAAACAAGAAGAATGATAGGATCTTGCCCCCATCTAGTAGTCAAGTGAAGAAGAAAGTAGAAGCCCATCCTAAGAATGTTATTTCTGTCTTGAATAAAAAGAATCATGTAGCTAAACCTAAAGGCTCTACGGTTGTGCAGCGTTCTAAGCCTACTGTGAATTCTAATTTAAAATGTTGGAATTGCAATGAATGTATGTTTTCTAGTCCTCATGATTCTTGCCTTATTGACCATGTGAATGAGATGCATGCCCGGAAAAATGGATTAGAATGGAAACCGACTGGGAAAGTGTTAACCCAAGTTGGTTGGTTGTGGCGCCCCACTGGTAGAACTTTCACTATAGTAGGAAATATGTGCCCTTTAACTAGGATCACTCCCACTGAAGTGAAGAAAGCGTGCCCTTTAACTAGGAGTACCAAGGCTACCAAAACACAAGCGTGTCCTTTAACTAGGAACACCGACACTACTGTAGGAACCAAGTGCCCTTTAAATAGGTCTACTCCCACTGTAATGCCCGCAAATAATCCAAAACCTAAGAAAGTTGGAACCATAAAACCTGTCAGTGCTAAAACTCACAGTAAAAAACACAGGAAATCTAAGGATAACACAAATGTTAGCAATTCTGATAATATCATATCTGCATCTGCTAACACTCCGGAACCAATAGTTTCCAATGCATTGTCTACTGTTGTTGTTGAAAACAGGTGGTCCAAATTGTTCTCTGGTATTTGGACTCTGGTTGCTCCAAGCATATGACCGGAGATCGCTCTAAGCTCAGAAATTTCGTCAGCAAGTTTCTTGGTACGGTTAGATTTGGAAATGATCATATTGCAAAGATAATGGGTTATGGTGAATATCATATTGGGAATATTATAATTTCAAGAGTGTATTACGTGGAAGGTCTTGGTCACAACTTATTTTCTGTGGGACAATTTTGTGATGCAAACCTAGAAGTTGCTTTTCGAGAGCATACCTGCTTCATTCGTAATTTGGAAGGGGTTGATTTATTGAAAGGTACTCGAGGGAATAATTTGTATACTTTGTCTCTTCAAGATATGATGGCCGCTTCTCCCGTATGTCTTCTCTCCAAAGCATCGAAGACTAAGTCATGGTTATGGCATCGACGGTTATCTCATCTTAACTTTGACGCTATTAATCACTTGGCGAAAAACGAACTTGTTCGTGGTCTTCCTAAACTATCATTTCACAAGGATCATTTGTGTTCTGCGTGTACAATGGGGAAAAGCACTAAGAAATCTTACAAACCCAAGACGGAAGACACCAACCAAGAGAAACTTTATCTTTTGCATATGGATTTTTGTGGGCCAATGCGTGTTGAAAGTCTTAGTGGCAAAAAGTACATCCTCGTCATTGTCGATGATTACTCTCGGTTTACAAGGGTGAAATTTCTTAAAGCAAAAAATGAGGCACCTAAATTCATCATCGGATTTCTCAAGATGATTCAAGTGCGTCTCAACACTACTGTCTGACGCATTCGCACAGATAATGGAACCGAATTTGTGAATCAAATCTTGCGTGATTATTATGAAGAGGTTGGCATATCTCATGAAACATCCGTTGCACGCACTCCACAACAAAACGGTGTCGTTGAAAGGCGAAATCGCACACTTATGAAAGCTGCTCGAACGATGTTAATTTACGCAAAGGCTCCTGATAGGTGTGTAAACACCAATCCTTTTACCACTTAATTCTGGCTAAAACAAGACCAAAACACGTATTTAATATCATTTGTTTGGAATTATGTGTGGTTTTTGTGTTTATTGTGTTTTCAGAGCCAACCGGATGAATTATGGAGAAAACATGGGATTGCACGGGTTTTATCGAAGAAAAAGACTCAAGATAAAGTCTATTGTCCAAGAGATGCAAAAGATTTGAAGTCACTGGGCCTATTCGAAGATTTATTGAAGAAAAGGACCAAAGATGGGAGATTTACGAAAGTCAAAGAAACTCAAGTCTATTAAACGAAGAAATTAAAAGACGAGTTGAATTTAATCGACAACAAATCCCGAATTAGAATCGAAAACGTCAACTTTTCTGAAAAGACAAGAAGACAAGAAGAACGGGAGAAAGCCCACTCACCAACCAAAAGACAAGACTATATAAAGCCTCCCCTCACACTTTTCATGGAATTAGTTTTTTTTTAGTTTTTCTTTCTCCTTCTTTTCCTCCTTTTAGTTCGTATCATCACCAACACCACTAGGGTGTTTGGTGATCTTGATCTTTGTTTTTTTTTCAATCTTGTAATTTTAATCCTTGTTTTGTTATTGTTAAAACATTAATCATCAATACAAGTTCTTGTTTAATCTTTCCATTTCATCTTGTTCATCATCATCTTTTTATTCAAGTTTTCAAGTTTTTTATTTGATTGATTTGATCTTTAAAAAGTTGTTGAATTTGTGTTTTTATTGTTGGGATTTGTTGCTTATGGTTATTAGATGATTTGTGGTTAATTTTGTAAAACCTTTTTGATTATTTAGTTTGATTTTGGATTAAAACGTTTTTCCTTGTTCTTCGGGTAAAGATACTGTTCTTGTGCATTCCCCAGGTTCCGAGTGAACCAAAAAGTTCCGGGTGAACTAAAAAGTTCCGGATGAGCATAATCTTCCGAATGAACCAAAAAGTTCCGGATGAAAGTGTTTTCTAAAAAAGTTCCGAGTCAGTTTATAGTTCCGAATGAGTTTCCTTTTAGAAAGTTCCGAACGAACAGAAAGTTCCGGATGAATCCAATCTTCCGAATGAACTGAAGTTCCGGATGAGTTTTAAGTTCCGAATGAGTTTCCTTTCCAAAAACTTCCGAATGAGTACAAGTTCCGGATGAACCAATTTTCTGAATAAAGTTCCGCATGAAAGTTCCGACCCAACTTCCGAACTAACTTCCGAATCAAAGTTCCGAGTGAAGGATTTCTAAAAGTTCCGAATGAAGACTTCCGGGTGAAAAGTTCCGGATCAATAGTTCCGAATCAAGGTTAAAACTTCCGAATCAAATTTCTTTGTGTACTTTTAAGTGTTACTGTTCCTAACTGTTTCATCAGTTCAAACCTTTAATTTTAATCTTAATTTTAATTCAAGTTTAATTAATTGCTATTAATACAATTGCTTTTAGATTTAAGTTTACATTTTCGTGCATTTAAACTTTCTAGTAGATTAGAAAACTAAACCAAACCCTTTTATTTAGTAACCAAGAACAATCATTCCACTTAAGGCCGAGATCAATTCGAGAGGATCGAGAGAAAAATTGAACCCAATGAAAATCCATGTATCAAATGGCGCCGCTGCCGGCTCTTCTCGTTAAGATCAAAAGTTTTTTGTGAGAACTTGGATTTTTGGATCCGTTCCCCGTAAACGTTACTTTTTCATAAAAATTTTCAAAAAAAAAAAAATCCTAAAAAAATATAAAATTTTCAAAAATACAAAAAAATTAAAAAAGATAAAAACCAAATATATTTTTGCTTTGTTTTTCTTTGTTCGTTCTTTTGCAGGTGTATGCGCACTCGATCCACGTCTTATCAAGATCCCGAGCCTCTCGATCACTTAGACATGGCCGGTGTACAAAACAACAACAACATACCACCTCCAAACAACAATAATAACAACAACAACCCACCTTTCAACAACATGAATAATAACAACAACAATGAGCCTCTACCGGATAATCGCCCGATGATTGAACTGCTGCAAGCTCATGTAGATGGCAACACTGATCCAATTGTCATACCTCCAATTGCCGCCAACAACTTTGAGCTAAAATCAGGTTTTATCCAGATGGTCTCCGCTCAACCATTCTTGGGACGTACCATTGATGACCCACATGACCATATCAAGAGATTCTTGCAACTTACCAACACGGTCAAATTCAATGGTGTTCCACAAGAGGTTATCAGGTTACAACTTTTTCCCTTTTCTTTAGAGGGACAAGCCCGACATTGGCTTGCTAAGGAACCGCCACAGAGTATTCTCTCGTGGACGGATTTGGAAACCAAGTTCATCAATTACTTTTTCCCACCCTCTCGTACTACCGCTTTGCGGAATGAAATCATAAATTTTGAACAAAAGTACGATGAGTCGTTCAGTGAATCTTGGGATCATTTTAAAGATCTTTTAAGAAAATTCCCACAACATGGTTTTACCAAAGTACATCAAATCAATACTTTTTACAATGGTTTAAGCATGAGTGACCAAGATTCACTAAACAGTGCCTCGGGGGGTAATCTTTTGGCTAAGACTTCCAATGCTGCTTGGGACATCATTGAGAATAAAATCTCGTGTGCAAACCAAGAGTGTTCGGACCAATGTCGCTAGTGCTAGCACTAGTGACAGCGACAAGCGACTGGACAAAATCACTACGCTTCTTGAATCGCTTGTTACCCACACCGTTAACAACACCAACAACAGCAACGCTAAAAACGCTCAAGTTAACGCTGTCAGCCAACCTTGTGAGATATGCGGTGGTCCTCATTCTTACACCACTTGTACCGCCACCCAAGACTACCCTGCTGAGAATGTGAATGCAGCTTATGGCACCTATCCTCCACCTGCTTATCAAGCTAGACCTCAAGGTGACCGTAATTTGCTTAGCTACCGCTCCAACAACTACCTCTCACCACCCGGTTTTCCTCCAAGCAACTCAAACCAACAACAAAACCTCAACCGCCCTCTTCAACAACAACAACAACCTCGTACACCTTACATACCTCCTCACAAGCAGCAACAACCACCTCAACGTAACAACCAAGTTTACCAACAACCTGCTTATCAACCACCCGCATACAATGCTCCTCCAAACCAACCCACTGCATTACACCAAGAGGTTGCAACCTACATGAGGACCAATGATGTGATCGTGGAAAATCTCCAACAGGAAGTGCGAAACTTGAAAGCAGACTTGGTCAAGCAAGGGAACGATTTGAGAGCCGACATGAGAAACACGTTGGATAGTCAAACGAATGACTTGAAGAACATGATGGCTAGTTTCTTCCAAGGTAATCAACCCTCTTCTTTGGGTACTCTTTCGAGTAACACCGTTGCGAATCCAAGAGGGGAGATGAAAGCAATCACCACTAGTAGTGGCAAAGGTACCAAGGAACCCGAGCTTCCTATACCTCCACCGGTGGTTGTGACTAAGGAGAACGAGTCACCTGCTCCTATTCCTCATCCTTCTCCATCCCCAATTTCTCGACCTCTTCCTTCTACCCCTCCTCCACCCAAGGATGTGAGTGATCCTATTCTTCCAAAGCCTTCCTCTTCTTCCAATATACCTTATCCATCTAGGTTGAGGAAAGAGAAGCTCAAAAGCAAGGATGATATTCAGGTTTCGAATTTTCTTAAGATGTTCAAACAATTGAATTTCAACATCTCCTTCGCTGAGGCTCTCGCTCACATGCCCAAATATGTGAAAATGTTCAAAGATCTTCTGAGCGACAAGGAAAAGCTTCTCGATATTACCAACACCCAACTTAATGAGAATTGCTCTGTAGTGCTCTTAAGGAAATTGCCAACCAAGCTTGGTGATCCGGGTCGTTTCTTAATCCCTTGCAATTTCCCGGGAGTAGAGAATTGCATGGCTCTAGCCGATCTAGGTGCCAGTATTAATCTCATGCCTCTAAGCGTTTGGAAGCAATTATCTCTCCCCGAGCTAGTCCCCACCAAAATGACTTTGGAATTAGCTAACCGTACGGTTGCTTATCCAGTGGGGATAGTCAAAGACGTCTTTGTGAGAGTCGACAAATTCACTTTTCCTGCTGATTTCGTCGTCGTCGACTACGAGATGGACCCTCGTGTTCCCTTGATCGTGGGTCGTCCATTCCTAAGGACCGGTCGCACTGTGACAATCCGTCAATTTACGATTGATATTTTATTCACAAATATTATTTGAAAATATTATTTTAATGTTACAATATGAACTCACTTATTTTTGGGAAGAAATTTGGATTTACGTCTTGAAGTAGCATCGACTACGTTTAAACCGGAGGATTCTACGTTACGTGCTTACGTTTACATACACCGTCTTTGGTGACAGTCCGACATTTCAGAAAATAAATTTATCTGTGAATATTATTTTGGAGTTTTAAATTTGTGTTGGTTCATAAACTCACAAATTTACGAGAAGAGACTAGGACTTGCAATTTTATTTTAACGTCCTTTACGACTAAACCGGAAACCTTAGGATTACGTATTTACGTTTTCGAACTCCGTTTTTTATGAGACAATTTTTATTGGATTCGTTTTGTGACGTTTATTCATAATTTATAAAAATGTTTTTCGTAAAACGACCCGAGGGCACGCAAATCGAGGAAACTAGAATCGAGGAGTACCCGTAAATAAATGGGGATGAGACAAGTGGGAGACTTGTCCCACCCCCAAAACCGGCTAACATGTTGCTACAACACATCTATGATGTGTCATAACCTTAACAATTTAGCTAAACACATGGCTTAGCTTACATTGTAAGCATTCCACTACACAAAACTAGCTACAACTCATACCACTCTCCTCATTTCCATCCATGCAAAACCACTTCTCTCTCTCTCTTGACTCCATGTTTTCCGTCCACCATATCACCACAAAACACCTTCACTTGATCAATTCCAACCACAAAATCATGTGTTATTTACACATATGTTGAAGCCCTCTTGAAGCTCTCTTGAATGGTGGTGATTATAACATCCATGGAGGAGTATTCATGGTGTCTTGGGGCTGATTTTCCACAAGGAGATTAGGAAGATTGGTGGTCATGAAGATGGTCTTGGTGCATCACAAGTTTCTCCATCAAAAATCCATGTTTTGATCAACCTACATCATCATGGTGGTATAAAGATTGTCCTCCTCATCTTCTTGTTATTTTGATTATGCAAACATGTATTTTATTTCCTATTGTATATGTATATGATGATTATATGATGATAAAAATGTTATGTGGGAATTTGGTGTTGATAAATATGATTAAAAAGGTGAAAAACTATAAGAAACAAGGTTAAAATCTTGATTAATTTACATGGCTGTATAAAACAGTAAAGAAACATGTTATAAACTGATGAAATAATGAAGTATAATCCATTTACAGTAAGCTAAATGTCTTGTACACATGTGAGATTTGGCCATGCAATGGAATTATTGTAATGAGTGAGATATGATCAAAACAAGTTTAAGGTATAAAGCTGAGGTTACTGTTTTGGACGATTTTTAGAAAATATTTAGAAGATGATTCAACAGTATCTATAGAAGAGTTAAATGTAACACATATCATTTAGTTTATGTGATAAAAATTTGAGCTTCTATCTCCATATAGAACTCAAGATAAGGCAATTTTGGTGAAAGTGAAGATAAAAATCAGATTTTGGAAATTAAAGAATAATACTATTATATAAGCACTCAAATTTTAATAGTATAAAATATAAATTAAAACCAACTAACTCATGAATTCTATTTATATAAATATGTAAAAGGTTAAATAAGTGTACATTTTATAAAAATGGTAACTTGTTATGTTTTATAAGATATAAAACTATAAACATGATTTTTACGACTTTTTCGGCTATTACCGTAAAATTAACGTTTTTGTTAAATAAAACTTAGATGGTTGGACCCGTCTAATGAAAACTTTATAAAACATATATACTGATATATAGACATGTATAACAAGTAAAAACCGATAAAACCCGAACTTTAGGGCATACGGACATTAACGAGCTAAGTAAACATATTGGACTAATACTTGGACTAATAATTGGACTAAATAAGATATAAACTTGTAAAAAGAAATTATTGGGCTTAACCCATTTGGGCCTAACATGGAAAGTATACATACTGATAAAATAAGTATAACAAGGATTAAAACAAGTTAAGGAACTTATAATAAGTTTATTGGGCATAAAACACGTAAATGGGTAAAACTAGTAAACTAGTATAAAAGTTATCGACATATAACACTAAAATGAGTAAACGAGAATATGTAAACCCACTTGATCATCATATATATATAATCATCATATGTATACATAATTTTTATTTTTATAAAGTCATTGGACAAACGTCTAAGACCGATTGTTATTTGTCTAGGTTTCCGTGATTGAAGCACGTACCGTACATCCAAATCGCCGATAATCGTCTTCCCACATCAACGTGAGTTCATAGCCTCGCACTCTTTTAAATATTTTTATAAATGTTTTATAAACTCGCGAGGGAGATAACATGTTAGTTTTTATAAAATAGGACACCATTTGTCCCGATTGTTTGTTTATTGATTTTGGACCCGAATGATTGAATGACCTGATTGTATGACCCGATAAATGATTAACGGACCCGATAGATGAAATAAAATGGATTATTAAAGTTAGGTTATGTCACTAAAAGTCCCATTAGCATGAATTGTGAACTACCGGGAGTTGGTAGACGCTTATGCATTTAATAGTACTATTTGGGGACGATCACCCCAGTTCGCGCCTTGACGGTTGATCCCCGTCGTGCCACATTGATTGGTAAGCGAATTTATGTATGAGAAGATTTCCATAGCGTGACCTTTGTGACGAAACGCTACTTTAGATGGGCAAAATTGGTATCGGGTTAGCTACCCGTTTTGGTTTAGTAAGGTAACAATGTCATGCGGCTTATAATAATCCAAAAACTAACGAAATAATACTAGACGCTCAGAATTACAATGTATTGCCTGACTAGCAATACTGGGTCATACTATTGATATTATGTTTGTGTTTTGGTTTTCATAACCATACTCATATAACGGTTTTTATTTTCATACAACGTCGTAAGACGTATTGTATGACGTTTTTACGACATTGGCTCGTATAATGATTTTTAAGGCTTTTTTATAACCATATTCATATAATGATTTTATTTAATCTATACAACGTTGCAAAATGTATTGTATGGTGTTTTTAACGACAATGATTCGTATAATGATTTTTAAGGCAAATGCCTATATTATGATTTTTCGATAAAGGATTTGTATAAAATGACTTTGGCTATTCTATGGCCTATAAAAATGATTTGCAGTAAAAATCTTATACTGATATTGTATTGATGGATTTTATTAAACTCTATGAATTCACTCGGCGTTATCGCTGACCTTTTATTTTAACATGTCTTATCTCAGGTACTTGAAGGTAATTCTCGGGAAGATGACAAGAATTCATGGGCCGCACTTAAACAATATTTTTCCATTCAAACACTTGTAAAACTTTTGTATAAAATGTAATGACTTAGGACCGATGTAACTTTGATATTTATGAATGGAAATGCTTTTATTATAAAACGACGCGATTTTTATGCGTTGTCTATGATGTGAGTAATGTGCTATCCCGTAACACCAACTAGTCTTCCGCTGTATTGAGTTGTATAAATTTGGGGGTGTTACAGTTTGGTACCAGAGCTTTCGTTATAGAGAACGAAAGATTTTTAAAACCAAGGTTTTGAATAAAACATTTCAAAATCTTTTTAATTATAAACATTTTTCTAAAAATGTCTAAAAATCTTTTGACTATAACGGTGCCGAAGAATTCCCGAGTTACCGACAAGGCCAGACTGAGAAGTGTTATTTTAATATATATAACGTAGATTATATATATATGATGTAATTTTATTACATGATTGTTTGATGATTATCTTGATATTTATACGAGGTATTTATACGACGTAGATTGTCACAATGTACCCTAAATCCCCTAGTAAATTAATCGAAGCTATTCTCGTAGGAATTCTAGCTATCCTAGATCTAAACCAAGTTGTGGATATTTATGATCCCAACAAATGGTTGATATTCGTAGAAATGTAGATATTAGTTGATTGTGATATTGAAAAAGGATTGGCGAGATTAAATCTGCTATCGATGTCATGACGATCTTTTCTTATAGAGCGCAGTTTGACAAAACGTTACCACCTAGAAAGATGTCATCTGATTCGTTGTCATCCAATTCTTAAATTTGAAATCGAAAGGGTGAATGTTGCACTTGAGGCTGTCATTGGAACCATTACCTAAAAGCCTCATGCCACTAATACCTTTCCGAGAAGTCTAGTTGAATGATCAAGTCATTTCATATTAATGACTCATTTGATAATTGTTGTTATAAGAGCTAAAAGGATTGGAAATTAAGTGTTGATTTATATTGAGATTGTATTGCCTTTACAAGGCCGAAGAATAAGGTTGAAAGTATTAGAAAATGAGATAGGATATCGCATTAAGTATAAAATTGGTTAAAACTTGAATAAAGTGAAATTTAACTTGTATGGAATATGAGATTGTTAAGAGGAAGTCGTTAAGTTCTATGATTGAATTATAAGGTTTTAATTGATTGTTGATTCGTGTTAAGGGTTGTTCCTAAGCCATTGTCCAATGACGAGGATGCCCAGTGTCCAAGAAATAAATTGAAGAAATCTTCTTCTGAATTGGGACCGGTGGATCTTCCGGGACAGGTAGGACACCTAATGACTCTTGTAGATTAGTATTCATTGTGGTATCTTTTAAAAATCCCTAACTTAACTGAGATATCAGTTGGTAGGATGAGTTCCGAGAATTGTATGACATAGTGACACGTAATGTGTTACGGTACAATTTTGACTTGTTTGTGATTAATAAAAAGATTACCTTTGATTGCTAAATTCTACATGTATCGATGTTATCTATCCTATTATTGCTTCGTCCTAATGTTCGCATTAGTGATGCAACCATTGAAAAAGTACTCATCTCAAATTGAGTTACGTTGTGGATTATTCTCTTTGTATTCCTGAGTGCCATCGAGGTCATGAACCTCATGATTAATTGGCTAAGCTCATTTCTTATAATATTGTAGTTAGTTCTCGGTGAACAACTCTTCATCACTCTTTTGCAGATCACACATTATTTTTATAAAGTTAAAACGGTATCCTTTGAGGAAATTGAATTTTCATCACTATAAGGATTATTCAAAGTAAGATTTATAAGTGATTGTTATCAAAATGAAGTTGTTTATAAAACACCTTGGAAAACTTATCTGTTTTTCATAACAAAGGAAATATTTGAAAATTTATTTTGATTCTTATTTAAGAATTAAGCATGAAAATGTTTTTATTATAAACATGATGATAAAATTTTGACGAACTGAGTATTGCATCGTTAATCTTGAAATTGTATATAGTTGCGCGCCTACATAAAATTTGGAATGGACTATGCAAGGCTGATTAGTAGTCACCATAAAACTGGTTAATAAACACTAAATTTTCTTTGAAGATTGTGAAGGATTAAAATTTATGAGATCTGCAAGAAGTGAAAAATAAGGACATAGTGTTAGGGACACCTACATATGTGCCTGTATCATCTATTCTTCTGAGTTAAATTTACTCATCTGTGGAAATTGTCTTATTTGACAATTGACAATTCTTTCTTGTCCAATTCTCCCGTAGTGAGATTCTTCGGAAAAGTATCTGATTACCGAGTGTTGATACCCGACTGGATGTATTGACGTTCTTATCATTCCTTATGATTTGATTTCATTTGAATGACCTGGGTAACGATCCGAGGAGCTTTCGAATGCGTACTCAAATTCTGAAAACATGGGATATATTCATATTCGTTAAATGTTTTCGTCTGTATCTGATTTGAAATTCTATCGCGTAGATTATGCGTTGACCTTGCTCTTTTAATAGTAGTTGTGTCTCCATATATCCCTGAATTTGTGAAGGATTATGAATTATTAGTAGTCTTTTGAGAAGTTCACATCTTATCTACGGCAATGAAACTGAAAAGTTGGTAGTGCCAGTAGAACGGATTGATTGATTATGACATGACGACATTGTCCTAATTGATGGGAACTCGAGTAGAATTCCCCTAAATGATAAGATGTTGATTATCAAAAGTGAACTAAATAATTCTTGATGGATGACCATATCCTGTATTTAGACTTGGAAATTATACTGTGAATGGTTGTAAATTAGTCATAGATATTATAATCTAGAAGGAACTTAATATGAATTTATTAAAAGATGTTTCTGTTATCTGAAACCTTAGGAAGTATTTGTTGATGAATTACCTAGACCTTTGTCATTTAGGCAAGTTGAAATTAGTATTGATTATATTCCCGGTGCTGCACCTGTGGCGTGTGCACTGTACGTCAGCACCATCTAAATTAAAGGAATTACCGTACAACTGAGAGAGTTGTCGGAGAAAGATTTTAATATACCAAGCCTGTCATCCTGAAGAGCTATGGTGTTATCATTCCTTATATTTATATATTACTGTGAATTGAGTAAATTGACAATCGAAAACGATATCCATAACTCAAAATGGAAGATTTGTTTGATCATTTACAAGGTCTTAGCGTATGTTTTAAAGATTTGATCCATAGCATGGTTATCATCAACTTCGCATCTGCGAAAGAGATTATCTATTCCAATCACTACATCCGGTGCTTGTAATGAACATTATGAGTTTCACGTGATGTCATTTGGATTGACTTATACACATGTAGCATTCATAAATCTTGTGAATCACGTGTGTAGGCTGTAATCTGATAAATTCATGCTTGCGATCATTAAGGACTAATTGTTTGTATATAAGAATAATAATGAGTTAATAATTAGTTATAAATTGCCCTGAATTGGCTAAACAATGAAAACCTGTACCTTGAATAATTAACAGGAGATTAAAGACTAAATCCTTTACATGATTTAACCATGTGATTAATAGATAATGGAATATAAATTGACTCTTCAAAAATTAAGAGCCCTTTTAAGACTTTGGATTTTACCAAAATGAAATGGAAATATGTTTTGACAAATGTTTTAACAAAGGATTTTAAGGGATTATTCCCTTATACACAAACCATTTAACTAAACTTCTGTTTAGGGGTAAATGTTTGTGTATACCTCAAGACAACTTAAGAAGGATTGAGAAAATCATTTAAACCGTGACTTGAAATTTGAAACGATACATTTTGCTTTTCAACTAAGAAAATTTTGACCAAAATATAAACAAAGGTTTCTCGAACATTTACGATCTTATTAATTATTTTCGATAAATCTACTGAAAATTTTGTAAATTAAATTCAAATTTATTTTGAACATTTTAATATACTTGGACAAACTAAGAAATTTAAAACTTTTACGTTTACGCTTCATAAAAATTAACTAATAATTATTTAATTAATTATAATAATTATCGACGCTTTAGACGCCGGATTGAGAAAAACTGATAAAAATTGATAGTTGAGACGAAACTGAAACATAAAAGATATGAAGAAAGAATTTTGAATAAATACAGTTATGATATTTATTTCATCAGGAGAAAGTGAACGTAATTACTAACGCATAATATAGAAAGAATATCTGAGTGAATTGTGGACATGATAATTACATCATCATGAGAAGTGAATATAGATACTGACATATTATATAAAAAGGATAAAGAACCAATTAGGACATGCTCCATAATAATGAAGGTGCAAAATAAATTGCCGAACAATATAAAAATAGCCGACGATTGTAAAAAGAGATAATATAGATAATAAATGGGGTTCGCGTCTAATGTGAACCATTAAAATAAAGGAGCCAATAGCGTTAAATATTTTAAAGGCCACTTGTGGTTGCCTAAATATGGAGATTGTGAGATAGAGTTATGTTGGAATTTGTAAGTATAAGTATTCTATTTATGTCATTTATGACTAAAAGTATCTTTGTCTGAAGAAGTTGTACTAATGAAAAATTATGAAGGCATACATCGCCTCATACATTAGTAAACGTTTAGCTATTGCAAAGGTCATCATCTGAATTAGATTCGATTTGGGTCATCGTCGACAGACTGACCAAATCTGCTAATATCATTCCCGTTAATGATAAATGCAAAAGAGTTATGTAAACATAGTGTGCCTGTATCGAACATCTATATCAAGATCCTCGCTTCGCATCGAATTTCTAGAGATTTGCTCAGAAATCATTGAGAACGAACCTTGATGAGAGTACTATGTACCACCCCAATCGAAGGGACGAGGTAAAGTAACGATACAAAGTAATATAAGTGTTATTTTATGTTTGAATGAATGACCTTTGGTAATAGACCGTATAATCGTTTTCCATTGGAAAGATTATCATTGATAATCATCGTGTTAGGATTGAGATCGAATCTTGTTAGGATCTAAATCTTAGAGCATCTGTAAGCAGGAGTTGATATGAAGACACCCGACAAACACCCATTGTGAGTTGGACATGTCTTTTAGATTTAAGGTTCCCTATGATGGCAAACCTAACATTACAAAATATCCGACCCGCGAGATCCGAAATGATTATTGAAATTAGGATTTGATTATTGACTGCCGGTAGTGGGCAAGAGGTTATGTGAATGTGAAATGTAGATCTTAGAGTGCCAAATGGGTAGCGAAGTTATGCCACAATTTTTAACCTTGGAAAAATGAATTCATGATCTGACAAATCATGGGATATAAGTCCCCGTTGTATGGGACCATTAAAATGATGTAAAAGTTGGGATTGAAAGGCATATAAGCTGGATCTACCCTAGGACTTCAAGAACCGCGTGAATTATGTTTCGTAAATCGAACTTGATGGAATATCTATCAAGTGAAATTCTGATTATTCTTAGTAGAGCTTAGATCGGCGAAAAGTTGCATTCATCAGAAACCCGTGAACATCATGGATAGAGAAAGTAAGTCAATATTTAGCCTGATCTTATTCCCGTAGTTATGTTTGATGAAACTCGCGCATTGTAATGAATTGCACTTGTGAGAAAAGACCGAATGTGGAGGAAATACTCACATGGCTTTAACTCTATAAGAAGCGAGTAGTAAGGTAAGATGATCTTTGAGGACAAAGATCCTGTTTAGGGGTAAATGCTGTGACAATCCGTCAATTTACGATTGATATTTTATTCTCAAATATTATTTGAAAATATTATTTTAATGTTACAATATGAATTCACTTATTTTTGGGAAGAAATTTGGATTTACGTCTTGAAGTAGCATCGACTACGTTTAAACCGGAGGATTCTACGTTACGTGCTTACGTTTACATACACCGTCTTTGGTGACAGTCCGACATTTCAGAAAATAAATTTATCTGTGAATATTATTTTGGAGTTTTAAATTTGTGTTGGTTCATAAACTCACAAATTTACGAGAAGAGACTAGGACTTGCAATTTTATTTTAACGTCCTTTACGACTAAACCGAAAACCTTAGGATTACGTATTTACGTTTTCGAACTCCGTTTTTGATGAGACAATTTTTATTGGATTCGTTTTGTGACGTTGAATCATAATTTATAAAAACGTTTTTCGTAAAACGACCCGAGGGCACACAAATCAAGGAAACTAGAATCGAGGAGTACCCGTAAATAAATGGGGATGAGACAAGTGGGACACTTGTCCCACCCCCAAAACCGGCCAACATGTTGCTACAACACATCTATGATGTGTCATAACCTTAACAATTTAGCTAAACACATGGCTTAGCTTACATTGTAAGCATTCCACTACACAAAACTAGATACAACTCATACCACTCTCCTCATTTCCATCCATGCAAAACCACTTCTCTCTCTCTCTTGACTCCATGTTTTCCGTCCACTATATCACCACAAAACACCTTCACTTGATCAATTCCAACCACAAAATCATGTGTTATTTACACATATGTTGAAGCCCTCTTGAAGCTCTCTTGAATGGTGGTGATTATAACATCCATGGAGGAGTATTCATGGTGTCTTGGGGCTGATTTTCCACAAGGAGATTAGGATGATTGGTGGTCATGAAGATGGTCTTGGTGCATCACAAGTTTCTCCATCAAAAATCCATGTTTTGATCAACCTACATCATCATGGTGGTATAAAGATTGTCCTCCTCATCTTCTTGTTATTTTGATTATGTAAACATGTATTTTATTTCCTATTGTATATGTATATGATGATTATATGATGATAAAAATGTTATGTGGGGATTTGGTGTTGATAAATATGATTAAAAAGGTGAAAAACTATAAGAAACAAGGTTAAAATCTTGATTAATTTACATGGCTGTATAAAACAGTAAAGAAACATGTTATGAACTGATGAAATGATGAAGTAGAATCCATTTACAGTAAGCTAAATGTCTTGTACACATGTGAGAGTTTTCCATGCAATGGAATCATTGTAATGAGTGAGATATGATCAAAACAAGTTTAAGGTATAAATCTGAGGTTACTGTTTTGGACGATTTTTAGAAAATATTTAGAAGATGATTCAACAGTAGCTATAGAAGAGTTAAATGTAACACATATCATGTAGTTTAAGTGATAAAAATTTGAGCTTCTATCTCCATATAGAACTCAAGGTATGGCAATTTTGGTGAAAGTGAAGATAAAAATCAGATTTTGGAAATTAAAGAATAATACTATTATATAAGCACTCAAATTTTAATAGTATAAAATATAAATTAAAACCCACTAACTCATGAATTCTATTTATATAAATATGTAAAAGGTTAAATAAGTGTACATTTTATAAAAATGTTAACTTGTTATGTTTTATAAGATATAAAACTATAAACATGATTTTTACGACTTTTTCGGCTATTGCCGTAAAATTAACGTTTTTGTTAAATAAAACTTAGATGGTTGGACCCGTCTAATGAAAACTTTATAAAACTTATATACTGATAAATAGACATGTATAACAAGTAAAAACCGATAAAACCCGAACTTTAGGGCATACGGACATTAACGAGCCAAGTAAACATATTGGACTAATACTTGGACTAATAATTGGACTAAATAAGATATAAACATGTAAAAAGAAATTATTGGGCTTAACCCATTTGGGCCCAACATGGAAAGTATAAATACTGATAAATAAGTATAACAAGTATTAAAACAAGTTAAGGAACTTATAATAAGTTTATTGGGTATAAAACACGTAAATGGGTAAAACTAGTAAACTAGTATAAAAGTTATCGACATATAACACTAAAATGAGTAAACGAGAATATGTAAACCCACTCGATCATCATATATATATAATCATCATATGTATACATAATTGTTATTTTTATAAAGTCATTGGACAAACGTCTAAGACCGATTGTTATTTGTCTAGGTTTCCGTGATTGAAGCACGTACCGTACATCCAAATCGCCGATAATCGTCTTCCCACATCAACGTGAGTTCATAGCCTCGCACTCTTTTGAATGTTTTTATAAAAATTTTATAAACCCGCGAGGGAGATAACATGTTAGTTTTTATAAAATAGGACACCATTTGTCCCGATTGTTTGTTTATTGATTTTGGACCCGAATGATTGAATGACCCAATTGTATGACCCGATAAATGATTAACGGACCCGATAGATGAAATAAAATGGATTATTAAAGTTAGGTTATGTCACTAAAAGTCCCATTAGCATGAATTGTGAACTACCGGGAGTTGGTAGACGCTTATGCATTTAATAGTACCATTTGGGGACGATCACCCCAGTTCGCGCCTTGACGGTTGATCCCCGTCGTGCCACATTGATTGGTAAGCGAATTTATGTATGAGAAGATTTCCATAGCGTGACCTTTGTGACGACACGCTACTTTAGATGGGCAAAATTGGTATCGGGTTAGCTACCCGTTTTGGTTTAGTAAGGTAACAATGTCATGCGGCTTATAATAATCCAAAAACTAACGAAATAATACTAGACGCTCAGAATTACGATGTATTGCCTGACTAGCAATACTGGGTCATACTATTGATATTATGTTTTTGTTTTGGTTTTCATAACCATACTCATATAACGGTTTTTATTTTCATACAACGTCGTAAGACGTATTGTATGACGTTTTTACGACATTGGCTCGTATAATGATTTTTAAGGCTTTTTTATAACCATATTCATATAACGCTTTTATTTAATATATACAACGTTGCAAAATGTATTGTATGGTGTTTTTAACGACAATGATTCGTATAATGATTTTTAAGGCAAATGCCTATATTATGATTTTTCGATAAAGGATTTGTATAAAATGACTTTGGCTATTCTATGGCCTATAAAAATGATTTTCAGTAAAAATCTTATACAGATATTATATTGATGGATTTTTTTAAACTCTATGAATTCACTCGGCGTTATCGCTGACCTTTTATTTTAACATGTCTTATCTCAAGTACTTGAACGTAATTCTCGGGAAGACGACAAGAATTCATGGCCCGCACTTAAACAATATTTTTCCATTCAAACACTTGTAAAACTTTTGTATAAAATGTAATGACTTGGGACCGATGTAACTTTGATATTTATGAATGGAAATGCTTTTATTATAAAACGACGCGATTTTTATGCATTGTCTATGATGTGAGTAATGTGCTATCCCGTAACACCAACTAGTCTTCCGCTGTATTGAGTTGTATAAATTTGGGGGTGTTACACGCACTCTCATCGATGTTGAAGCCGGTGAGCTTATCATGAGAGTGGGTGACGATAAAATCGTCTTCAACATGGGAAAGTTGTCTAAACAACCTTATTCCAACGAGAGTGTTAATTGTATTGACGTTCTGGATGAGGCTTGTGAAGAACACTTCCAAAATGCTTGCAAAAGTATTCCTACTTCTCTTCCCAATGTTGAAATCGTTGCCTCTATCGATTCATCATTGTCTCTATTTGGAGATAGTGATTTGTTTTGGAAAGATCTTGAAGACACCATGGGAGATGTGAACTTATCTACTAATTATTCTCCTACCGATGGGGACGAAGACATGCATTTCTTTGAAAGCCTTCTCAACGAAGACAATCCTTCTCCTCCATCTCCCACGGTCATTGCTATCAATACTCCGACTTCGAATACGCCTCCCGTCAAAAATCCTCCGGATTTAGAACTTAAGGAGTTGCCGCCCCATCTCGAGTATGTATTCCTTGAAGAAGAGAAGAAGTCGCCAGTCATCATTGCTAAGGACCTAAAGGAAGAAGAAAAAGCCCGACTTATCACCGTGTTGAAAGATCACAAGAAGACTATTGCTTGGAAAATTTCTGATATTCGCGGAATTGATCCTCACTTCTGCACACACAAAATTCTCATGGAGGACGACTTTAAGCCCACAATTCAAAGCCAACGAAGGGTGAATCCAAAAATACATGAAGTCATCAAAACATAGGTTATCAAACTTCTTGATGCGGGTATGATTTACCCTATTTCGGATTCACCATGGGTTAGTCCAATCCATTGTGTGCCCAAGAAGGGCGGAATAACCGTCGTTCCCAATGAACACAACGAGTTGATTTCCACTCGTCTCGTTACTGGGTGGAGAGTTTGTATAGACTACCGCAAACTCAATGATGTCACAAGAAAGGATCATTTCCCTCTACCTTTTATGGGCCAAATGCTTGAACGTTTAGCGGGTAATGAATATTACTGCTTTCTTGATGGTTTCTCGGGTTATTTTCAAATACCCATCGATCCCAAGATCAAGAGAAGACAACATTCACTTGTCCCTATGGCACATTTGCTTACAAAAGAATGCCTTTTGGCTTATGCAATGCCCCGGGACTTTCCAAAGGTGCATGTTAGCTATCTTTCATGACATGGTTGAACAAACCATGGAAGTCTTCATGGATGATTTCTCGGTCTTTGGGGATTCCTTCTCTTCTTGCCTTGCCAATTTGGAACGTATGCTTAAGCGGTGCGAAGACACTCGCCTTGTTCTGAATTGGGAAAAATGCCATTTTATGGTAAAAGAAGGCATCGTGTTGGGACACAAGATTTCCAAAGCCGGTCTTGAAGTAGACCGTGCTAAAGTCGATGTTATCGCCAAGTTGCCTCCACCTTCAACCGTGAAGGGTGTGAGAAGTTTTCTGGGTCATGCGGGCTTCTACCGTCGATTCATCAAAGATTTTTCTCAAATCGCTCGCCCGATGACCCACCACTTGGAAAAAGATACTCCTTTTATCTTTTCCAAAGAGTGTCTTGAAGCCTTCAACTCGCTTAAGGATAAGCTAACTAAGGCACCCGTCTTGGTTACCCCTAATTGGGAGCTTCCCTTTGAGTTGATGTGTGATGCTAGTGATTTTGATATTGGTGCGGTTCTGGGACAAAGTGAAGGTCTACGAAATCTAAGGATTTGGTAAATGATGGATAGATCTATTGATTAGATGGTGGAAATGGGGAAGAAGGAGATGGGGTGTAGAGAGAAAAAGAAAAGTAGAGAGAGAAAGTGAAATTAGATTAATGAAAGTTGTTAAATGAATGAACCACCCCTCCTAACATGCTAGGAGGGGTATATATAGCCCACCCTACATGTGGGCTATATGGACTATATTTACTACAAACTGGATCAGGAGCCTAATATAATAATATATCGTTAGAGCGACCGATCCTTCATAAATACGTAAAAACGTATTTCCAACAATCTCCCCCTAAGGGAGGTCGCTCCGAGTTACAAAGTTCTAAATATTCTATAGCTCGTGATCTATGCTAATAATGATGTGACCGAGACTTTCTTTGGGAAAACATATTTCCAACAATCTCCCCCTAAGGGAGGTCACACCATTTTACAAAATCTTAAACCTAGCATCTATGCTTGAGTCATCGATCTTGTTCTTGTGAATATGCTTGATGTGATCTTTGACTTTAGTCTTGAGCATGTTTCCTTGGCTTGACCTTGTGCATTCATCACTTGTGAAATTTGCCTCTTTGTGACTTCATGTTCCACATACTTATACCTTTAAATTCTTGAAAGCTTCAGAGTTTGATACAGTGGAAGACTTGACCTTCAGACTTTCTTGAATTTGTTGAAGTACTAAGTGTATGTAGTACAAGCATGTGGTGACGACTTCGTCTGGATTATACACCGCAATACCACCTTCTTGTTACGCGGCATAAGACAGTTAGCAACAAACCATATACAGGGATGAAATGGCCTTGAACATTTCATTCTAACTCGGTAGCATTTTACCTCCGGTCGGTGAAGACCGTTGGACGATATTAAATATCGTACTTGTGACAGGTAGTTTCAATAAAGAACCTCCTTGACAAGATTTCGCGGGTAAACCCGTTCTCTTTACTCGACCGTCCAAAGCTGACTGCGAACGTAAAGAGTGAATCATTTGGATAATAATATCCGCATGATTTGAAGCCGTCAATTCATGTTCCTGGAACAAGTGAAGTTCAATTAAGAACTGCACCATCGTTGCTTTCCAGTTGTCACGAGCTTGATTCGTATAGAATCTTGCAAGTTACCTACCAAGTGCTGTTTGATGTTAACACTAGAAGGATTTCCATTCGTCACTGTAAATACTTAATAGTATTACTCTGAATGTTCTGGCAAGATCACTAAGATATTGCGTAGAGGCCTGGAACGTGTTTAAATTCATTTAAGAATTAAACCACTGTTGCTTTCCAGTTATCACAAGTTTGATCCATAAAGAATCGCACAAGCACCTACCATGAGCTTTTGGATGTTCGCTCAAGAAGGATTTCCATCTTCATTGTAAATACTTTCGTATTACTCGGATGTTCAGGCAAGATCATGAAGATTTTGCGTAGGACTCTTAAGAACTTTCTTACTTTTCACAGTGTATGAAGAAGCAAGTAAATATGAAAGTGTGTCCTAATGAGATATTTGATGATCTCAAATGGCTCTAGACTCGATCGTGCATTTTGGATTTTAGTGATCGGAGGCTGGAGAGGAGTGCCACCTTTTCAATACCAATTTATTCGGAGTGAATAAATCAATAGATAATGTGTTGTCTCCGTGTGATTAAAACAAATATCTTTTGAGAGATATCTGAGTTAGCTGGGATGGGTTGTGCCTTGCATCACTGGGTCCATGATGTCTTTCTTCAATATCAAGAATCATTAAAAATGATCTCAATAGCATATGAATTGACCCGGTTTCTGCCTAAGGTTGTAAGGAGGGCTTCTTTCTTTACACCCTTTATCTTTACAATTCTTTTTCATTCTTCAACCCCTTCAATGCTTACCAATACGTCATCACTAGCACCTTGTTGTGATTGTTCCAGTGCTAGCTTAAGTACTTGGTCGGCATTCAGCTACATTCACATTCTTTCTCCATCTTTCCTAAGGACTACTATTTCTAGCTATGGAATGTCCTTGGGAAGATTCCTCCGGTTCTAGAGAAATCATTGGACTTTAACCTATCCTACCATCCTTATGTCACCACAATCTTCACCGTCGTGAATAGAGATGTTTTGGGTAAGTGTATGTCACCATGAAATCCATTTTGAAGTGCAAATCCATTTTGCTCCCCCTTAACATATGCCACGATATCCGAAAACATTTCGCACATGTCGGGATGAGCTAGCACGTTAAGTCAAACCATTTGTGATTAATCATTTCCCATATTAAATCACATTTTCTCCCCCATATTAAAAATATTAACCCAATCGATGTTTTTAATATCAATTGATTTAATAGCCTTTTTAAGAAAATTTGGGAAGAAAAATGCAAATCCAATTATCTTCATGAGTTACACAAGCTCCCCCTCAAATTAATGAGGGTGTACTTGAAACGTAAATTAAATACCTTTTAAACACAAGTGTAAGGTATTTATTACGTGCAAAGATATTTTATGATAATGTATTCACAATATTAGCAATTTACAAGGTTGGACCTGAATGATGGAGAACATCATATGAAAGAAGCACATGGTTCTTGTTCACGAATGTTGGTCTTCCTCGTAACTTCTGAAGTTATCTCTTGACTCCATGTGTATGATTGATATCGTTGTCTTAACACCAATATGTGAACGTGGCACTCTCGGCATCAAGGATTCTAAATGCTGGACAATTGCTCCCCCTCAATTGTTGACCCGTGTTCTATTGAAAGAGCTGTAGTCACCGTTTGAGTAGTCGCATCGTCGAGTATGTAGATATCAATAGTAAGTTGCTACGGTTGGTGGAGATGATAACTTCGGATTCTGAAGTCAAAGCTTTCCGGTGAAATGCTTGACTTCAAAGTGAAAAGCGGGTTACTATCGGAAATAATAGCAAACCATAATGGAGCATGTTTTAAAAGTTTGAACTTCTGCTCGAACTTTATTTACAACCCCGTGTCATTATTGAATGACATTTCTAGGTTCGTAAATATTATCGATTCCAGAAGACATGCTCTTTTTATCAAAACATTTTTGAACACACAATTTTGAAAGATTTAGAAAAACCTTTTGAAAAATTCTTGAAAAATTGTGTTCAAAGTTTTGAAAACCATTTACTTGAGCTTAAGATGTTGAATATCTTAAAAGCGAGCTCAAGTCCGAGAAGTTGTAAACTTCCCGTTGTTAAGGATAAGTTACCATCGGCGATAAACTTTCCTTTTATCTAAAGGACGAGTCCTAAGCTGACATTTACTTAGAAGTCGTTTTCATGAGCTTGAAAACTTTGACTGTTTTAACGGAAATCTCATGACCGAGAAAGGTTAATTTCTCGTTATGAGGAAAAGTTCTCTTATTTAAAAGATACACTTTCCTTTCTGAGCTAAAAACTTCGAATGTTTTAAGACAAGCTCATGACCGAGAAAATTGAATTTCTTGTTATGAGGATAAGTGTATCATTAATGATAAACTTTCCTTTATTTTAAGTTCGAGTTACAGTCTGACATTTAACAGTAAGTCATTGTGCATGAGCTTAAAAACTTCGAATGTTTTTATTATTAGCTCATGCCCGAGAAAAATTAATTTCTCGTTGTAAGGATAAGTTTATCATCGGCGATAAACTTTCCTGCCTTTGAAGAACGGGTTACAGACTGTCATTTATCTATAAGCCTTTTACACGAGCTTAAAACCTTTGAATGGTTTGAGAATAAGCTCGTGTCCAAGAAAACTTAATTTCTTGTTAAGAGGGTAAGTTATCGTTGCGTAGATAAACTTCCCTGTCTCTGAAGTCCGGGTCGTCGTCTGTCATTTAACGAGGAGCCATTATGCATGAGCTTAAAAACTTGGAATGTTTTTTGATATAAGCTCATGCCCGAGAAAAATTAATTTCTCGTTGTTAGGATAAGTTTACCATCGGCGATAAACTTTCCTTTCTTTGAAGAGCGAGTTATAGTCTGTGATGTGACTATAAGTCCTTGTATTGCAGCTTAACCATGAATCCCTTGAGACATTTGTTTCTTTGATATATGCTTCTTCAGCAACCAAACTCTAAGAGTGTCCTTAGTTGAACGGTATACAACGATTGGACCGCTTCGTTCTTTTGGAACATCAACTTTGGTACCTGCATTCTCATTAGGAATTTGCTTGCTTTGACATGGGTTAGCGATATCATTTTTAGAAGCACGTAGGGGTTCACGGTTTTCTGTTCTTGTGTCAGAGGTGGCCTGAAGGGATGATTCACTTGTCTTAGTTGGCAAACGTTTCCTTTTATAGAAAATCTTAAGTTCAGGCTTAAGTGATGTATCATCCTTTGCAATTTCCTCCCTAGTAGTCTTCGTAGAATCAGAGACTATCCTAGTTAAAGGGCACTCGTTTCCTACAAGAGTGAAAGTTCTACCAGTGGGGCGCCACATTTTGCCAACGGGTTTGATTTTTGCAACCCACTGGGATTTAAGTCTAGCACGGGAGTTCACCTTATTAAGCAATTTTTTGATACATGAGTCATGATTTGCCGTAAAGACACATTTTCTACATGTTTTACAAGTAGCATATTTAATGTCCGAGTAATTCCTAGATGATTGATCGACGCTCCTAGGAGATGACATGCTACGGTTAGCAGTGTTGGGTAATCTAGAAGGCTTCTCACTAGGTTGGACATTGCTATCTCTTACATGTGTCTTTTGAATAGCTTCCCTTTGACCAAAATCATGGCGCACATCAGTTGAACTAGTTCTAGATGTGTTCATTGAACTATTCTTAGAGAAAATAGGGGCAATCATGTGATGAGGTCTTGCTAAAACTGATTTAGTCACATTAGGCCTAGTTGGTGGAGTGACAGTTCTAGAAATATGACCCAAATCAACTTGGGAGGCAAACCGCGGTCTCGAGGATTGTGGTCGCTCGGATCTAAATGCAGTAGGTTGTCTGACAGTCGGTTGTCTGACGAACTGATTTGTAGGAGGTTTCCCCAAGATTGATGGTTTTTCAAGCTTAGTGTCCACACTAGGTCCTTTACTTTTCCTTAACTCGTTTTTCAACGCAGCTATAGCAAAAACCTTTTCCTGTACTTGGGCCTTTAAAGTCTCATTCTCTTTGAGCAAGTTATCTTGGGATGCCAACTTAGATTCAAGCTGTTGAATTTGTTTCAAAAGATTATCCTTTTCAGCTTTAGAATCTAGAACAGTTTGATCCAATTTTCTTTCAAGAACAACGTTTGACTTTTCAAGTTTTTCAAAGTATGTTTCAAATTTGTCCGTTTTCTTAGAAAATTCAAGTTTGGCATCCTCAAGATCTTTTGATTGCCGAGCTACGATCGTTTCGAGCTCTTTAATCTTGGAATCAGAAGCAGTCAATGAAGGAGTTATAGGATAATTATCATGATGTTTAGCATTCTGAACAATCTCTCCCCCATTATGACTTACATCGGATGAATCAGAAGTGGTATTGCTATCACTCTTTTCCATCCCATGTTTGTCATAATTAGGTTCATAATGCTCAATATGCGGCATATCATCAGCATATACATCATAAACAACATTACATTGTACCATGTTTGCCGGCTCTTCGTCATAACCGGGTACGGTGTCAGCAAAAGAGATCTCGTGAACAGTTCCTGACGTGCCACTGGTATCATGTTGTCCTCCTGATTCCGTGCTCTTGGCATTGATAGGCTCCAAGTTTTCAACCATATGACCATTCTCCTCTTGCATCTGCGGCATTGATTCTTGCACTCCATTATCATACATTTGCTGAAGTTGTGATTGTTGATAAATCGAAGACGAAACCGATGTCATGAGTTTCAATATTGTATCACGGAAAACTCGAAGCTCGGTATGTGTATCTCGAAGAAATGATTGACAAATCACAGAACTTTCAGGCTTAATGATATTGAATTGGAGGAAAGGCGTGAGTTGTGTCACAAGATCCTTATAGGCAAGTGCCGATGCAGAGTGATTAAAGTTTCCATGGTTGAGTTGCTCGGCGAGTTGGGTCAAAGTGGTAAAAATTGAGTTGATGAATATATGACGATCTTGTCCAAAGATTGTCACAAATTCGCTCCCTCCTTGAATCCCCGAAAGAGTGACAAGATGAGACTGGAGTATTTGAAATGAATTTATACCACTTTCTCGAGCTTTGTCTTGCATTCGATGCAAGTCTCCCTCTTTAAGTGTCGAATTGAACGAATCCATTGAAAATCGAGGAAAGATAAGGAAAATGATGTGGATGTTGTTGTAGTCGGGATTTTATAATTCGTGAAAAGACCAAGAAATTGAAACTCGCAAGATTTGACAAAACCAACAAAAGATCCGTAAAAAGCTGTAATTCAGTTTTGGTAAGATGTAACGTTTTCCCGTCACCTTGTCTCGTAACTTTTTTGTGACAATGCCCGAATAAAAATCAACTAATAAATATTTATACCCCAAAATTTGGAAATATAGGAAAAATAAAAAATAAAAGGATAAAATAAAATAAAACTATAAAATAACTACTATTTTACAAACACCACGTCACAATCCTTCACGTCAAAATTTGGTATGATATGCAGTT
Source organism: Glebionis coronaria (assembly GCA_025667525.1). Classification (NCBI taxonomy): domain Eukaryota; kingdom Viridiplantae; phylum Streptophyta; class Magnoliopsida; order Asterales; family Asteraceae; genus Glebionis; species Glebionis coronaria. The sequence goes on along the minus strand of JANFOE010001287.1, from coordinate 53,143 downwards.
TTAGAAACAATCTAAAAAATTCGAAAATAAAGTCAACAAACGTGTTAAGAAAAACTTCTCGTTTACACGTGGTGGAAACCTAAAACGTGTCTAACTTTTGTACCTCTCTTGGATTCTCCGTCCCAAAATCTATTAAAAAATGTTCCCAAATCACTAAGTGGCCAAAAACTAAATTTAACACAGTCTGTTGCTTTTCCCTTATATCTCTCTCTCCTCAAACAAGCTCAGATTAAAACTCATCTATGGCTTCTCAAAGATATCGCCGTCTCTCTCTCTTAACAAAGAAAAACTAATCTCACTCTTTGGTAATTCCGCCCCCAAATTGTCCTAATATCAATCTTAAACAACTCAAAAAGCCACCAAAATCACAATCGTCTCATATTCAGAGATCGAATCAATCAAACATGAAGAAGAAACAGAGGGTTTTTCTGGCTTCAAGATCCAATAAAGGGGTCTCGGGTAGGTTTTTTAATTGTGCATGTGTTTGAGTCTGTCTTCTATCTTCTGTAGTGTCCTTCTGTGTGTTTGGTGTCTGTTTTGTCGAGAGGTTCGAGGTGTGAGATTGAGGGGGGTGTTTGGTGTCGGTTTGTCGAGAGTGTGAGGGTTTTCGAGGGTTGTTTTGTTGTGATGTCGAGAGGTCAGAGTTGGAGTCGAGAGGTGTGAGAGAGGGAGTCAAGTGAGAGGTGAGACGAGGGGTTGATTTGTGTTGTGAGATGTCGAGAGATGTGAGGGTGTTGGGTTTGGGTCTGGTGGTCTGTTGGTCTCAGTCGAGAGTCAAATCTTGGGTGTGGTGATTTTAGACTGGTGGTCTGTTGGTCTCAGTCGAAGGTTGAGGGTAGGCGAGGATGTGAGAGGTGTGTTTGTCGAGTGTGAAAGGGTCGAGTCCAGTCCCGGTAATTTTTTTTTTTTTTGGTCGAGAGTCTGTCTATTCCGAATAGTCTTCTATTCGGAAAGTGTCTATTCGGAAAAAGTCTATTCGGAAAAAGTCTATTCGGAAAAAGTCTATTCGGAAAAAGTCTATTCGGAAAAAGTCTATTCGGAAAATGTCTATTCGGAAAAAATGTCTATTCGGAAAAAATGTCTATTCGGAAAAAATGTCTATTCGGAAAAAATGTCTATTCGGAAAAAATGTCTATTCGGAAAAAATGTCTATTCGGAAAAAATGTCTATTCGGAAAAAATGTCTATTCGGAAAAAATGTCTATTCGGAAAAAATGTCTATTCGGAAAACCTATGCGGAAAGACGGAAATCTGATCCGAGAACTGATAACTTTCTAAGGATATGTTTGGACAAATTGATGGGAGATGGATTATTGGACTGATTTGACCAAAAAACCTAAGACTTTGGACTGATAAGAAAAAGAAGAAAAGAAACTGATTAAAAAAAAATTTACTGATTAAAAAAATGATTAAAAAAAAGACTAAAAACTGATCTAAAACTGAGACAAAACGGATGATATAAAAAAACTGATTATTTAAAAAAACACACGGAAACATAAAACTGATAATAAAAAATAAAAATTGATAAAATTGATAGAAGAAAAGTAGATAATTTTATAAAATTTGAAATTTTTCTATAAAATTGATAAACAAAAAGATGATAAAAGATAAGAAAAAATAAGAAAATAAAAGATTTTTACCACCAAATCAAAAGATAAAAAAAATATGCAAATCCTAAGATTCAACCATGGCTCTTGATACCAATTGAAGGTCTACAAAATCTAAGGATTTGGTAAATGATGGATAGATCTATTGATTAGATGGTGGAAATGGGGAAGAAGGAGATGGGGTGTAGAGAGAGAAAGGAGAGAAAAGAAAAGTAGAGAGAGAAAGTGAAATTAGATTAATGAAAGTTGTTAAATGAATGAACCACCCCTCCTAACATGCTAGGATGGGTATATATAGCCCACCCTACATGTGGGCTATATGGACTATATTTACTACAAACTGGATCACGAGCCTAATACAATAATATATCGTTGGAGCGACCGATCCTTCATAAATACGTAAAAACGTATTTCCAACACAAAGAGTGAACAAACACTTCCAACCGATCTATTACGCTAGCAAGACAATGACGGGGGCACAATTGCATTATACGACAACCGAAAAGAGCTTTTAGCTGTTGTCTATGCTTTTGAAAAATTTTGCCCCTATCTTGTCCTTTCTACAACAATTGTGTATACCGATCATTCCGCGCTGAAGTACTTGTTGACTAAGCAAGATTCCAAACCAAGACTTCTTCGTTGGGTTTTGCTGCTCCAGGAATTTAAAATCGACATTCGCGATAACAAAGGAGCAGAAAACCTAGCCGCGGAGCATCTCAGCAGACTTGAGGATCCTTACCAAGGGGATCATCCAAACAAAGAAATCAATGACTCTTTTCCCTTGGAGACCTTAATGTCTATAAATTCGAATTCTGATGAAACCCCGTGGTTTGCGGGCTTTGCAAACTACTTGGCGGGTGGAATTCTCAAGGAAGGGTTGACGTCTCAACAAAAGAAAAAGTTCTTCACCGACATTAAGACTTACTTTTGGGACGACCCTTACCTATTCAAACAATGTGCCGACCTGATTATCCGCCGATGTGTTGACGGACCGGCAGCTTCAGAAATCCTTGCTGCTTGCCACAAAGGACCCACCGATGGTCACTTTGGCCAACTACACCGCCAAAAAAGTGTTTGATTCCGGATTTTATTGGCCCTCCATATATCGTGACGCTCACAATATGGTTAAACGATGTGATGTTTGCCAAAAACAAGGCACGATCACACATAAAGACGAGATGCCTCAGAATTTCATTCAGGAGTGTGAAATTTTTGATGTTTGGGGTATCGACTTTATGGGGCCATTCCCTTCTTCTAAAGTAAACAAATACATCCTTGTAGCCGTTGACTACGTTTAAATGTGGGTTGAAGCCAAAGCTTTACCCACTAATGACGCAAGGGTGGTTTGTAACTTTTTGAAAGCTCTTTTCGCTAGATTCGGTTTGCCTCATGCCATTATTAGTGATCGTGGAACTCATTTTTGCAATGACCAATTTGCTAGAGTCATGGCTAAGTACGGTGTAAATCATCGTCTTTCCACAGCCTACCACCCACAAACTAATGGCCAGGCTGAAATATCCAACCGAGGATTAAAGCGAATTCTGGAAAGAACCGTGGGAGAGCATCGTGCCTCATGGGCTGATAAACTTGATGATGCTTTGTGGGCTTTTCGTACCGCATACAAGACTCTGATTGGTTGTACACCATATCGTCTCGTGTACGGGAAAGCGTGCCACCTCCCCATTGAGTTGGAGCACAAGGCTTACTGGGCCTTGAAGTGGGCTAATTTTGATATCAACAAAGCCGGTGACCTACGCAAGATCCAACTCAATGAGCTCAATGAACTCCGTAATGAGGCTTACGAAAATTCTTTGATCTATAAGGAAAGGACTAAGCTCATTCACGATTCTAAGATTAAAAACCGAGAGTTCCATGTTGGAGACAAAGTCTTACTTTTTAACTCTCGGTTGAAAATCTTTTCGAGAAAGCTCAAATCTCGTTGGTCCGGCCCATTCACCATTGCACAAATTTTTCCATATGGTACTCTCGAGCTCGCTCAACCTAATGGACCTAATTTTAAGGTGAATGGCCAACGAGTGAAGTTGTACTTTGGTGAGGACATCTCTCACGAGATGATTCCATCCCTCACAACGTTCCCCATAAACTAATTTTGGGTCGAGTCAGGCTCGTGACTCGGTTATAAAAAACAAGCGCTCCTCGGGAGGCAGCCCGAGTATCTATCCTTTTATGTTTTAACCTCCTAAGTGTAGGGGGACCTCTATAGGGTGTTTGTTTTTGTGTGGTGATGTAATTACAGGGATAAGTGCACTCTTGGAATCTCTGAAGAACCGTGCTTCCGTGTTATCCGAAATCCGGTTCTATCTCTCAACTATCGTGATTCAATTTTCTTCATACTCACATTTGAAATTGATCACGTTAGTCGTCTCTTCCTTAACTTGAGTTAACCAACGTGCACAATGTCATAAGTGTAGGGGAGACTTTTCCCACATGCTTAAACATTGAGGACAATGTTTATCTTAAGTGTAGGGGGGACTTGTATCGAAGTTTTAAGTGGACTTTTCCATGAAAATGCCTTCATTTAACCGGAAAATCATATTTTTCAACATTTTTCAAATTTTTTATTAACTTTGGCCATTTAGTCGTAATTTTTAAATTTTTATCGTTGCTTTCATATGTATATATCATGTATAAAAGTCAAAAATAAATAAATAAATAAAGTGGTGTAGCTAGTTTAGAAGTCTTTGACATATTAGGCCTGTTGCGTTTATTTTGACTCAACCCGAATAGACTTATCCAAGTTTATTCTAGCTAGTATCCTTAACCATGTAGACCTTAATTGGTTTATTAGGCTAAGTATCCACGAGTCTCATTACTTGAGATTTTAAATTGTGGAGGACGAGAAATGATAGATTCAATTATAAGTCGGTATTCTTGCACAAGCTCACTTGGTGTAATTATTTGCCTATTCTCCCATCACTTGCTAATAAATTATCTGCAATAAGTAAGGTCGTACGATTTGAAAAGTTACTTAGCTTCTAGCCCAAGATCGTTTAAAAGTTGCTCGGTAATGATAAGAGTTCATAGCCAAGGCATAACTTATGAAGCGGGGCGCGAAGATTGGCGAGTCCGAAAAGGCCCTAACAAGGCATGAGGATTCCATTTTATTGCTAAAGATCCAAAGTGATGTGAAAAGCATTATTCCCAAAGTCAATATGAAGGATCAAGACTCACGACGAAAAGCAATCAACTCCCGTAAAGGTCATGGAGAAGTCTATCCGAAAAGACCCTAACAAGGTATGAGGATAAACAGATCCAAGTCCAAAAAGTAGGGGGATCGTTGTATCTCAAAATCCCAATTAGAGATTGAAGAATAATCATGAAGTCGTGGTCAACAAAGTTGGAGAACCCCTCAAAAGTCTCCAAGTGAAGAAACTCTATTAACGATGAGAAGACCATTATCTCAAGCACGTCTCTCAAGATATGAAGTATGAAGTACATGCCAAATATCGGCCCGAGAAAGGTCTCAAATCGTGAACCGAGTTATGCCAAGATATGAACTTTTTGATATCCCGAGAAGCAGTTTTAAGAGATTTTGTCCTTTAGCTAACTATTGATCAAATCGTCCTACTTTGCTTTCAGCCTAAATAAACTATCGAAATAAGTCCCAAAAATGCATCTTCATGATCATTCTAAGACAAAAATAAAATATAAGAGATACACCTAGGAATAAGGGAGTATAAGCATATAATTAAGCCATGTGTGTAAGTGTTTGATTTACTAACTTATAATAACAATGATCTCGTTTTTAAGCTTAGTTTGGGGAACGTGAAACTTGAGGGTGATAAATCTTCGCAACACCAAAGCCCTAATGTAAGTCCTTGATCTCTTTGCAAGTTATTTCCATGTAGCTATTTTCAAGTGAAAATGGTTTTCTATCCTTTTGAGTTTTAATTTCTTTTAGTACCTTAATTTTTGTTTAGTAGTATTTGAATAAGGCCAATGTTGATTAATTATGAGAAAAGTGTAAAATTGCTTTATCACTAAGCATTGCATGAGGGCATGACAATGGTTAAGTGTAGGGGATTTGATAGGTGTGTAAACACCCATCCTTTTACCACTTAATTCTGGCTAAAACAAGACCAAAACACGTATTTAATATCATTTGTTTGGAATTATGCGTGGTTTTTGTGTTTATTGTGTTTTCAGAGCCAACCGGATGAATTATGGAGAAAACATGGGATTGCACGGGTATTATCGAAGAAAAAGACTCAAGATAAAGTCTATTGTCCAAGAGATGCAAAAGATTTGAAGTCACTGGGCCTATTCGAAGATTTATCGAAGAAAAGGACCAAAGATGGGAGATTTACGAAAGTCGAAGAAACTCAAGTCTATTAAACGAAGAAATTAAAAGACGAGTTGAATTTAATCGACAACAAATCCCGAATCAGAATCGAAAACGTCAACTTTTCTGAAAAGACGAGAAGACAAGAAGAACGGGAGAAAGCCCACTCACCAACCAAAAGACAAGACTATATAAAGCCTCCCCTCACACTTTTCATGGAGTTAGTTTTTTTTTAGTTTTTCTTTCTCCTTCTTTTCCTCCTTTTTAGTTTGTATCATCACCAACACCACTAGGGTGTTTGGTGATCTTGATCTTTGTTTTTTTTCAATCTTGTAATTTTAATCCTTGTTTTGTTATTGTTAAAACATTAATCATCAATACAAGTTCTTGTTTAATCTTTCCATTTCATCTTGTTCATCATCATCTTTTTATTCAAGTTTTCAAGTTTTTTATTTGATTGATTTGATCTTTAAAAAGTTGTTGAATTTGTGTTTTTATTGTTGGGATTTGTTGCTTATGGTTATTAGATGATTTGTGGTTAATTTTGTAAAACCTTTTTGATTATTTAGTTTGATTTTGGATTAAAACGTTTTTCCTTGTTCTTCGGGTAAAGATATTGTTCTTGTGCATTCCCCAGGTTCTGAGTGAACCAAAAAGTTCCGGGTGAACTAAAAAGTTCCGGATGAGCATAATCTTCCGAATGAACCAAAAAGTTCCGGATGAAAGTGTTTTCTAAAAAAGTTCCGAGTCAGTTTATAGTTCCGAATGAGTTTCCTTTTAGAAAGTTCTGAACGAACAGAAAGTTCCGGATGAATCCAATCTTCCGAATGAACTGAAGTTCCGGATGAGTTTTAAGTTCCGAATGAGTTTCCTTTCCAAAAACTTCCGAATGAGTACAAGTTTCGGATGAACCAATTTTCTGAATAAAGTTCCGCATGAAAGTTCCGACCCTACTTCCGAACTAACTTCCGAATCAAAGTTCCGAGTGAAGGATTTCTAAAAGTCCCGAATGAAGACTTCCGGGTGAAAAGTTCCGGATCAATAGTTCCGAATCAAGGTTAAAACTTCCGAATCAAATTTCTTTGTGTACTTTTAAGTGTTACTGATCCTAACTGTTTCATCAGTTCAAACCTTTAATTTTAATCTTAATTTTAATTCAAGTTTAATTAATTGCTATTAATACAATTGCTTTTAGATTTAAGTTTACATTTTCGTGCATTTAAACTTTCTAGTAGATTAGAAAACTAAACCAAACCCTTTTATTTAGTAACCAAGAACAATCATTCCACTTAAGGCCGAGATCAATTCGAGAGGATCGAGAGAAAAATTGAACCCAATGAAAATCCATGTATCAGCTCCATTGTTTTTATGGGCAGAAGCAGTATCTACAGCAGTGTACACCCAAAACCGGTCACTAATTCGTAAACGCCATGATAAAACACCTTATGAGCTTCTCCATGGAAAAGTACCAAATTTATCATATCTTCAAGTATTTGGTTCTCTTTGCTATCCAAATAATGATGGTGACAATTTGGGAAAACTTCAACCTAAGGCTGATATTGGTATTTTCATTGGTTACGCACCGGCAAAGAAGGCATACCGAATCTATAACCGTAACTCTCGCAAGATCCTCGAAACTATGAATGTTGATTTTGATGAGCTGACAGCAATGGCTTCTGAGCAAAGCAGCTCTGAACCCGCACTTCATGAAATGGGACCCAGTAACATTAGTTCTGGTCTTGTCCCAAATAACCTTACTTCATCATTCACACCACCTACTAGGAAGGAATGGGATACGTTTTTTCAACCGTTCTTTGATGAATTCTTTAATCCTCCCAATATTGTTGCTCCAGAACCTGAGGTAATAGCTCCGGTAACCGAAGTTGTCGCTCCAGCAACCGTTGCATAATCAGATACATCTGCACCTACAATTGGTCAAGATATACCATTAACAAGTAATTCTCAACCAACACCTGTTTTAACTACCCATGTCATGCCTATTGATGATGAAGAGGATGATGATGATCACGATTTGGAATTCGCTCAAATGCGTGAACTTCCATTCTTTGGTGTACCTATTCCCGACCCTAATCAAGCCGGGTCGTCCACCTCAGAGGAAGCTCCTACTACAGTTTACTCCAATCCACGGATTCGTGAACATGACAGCAAGTGGACAAAGGATCATCCTATAGATTCTATTATTGGTGACCCTAATCGTCTAGTATCCACACGAAGTCAGCTACAAGAAAGTGCAATGTTTTGTCACTTTGATGCTTTTCTCACTGAAGTTGAACCTAAGACATGGCAACAAGCTTTTACTCAATCATGTTGGATAGAAGCTATGCAAGAAGAACTTAATGAATTTATACGTCTTGAAGTATGGGAACTTGTCCCATGCCCGGATCAAGTGCAGTTACTCACTTTGAAATGGGTTTACAAGGTGAAACTCGATGAGTTAGGCGGAATATTGAAGAACAAAGCTCGACTAGTAGCTCGTGGATACAAGCAATTATTGGGCATCGACTTTATGGAATCCTTTGCACCTGTTGCCCGTTTGGAAGCTATTCGACTATTCCTCGCTTATGCAGCCCATATGAATATGATCGTCTATCAGATGGATGTGAAGACGGCATTTCTTAATGGTCAACTCAAGGAAGAGGTCTATGTTCAACAGCCGGATGGTTTTGTGAATCCTAATTATCCTAATCATGTGTATAAGCTTAAGAAGGCTCTCTATGGGTTGAAGCAAGCTCCTCGCGCATGGTATGATCTTTTGTCACAATTCCTCATTACGCAAGGTTCGCTAAAGGCAAGGTGGATCCCACGCTGTTCATTCAGAAACGAGGTAAAGATATGATTATGGTACAAATATATGTTGATGATATTATATTTGCAGCCTCGACCCAAACTTTATCCGACGAATTTGGAAAACTCATGTCTTCCAAGTTTAAGATGTCAATGATGGGCAAGGTATCATTCTTCTTAGGTCTTCAGATATCTTAGAGTCCTAGAGGCATCTTTATCAATCAATCCAAGTATACCCTTGAATCGCATAAGAAGTATAAGATGGAATCTTGCGACCCCGTGGATACTCCAATGGTGGAACGAACTAAGCTTGATGCAGATCCACATGGAGTTTCCGTTGATCCGACACTTTATCGTGGAATGATTGTTACTCTTCTGTATATCACAGCCAGTCGACCTGATCTTCAGTTTGCTATATGTATGTGTGCCAGGTATCAAACTAGGCCTACTGAGTTACACTTAGCTACTTTTAAAAGGATCTTTCGATATCATAAAGGAACCATTAATCGGGGACTTTGGTATTCGAAGGACTATTCTATTGCACTAATGGCATATGTAGATGCGGATCACGCGGGTTGTCAAGATACAAGGCGTAGCACGAGTGGAACTTTGCAACTACTAGGAGATCGACTAATCAGTTGGGCATCGAAAAGGCAGAAAAGCGCTGCAATTTCAAGTACGGAAGCAGAATACATAGCTATGTCCGGTTGCTGTGCTCAAATTCTCTGGATGCGATCGCAATTAACCGACTATGGTCTAGGTTTCAACAAAATTCTGATGTACTGCGACAACAAGAGTGCAATTGCCTTATGCTGCAACAATGTTCAATTCTCCCGGTCGAAGCATATCGACATTCGCTACCATTTCATCAAGGAGCAAGTGGAAAATGGAGTAATCAAGCTTTACTTTGTCCGATCTGAGTATCAATTGGCGGATATTTTCACGAAGGCTTTAGATCGCGCTCGAATTGAATTTTTGGCCGACAAGCTAGGAATGAGAACTTTCTCGCCTGAGACTCTAAAGGAACTAGCAGATGAAGCGAAAGAATAGTGGTGGTAAAACTATTCTTCGTATCCTTGGTGATCATCTGTATATATTGTTTATATTTTTATCTACAAAAGCAAAATATAAAAATATAAAACCATATAAAAACCATAAAAATTGAAAAATCTTGGAAAAATCCAAAAATATTTTTACTTTATTTTTCAAAGGCATGTCTTTTGGTACGATAATATTTACGGACTTAGAAATGTTGATTAATATTGACACGGCGCCATAAATAGAGTTCGTATAAAAGTTGTAAATATTTCATAAAACATGCCCTAATGGCTTGTAGTTATTTCTGACTACAACCCGGTTTTCACATTAAAGTCAGGTATTTCTTATGAAAGCTTTGGCTAACAACGGGAATTAATTTTCTCGGGCAAGGTTTACTTTAAAACCTTGTAAGGGATCAAGTTTACTTTATAACTTGGTCTAACACAAATCTATGTACGTTTCAGTGCATTTATTTGTCAAAACAAGAGAAGTCTTGTTTTTATGAAGTTATCATCTCTACAACCATAGCAATCTACTATTGGTATCTACTTACTCGACGATGCGACTACTCAACCGACGACTACAGCTCTTTCAATAGAACACGGGTCAACAATTGAGGGGGAGCAATTGTCAAGCATTCAAAATCTTCGATGCCGAAAGTGCCAAGTTCACAAGTTGGTGTCAAGACAACTATACCAATCGTACACGTGGTGTCAAGAAATGACTTCAGACGTGACGAGGCGACTAACATATGCTGACAAGAACCATTTGATCTTATCATATGATGTTCTCATCAATCAGGTCCAACCTTGTAAATTTTTTTTAATATGGTGAATATGTGATCATGTTACAAATCGGTATCATATCTCATGCGTTTGATATCATGAAGATAAAACGGACTTGCATTTTTCTTCCCAAAACCTTTGTTAAAACTTCATTAAATCAATTGATATTAAAAACATCGATTGGGTTAATATTTTTAATATGAGGGAGAAAATGTAATTTAATATGGGATATTATCACAAATGGTTTGACTTAATGTGCTGGCTCATCCTGACATGTGCGAAACGTTTTCGAATATCGTGGCATATGTTAAGGGGGAGCAAAACGGAGCAAAATGGATTTGCACTATCAAAATGGATTTCATGGTGACATACACTTACCCAAAACATCTCTATTCACGACGGTGAAGATTGTGGTGACATAAGGATGGTAGGATAGGTTAAAGTCCAATGATTCCTCTAGAACCGGAGGAATCTTCCCAAGGACATTCCATAGCTAGAAATAGTAGTCCTTAGGAAAGATGGAGAAAGATTGTGAACGTAGCTGAATGCCGACCAAGTACTTAAGTTAGCACTGGAACAATCACAACAAGGTGCTAGTGATGACGTATTGGTAAGCATTGAAGGGGTTGAAGAATGAAAAAGAATTGTAAAAATAAAGGGTGTAAAGAAAGAAGCCATCCTTACAACTTAGACAGAAACCGGGTCAATACATATGCTATTAAGATCATTGTTTAATGATTCTTGATATTGAAGACAGACATCATGGACCCAGTGATGCAAAGCACAACCCATCCCAGCTAACTCAAATATCTCTTAAAAGATATTTGTTTTAATCACACGGAGACAACACGTTATCTATTGATTTATTCACTCCGAATAAATTGGTATTGAAAAGGTGGCACTCCTCTCCAACCTCCGATCACTAAAATCCAAAGTGCACGATCGAGTCTAGAGCCATTTGAGATCATTAAATATCTCATTAGGACACACTTTCATAATTCCTTGCTTCTTCATACACTATGAAAAGTAAGAAAGATCTTAAGAGTCCTACGCAAAATCTTCATGATCTTTCCTGAACATCCGAGTAATACGAAAGTATTTACAATGAAGATGGAAATCCTTCTTGAGCGAATATGAAAAAGCTCATGGTAGGTGACTTGTGCGATTCTTTATGAATCAAACTTGTGATAACTGGAAAGCAACGGCTGTTTAATTCTTAACTGAATTTAAACACGTTCCAGGCCTCTAAGCAATATCTCAGTGATCTTGCCAGAACACTCAGAGTGATACCTTTGTGTTCACGGTGATGAGTGTAAATCCTTCTAGTGTTAACCTCAAACAGCACTTGGTAGGTAACTTGCAGGATTCTATACGAATCAAGCTCGTGACAACTGGAAAGCAACGATGGTGCGATTCTTAATTGAATTTCACTTGTTCCAGGAATCAGAATTGACGGCTTCAAATCATGCGGATATTATTATCCAAATGATTCACTCTTTCTGTTCGCAGTCAGCTTTGGATGGTCGAATAAAGAGAACGGGTAAGTTACTTAATTGAAACTATCCGTCACGGGTACGATATCTAATATCGTCCAACGGTCTTCACCGACCGGAGGTAAAATGCTACCGATTTAGAATGAAATGTTCAAAGCTATTTCGTTCGTATCTACTTATGTTGCGTCATTTGAAGACGGTGGCGTTGCGGAATCCAAGAAGAAGTCGTCCCCGCATGCTTATACTTTGTGCACTTAATACCTCATTTAATTCAAGAAAGCCTAAAAGTTAAGTCTTCCGCTGTATCGAACTCTGAAGCTTTCAAGAATTACGAAGGTATAAGTATGTGGGACATGGTGTCACGAGGAGGCGAAGTTCACAAGTGATGGATGCACGAGATCAAGGCAAGAGATTAATGCTCAAGATTGATATCAAAGATCACATCAGCATGTTCACCAGAAAAAGAAAAAGAAAAGAAAGACGAAGACTACGAGCTCAAGACAAGCATAGTATGCTAGGTTTATTTCATTATTGTAACTCGGGTAACGCCCTTGTTTGGAGTGACCTCCCTTAGGGGGAGATTGTTGGAAATACGTTTTACGTATTAGAAAGGATCGGTCACTCCAACAATAGTCCATGTTATAGCTCGTAGTTTAGTTATTTACATTTATCAAACAAAGCCCAAAACCGAGCCCATGGATTGTATGGGCCGGCGGCCTATTGTAAACCCAAGCCCATCACATGGGCTTGGGTATATAAACCCTCTCCTTTGATGGAGAGGGTGGTGTCGTTTCATAATTTACACATAGTTCCTTTTAACTTTCTCTCTCTAAATGTGTGAAATCCACCATCTATCTATCTCTTTCTCTCTCTAAAAACATAAGCAAGATTTACAATCCTACATATATATATATTGACAGTTTTTAAAAGAATAAAAGTGTAAAAGTGTACGTAAGAAGGATTTATTAAATTGAGAATGGTGTGAGTTTGATTTTCACTTTGAGATATTTATTTCATTTTATTAAGTATGAAATATTACTTGGATGTATTATTAAAGGCACGTGTTTTATTTTGATAGATTGTGAATTTCGTATTCGCCGGGCATCATCGATCGTTGAAAGTCGTCTTACTACTGTTATTACTTCAGGTGAGTCTATAGCCTCGCTTTCTACTTGTTTTAATGATTTTAAAATACGCGAGGGGGATACATGCTATTTGAAGTAAAATGAACACATGTCATGAGTAATTGTTGGACCCGAATGTTACCTTTGTTGCCTTTGTTGATTTGAATTGTATACGTACCTAAATTGCAAAAGTCCTCAAATTCATGAGCCGTTAACTATCTTCTGACTTGATGTTGTGACTTGGAAATAGCCTCTTATTCTAATGATAGTACTATTGGGCTGACGATCCTATCTGAGACCAGGGCTTTACGCTGAGTAACCTCTGGGAAGGATAATTTTACGAGAATGAAAATGTGGTATACTTGCAATTGATACCCTAGTAGGGGCACTGGAATTCTTATAGTCATGCTGGCATTTGGCGTGGGTGACTAAGTTAAGGGGTCGGTATCATGAGCTTAATACAATTCATTAGCTATTGCTATAAGATGAAATACCTGATTAATAGATTGTATGGCCACAATGCTATTAAACAATTGTGATTGAATTTTATGATGTGTTCAAATATGTTTTGTTAAACCTATAGACTTGCTCAACCGTTGTGTTGATGATTTTAAGCATGTATTTCAGGTACTTGAAGTTGTTGAATTACAAAGCTTGCTGGAGAAGGATTGCGGGATTGCTTTTTTTGTGATTTGGTCTAAAATAGATTTCTTTCCTGTTTGTCATAAACATATAGTATATGGTCCACTATTTTGGTAAAAGGTTTGTCGATTGGTTAAGATCTTTGGGGAACCTAAACGCTACTCTGATATTTTTAAACTGATTTTACTTGGGATTGAAGGTTTTAGACATTGATTTAAATTATTTCCTTATTATATTCCTAAATATACTGTTTTAAGGTCATATAAAAAGTATTGTGAAATGAAGTTTGACACTAGCACCCAATTGTGTATTTCTGTTGCGCAATGTAATTTGGGGGTGTTAGAGATTGGTAACCAGAGCTTTTTAGTTATAGCGAATTAGGTCGATTTTTGAAAATGTCTTAAACTATTACTTTGGTGTCAAAAGTATTTTATAAAAGCAACACAACTTCTCAGAAAGGCTCCGGTAAGTTTATTTATTTTTGTTATACTTTGTTATTATAAATGTATCTCTCAAAATTTTTCTGAATTCCTGAGTATTTATTAAGTAAATACTACGATAATGTATTGGTATAAATGAAAGGACGTGGAGTGCTTTCATCATAATTTCATATTTTTTTATGAGTATTGTATAATTATCAATTGCATTGCATCGCGTACATATATATTTGGCATACGTAACTCATTTGCATTTGCATGACTATGCATTGTATATATATATATATATATATATATATATATATATATATATGTTTGAATAATGACCTTATGTACCGTTGAATTTTCTGTAATTGCAGAAAATGTCTGACATACCACTTATCAACAATAGGCGGGGATATGCTGTAGGTCAACGGGGTATGCAATGTCAGCAAGGATTTAATCATAAGAATTCAGGTGGATGGTTAGAGTATGAGGATGATACAGACGATAAGAAAAATTTTGTGGAATCTGAAAGTGATAATTATAGGACTGAGAGTGAAGTTGGAAGAACTAAGGTTAGAGCTGAGGTGAGAAGTTATGGAACTGATTTTAAGAAATATCAGGAAAAGAGAGATAGGCTTCGCAGGTTAAGTGAATATAGCTCACCTTGGGCTGTATCTTGGACCGCATTGGAAGTTCCAGGATAGTGAGAAGTATGCTAATTCTCACTATATGATAGATCCGTCGTGTCAAGGAGCGCATTTGAGGTATGGATTTGAGGAGCCGCCGTGCTTTGATCCAAAATGGAGGTGCTGCAAGTTAGGACCAGATGAGGACGAAGCAGGGACGAGCGAAGTTGGAGAGAATGATGTGCCACATTCTATGGAGTGATGGAGTGATGGATCTTTATTGTATTTCAGTTTATGTATTGTTGTGTTGTATCTGGATCATTTAGATGTTGTGAGGTAGTATTGTGATTGATTATTGTTGTTCTTTAGGATGATAAGGGTAAGTGACTGTAGTGACAACCTTTTGTTACAATTTTCTTGGATTTATGGATGCAATCTACTATTACCCTTTAGTATCTTGCTGTGTCTTTGTTATCTTCTCTTTTGTGAGATGATTGCGGAATTTAGGTAGTATTGTGTTGTTCGCGCATGTAGTATCTATGATATATCTTGATGAAAAGATCCTTCTTTCTATCTCGATGTGTATACTTATCATGTTTCTTTCATGTGTTATAACAGTAGAAGGAAGTGAGTGGGATATGTTTATGTCATTAGTGGGGAATCCACGTGACTGAGTTTCTTGAAATATGTCTCCAGAGTTAACAACCTTTAGGGTAAATTATATGATTATGGAAATAGTTGTTAGATTGTTCGAAGTTGATCGTGCTGCGAGGAGACGAGGTGTTGAGACTGAATATGTTGTTGTTCCAGTCTCTTCAACTTCAGCTATTCTGCAAGATTTTAAAGGATGTATGTATGTTAGATTCCTAGGAATGAGAAGAGACGCGGTGAAGAGTGTCATAAGAATACTAATGGTAATTGGAAATGTACAACTATATGGACAAAATTCGAGTAACTGATGGATGTTTTGATATATCAATAGTCATTTGGGAATGTTAAACTAGAAGAAAAGAAATAGTAATTTAAAGATTGATCCTGATTCGAAATAAGTGTAGCAGAAAAGATAAAAGGAATGGTATTGTTGCGAATGACAATAAGGAATAGGAAATTTATTTCCTCTAATAGAAGGTAAACTTGGAATTTAACAGCCTAAGATAAGAAGAGATGGTATTCATGCGGTTCTTATAAATCAGTAAGTAGGAGGAATTATAATGTGTAGACCACATATATTTTATACCACTAAAGCAATTATCTATTTACTTGTCGTAAGTACGGACTAGCTGGAGGTCGGGCTGCTGAAGGAATAAAAAGGAGTGTGGTATGGGAATCAGTATTTCTGTGGTAATGAAATGTTTTCATTTCGGTAAAGGAGATTGAATAAAGGAATTATTCAGATAATGGAAAATCAATATGAAAGGAATGTTGCTGATATCACAGCCTATATTTTGGAAATACTAATAAGATTTGAGAATCAGATGTTGTAATTTGCATATTCTTAGTTGATGATAATGGAGTTAACATATTGTTCGAAGAACATATTGAAATTCTGAAGTTGTTATTGATGGTGTATTGAAAATTTGAAGGTGTTATTGAGGATATATTGAGATTTGAAGATGTTAGATTTTAGTTGACCTGAGGACGAGAAATCAACAAGAATTAGCGATTAGTTGAAATGAGAAATTAACCGATGGAAGGATTGTTAATAACTATATATATGTTAATGGAATATTTTCTGAGCTTATGGAATTAAGAGATATCACGAGACCAACTGAACTAGAGCTGTGAGAAAGTTAACCGGGATAAGGATGAATGTCATAGGATATTATAAGTAAAGGTGGAATGAATTAAATTGGAATGTTTTGGAGGATTGAGTATTGATTTCAAGAATTAATCAGTGGAATTTTCATTTAAAGATTTTATTTGGTCAATGATGAGAAGGTATGTAGGAGGTTTTATTTGATCTGATCATCTAGAATGATATAGTATGTTAGGATTGAAAGTAGTAGTATTTGGATGATTATAGTTGTAAAAATGATGTTAAATGGGGTATAAATATGATTTTGAGTGGTTTTTAAAGAGGTAATTTTGACCAGCAGCTAAAAGTTAATTTTTGGAAAACATAAGTTTGAGTATGATATGAACTAACTAGATATTGTTGTAGAGGATGTCATAAGCTTCGATTTGGTATAAAGTAGAGCTTCTAGCTCCAAACGAGCGAATAGTTATGATAGTTTGATTATTCGTGTATCGGGAGACGAGTACCGGGACAATATATAATTGTTGTCGATATTTGGATTGAATCTCAGGGACTATAAAAAGGATTTTAAAATGGGTCAAGGACTGATGTAAAGTGATCAACATTATGATGTCGTGTCTATTTTCAAAGATGACTGTCGGTTTTGTAAATGGAGTCATTTATATAGGTTAAAAAGACTATATGAGTTGTTGACGTAAAATTGTCCAGTTTTTGTAGTTCGAAGATGAGTCGGGCAGGGATCCTTAAAAGTAAAATCTTTTAACCAACTTGTAGAAACTAGAAGGGGGGGTTGAATAGTTTCTTATATTTACTTGTTAAATGATGGTTTTTAAAAAAATCATTTTTCTCAAAAACATAGACTTAAGGAAATAAGTGAAATCTTCTTATGCACAATATGAACAATGATAGTGTAATTTAAACTAATACTAACTAATATATATGCATAAAGAATAAAGAATGTAAAGAGTTAAGGGTAAAGAAAGATCAAACCAAACACCAAGGATTTATAGTGGTTCGGCAATGAAGCTCACTCCTCGTTCCTACTCCACTCCTCGAGTACTCCTTACTCGAGAGTTCACTACACAACAAGCTCCTTATGGTGGAGAAAACCGTACACGTCGCTTAACCAATTTCCGACTCTAAGCTAAAAGTCGAGCCCTAATCGTAGCTAGGACCAATCTACACAACTATACTTAGTACATACACAACTTCCAAATAGACACAACTACTTGGATCTTCACAACTATTACACAACAAAAAATGTATAAAATTTGATCTTCAAAGGATCTTTGGTGGTGGACTCAACACTTCACAATGATAGTGTTCTTCTCTTTGCACTTGAAGAGGAAGGGATGGATGAGATAGTTTCACTTCTAAACAAGTAGTAATCAATCAAATGATCAAGGATTTGAGTAATTTAAGAAGTATGTTTTAATCTGGAAATTTGTGTGCAAAAGAGGTGGATTGAAAATCTGAGAAAGGTCCACTATTTATAGGACAAAGGGCCAACGGCTATATCGGCCCCCGGTTCCTTATCTCAGCCGGCGGTACCTTATCGATAAGGAACCGCCTAGGCGCTAGGGAACTGTCGGACTAGACTCCGCTCCCTTTTTGTCCTTTAGTGGTGGAGGTCTTATCTGATTATAAAATATCCAGAAAGGATATTCTAAATCAAAAGGGAATATGCCATCTTCAAAATTTCAAATATTTAATTTAATAAAACATTTTCTTAAAAAGAAAGTTTAATTAAAAACTTGTCACACTTAATAAAAAGTGAGTTTTAAGAAAGGATTAAATCACTTGATCACTTGCTTAAGGTTAGTACTTGTTTATTCATACCTTAAGTGAAAATGGGTAAAATGAAAAATACTTGAATTCAATAATTCGTTTTTCGTTGTTTTCATAAATGCTTGTTTTTACATATTGTCGTAATCAAAACTAAGCGAGATCGAAAAATGCAAGTAACGTTTTTAGGCATTATTGCATTAACAATCTCCCCTTTTTTGATTCCGACTGTAACACCCCATTTTGTTAATGGAAATGTCACATGTAATTATGACGTGTCATCAAAGCATACAAGGAAAAATGTCTAAACATTACATGACCATAAAAGGAAAATACCGGAATCAAACATCGGTAGTCCAAATGTAAAGCTCATCACACACAAACATAGTATAGCAAAGGAAAGGACTAAACAATGTCCATAGCAATGTATCAAAAGAAAGGAAATGCATAAAGTAAAGAAAGGCTAGAAAGCTTCCAGTCCATATGCACGTGCTCTTAAAGTCTACGAGCGTCCCTGAGTACTTGCCGTTTTGGGAACATAGAAAAGGAAAACGGCTGAGCAATACGCTCAGTGCACGGATGTACCATAAAGCATGAATAGGATAAGCATATAACATATAACAGCGGAATAAAACTAAGTCCCGAGTAACCTGGTTAAGTCTTGATAAAACTGGTTTTATAGTTTGAAAAGCTTTATGTTTATCTTGTAAAAATTGTTTATCATATTTAACCATTAGCCAATATAGGTCATGAAAATCCACCGTGCATGAATACTTGGAGGGGTGACCTCATCATGCAAATTAGAGGGGTTGTCTCTAATTTAATATACTGGTTTTTGGGTAGGAGGGATCAGCTCCTTGTGAAGGATGCAAGGAACACACCACATTCACCATGAAATCCTGACTGAAAACATGTAACTAGGATGCACCCATACGCCCCACATGATAAATATAATATAAATGGCCAAAAGCTGAAGGGACGCCACGAGCAATCACTCCGCCGTGGTGAAGTCATAACATCAGTGCCTCTAATGTTATGGTTATGGTACCTCCATAACTAGGTGAAACTGGTCATGCATGTATATGGCTATAGGTATTCTAAATTAAACATAAGCAATTCAAACACATACTTATACTACGGGAAAACATTTGGCTGCATACGGGGAATCCTAATAAGGAAAGAATGTCCTTACTGAAAGGACGGGAATCCGTACCTTATGTCAAGTGAACGAAGAAGATGAACTGAGAGGAATCCTACTTTCGTGTCACTAATGCTACATAAATACATACATGAATAAGTATCTGCTTACTAATTACGTAACTGGTTTTATGTCATGTCTTAGCTTATTTTATGTGTTCTTATCATGTTTTACTGTTTTACGCCTTAAACTGTGTTTATCTTATATTTTGGTTACTCTGATTAAGTATTTATGGTATTTCATGTATTATTATACTTACTGTGTAATAATAAGTAACTTTCCAAAAATAGCAGGTTTCCTAAAATAGAAAGTTTCCAAAAATAGAAAGTTTCCAAAAATAGAATGTTACCTAAAATAGAAAGTTACCAAAAATAGAAAGTTTCCAAAAATAGAATTACTGCTTAAAATATATAAGTTTCTAAAAATAGAAAGTTTCCATAAATAGATCAGCTGCCTTAATTAAATAAGTTTCTAAAAATAGAAAGTTTCCATAATTAAAAAATAAGCTGGTTAAATAAGCTAAGTATATAAGCCTAAGTGTTTTCATGATTATTTTCTAAGTCATATGATATAATGTATAGTTTAATAATTATTTCATGTAATTAAAATAAACTATAGGTTAAGATATTTAGTTAAAGTATAACATGTTTTTAATTAAATAAATTTAAATACTTAGGTTAAAAAATGTATTATTATTTATTAATAATATAACCTAAGTCATGTTAATTAATTAATTATAACCATGGTTTTTAAATAATTAATTAATGATAAGTCTAAAATATAAAAATACTTAGGTTAATTAATTTCATGATTTTAATAATTAAAATAACCTAAGTCATGTTATTAAATTAATCATATCATGTTATTAATTTAATTTTAACATAAGATCATAAAAAAATAAAAATCTAAACATACACCTTGAACCGGATCTTGACTAAGCACCATAAACCGGACATGAAATCGACACCATACCCCGAACCAAGTCGGGGTTAACCTTGTCTTGATGCTGCCATGGGACCCACACCAACCAACCGAGGCCATATGGTCTCGGTGGTGGTCAAATGGCCAAACCGAGACCCTCTCGGGTTCGGTTTAGGCGCCGCCAAGAACAAACACCCATTATACAACCCTTATGATTTAATCCAAACCCAAATTCATGTTAGATCTATGATTTAATTAGGTTTTATAAAAAAACATAACATGTTCTTAATTATTTAAAAGATTAAATCAAAAGAAAAATGGTTAAAGGATTTACCGAATACGTGGATCTAAAGAACGATGAACAATCACGAACACTAGCAATAATTCCAAGATCCAAGATCAACAAACACCTCCTTGGTGTGTTTGAAGGTGGCAGCCAAAAAGAGAAAAAGAAGGAGGAGGAGAAGTTTTTAGGTTTCTGTAAAAATTCTCTGTAAAGAAAAATGAGTAGTGTTTATTTCCCCTTAACCCCCTTTAGTGAAAATTGAAATGGGCTTGGCCCATTTCTTCCTTGTAGCCGCGGGTAGGGGCCCCACATGGGGTACCCGTACCGTTTTCCGTGTCTCGATGTTTAGTTATACGTTCGTGATTATTTGTGTTCGCGTTTTATGTGTTCTCGTTACGTAATTATCGTGATCTAATATATTTATTTACGCTCGTAATAAATATATATACGTAATTAATAATAGTTCGTGATTTAATTACGTTCATGATTTCATGATCGCATGTTCGTGATTAATTATTGTCAAATAATTATTACGTGCTCATGCGTAGTAAATACTTATCATGTTCTAACACGTACGTAATACGTAAAATCCTAACACGTAATCGTAATCATGCTATAATAGGAAAGTTTTAATCTAGTACGTACGATCTTAAGGGTACTATTCATGGTAAAAGCATGCGGGTTTTACAACTCTTCCCCCCTAAAAAGAATAATTCATCCCCGAATTATAGATAAAGTAAACTGGAAAAGAAGAACATACCCGAATTCAAAATATGAAATGAGGGTAAGAAGCCCAGATAGACTCCTCTGTTTCCCAAGTGGCTTCCTGCTAGGTATGATCCCTCCATAGGATTTTGACGAATGGAATCGTCTTCCTTCTCATGACTCGTTCTTGTCTGTCAAGAACTCGTTCAGGTTCTTCTATAAAAGTGAGATCTTCACGTATCTGTTCCAGTGGATACTGAACCATGTGAAGGGGATGATACTGGTACCCTCTGAGTAAGGACACATGGAACACATTGTGCACATGCGAAAGCTGCAGAGGTAACGCCAATCGGTAAGATACTTCACCGACTCGTTCAATGATATCAAATGGTCCGATGAAACGAGGACCGAGCTTCCCTTTAATCCCTAAGCGTCTAACACCACGTGCCGGCGAAACCTTAAGGAAGACGTGATCTCCTACGTTAAAATGTATGTCCCTACGATGCTTATCGGCGTAACTTTTCTGACGTGATCGTGCTTCCTGAATTTTCTGCTTAGCTACTGCGATCTTTTCATTGGTCATCTCTATGATTTCTGGTCCTTCAAGTGTTCGCTCACCAACCTGATCCCAGCAGATTGGGGCGTGACACTTTCTGCCATACAACATCTCGAAAGGAGCATACTTGATACTTGCGTGCCAGCTGTTGTTGTATGCAAACTCCACCAAACAGATGTAATCGTCCCAATCACCCGTCCATTCCAACGCACATGACCTCAACATATATTCCAATGTTTGAATGGTTCGTTCCGACTGTCCGTCTGTTTGAGGATGAAAGGCCGTGCTAAGCTTAAGTTGTGTACCCCAAACTTTCTCCAGACTCTTCCAAAAGCGCGAAGTGAATCGAGGATCTGTCTGAGACGATGCTCGATGGTGCACCTTGGAGTCTTATGATCTCTCTTCTATACGTATCGGCGAGTTTACTTACCGGATCTTCCTTGCGGATCGGTAAGAAATGAGCTGATTTGGTAAGTCGATCTACGATAACCCAAATTGCATCGTGCTTCCTCTCTGTAGGCGGAAGACCAATAACAAAATCCATGGTGATTTTCTCCCACTTCCACTCTGGAATATCTAACGGTTGAAGGAGACCGCCAGATCGCTGATGCTCGATCTTAACCTGCTGGCAGGTAAGACATTTGGAGACGTAAGTGGCCACATCCTGTTTCATACCACTCCACCAAAAGTACTGCTTGATGTCATGGTACATCTTAGTCGAACCAGGATGTATAGAGAATGGGGAGCTATGAGCTTCAGCTAACACGGCTTCCCGGAGTTCTTGGTTATCAGGAACACAAAGTCTCGTGCCCTGCCATACGATACCATCTGCATCAACTCTGAATTATGTCTGTTTCTTTAAATTCTGCACTATCGCCCAGATTTCTCCGTCATCCTTCTGAGCTTCCTTGATCTTAGAGAGTAACTCGGGTTCTACTCTAAGATTAGCCCAGTAATCGTGCTATCCACGTACCATGATTTCGATGTCTAGCCGCTCCAAGTCTCTTATGATTTCCTCTTCGATTTTAATGTCGTGGATCATTCCGGACTTCCTGCTAAGAGCATCTGCTACTACATTTGCCTTTACGGGATGATAATGTAGAATAATGTCATAATCCTTCAAGCTCTTGTGGTCCGTGAAGATATACTTCAAGCTCTTGTGGTCCGTGGATAATCTCCTCTGCCTCATGTTCAATTCACGCTGAGTGAAGATATACTTCAAGCTCTTGTGGTCCGTGAAAATGTCACATGATTCTCCATATAAGTAGTGCCTCCAAATCTTCAATGCAAACACGACTGCAGCAAGTTCCAAGTCATGCATGGGGTAATTTTCTTCATAAGGCTTAAGCTGCCGTGAAGCGTACGCGATCACTTTCCCATGTTGCATGAGAACACAGCCAAGTCCCTTCCCCGATGCATCGCTGTAGATTTGAAATGCACCTGTACCAGATGGTAGAGTAAGAATAGGTGTAGATACTAGCTTCTACTTCAGGTCTTCAAAGCTCTTCTCTCGATCTTCAGTCCAGACGAATTTCTCCCCTTTTCGCATCAGTTTGGTCAATGGTAGTGCTAGGCGGGAAAAGTTCTCCACGAACCTACGGTAATAGCCAGCTAAGCCTAAGAAACTACGGGCTTCCGTCGCTGATGTCGGCTTTGGCCACATAGTAATGGCCTCAACCTTCGCTGGATCCATAGTGATTCCTTCTGCTGATACAATGTGACCTAAGAATGCCACCTTGTCTAATCAGAACTCACACTTGGAGAATTTAGCATACAACTGCTTCTAGCGAAGAATCTGTAGTACTGTACGAAGATGGTCTTCATGTTCCTCCTTGGACTTTGACAAAATCAGGATGTCATCGATGAAAACAATGACAAACTTGTCCAAAATTCATGAAAGATTCTGTTCATAAAATCCATGAACACTGGTGGAGCATTTGTGAGGCCAAATGGCATAACTACAAACTCGTAGTGGCCATAGCGGGTACGAAAGGCAGTCTTAGCGATGTCCTGCTCCTTGACCCGTAACTGATGATAGCCTGACCTAAGATCAATCTTGGAGAAGTGTTTGGCCCCTTGTAGTTGGTCAAACAGATCGTCAATACGTGGCAGTGGATATCTATTCCGGATAGTAATCTTGTTGAGCTCGCGATAGTCTATGCAAAGACGCACACTGTCGTCCTTCTTCTTAACAAACAAGACCGGTGTGCCCCATGGATATGCGCTCGGTCGAATGAAACCTTGTTCAAGAAGTTCTTGCAGTTGATCCTTCAGCTCCTTCAGCTCTATGGGAGCCATGCGGTAAGGAGCCTTGGAGATTGGTTCAGCTCCTGGAATAAGCTCGATACTGAATTCCACTTCTCGTGCAGGTGGTATGCCCAGAAGTTCTGCTGGAAAAACATCTTGAAATTCCGACACTATAGGTTGATCCTGAATTGATGGGGATTCAGCATCCATGTCATGAACCGTAGCTAGATAATCCTCGTAGCCATGTGACAGTAGTGCACGTGCTTGCAGGGTAGATATGACTTGTACAGACCGTCCGGGTATAAACCCGTTATGAATGTACTCTGGGGCATTAACATCACCGAAGATAACTCGATATGAATGTCAATCTATGGTAGCATGATGCTTGGATAGCCAATCCATGCCCAAAATCATGTCGAAGTCATTCATGTCCAGCGGAAGTGCGTCAACAGGTCAAACCTTATCGTCAAATTCTAGAGGAAGACTCTTGTATGCATGAGTGATTAATACAGAGTCCCTCAAAGGAGTGGAAATAGTAAGCCTATTTTCTATTGGCATGGGGAGCATCCTAATGTTCTTAGCATAAGAAGTAGAAATAACCGAGTGAGTAGCACCCGTATCGAAAAGAACACATGCAGCTTGACCATACATATACAAGATTCCAGTGATGGTACCTGTAGACTTGTTGGCCTGGTCTCGAGATGTCGTGTAGACACGCCCGGTAGTAGGAGGCGGCTTGGAATCAGCATGTCTCGATGTACCCTCCATCTCGCCCTTACGGCAATCCTTCATGATATGGCCAGGAAGACCACACTTGAAGCATGCGTCAGTGTTACGGCGACATGGCCCTGGGTGCCTACGGTGGCAAGTAGAGCAAAGAGGATGAGTGAATCCTCCAGCAGGTGCTCTGACTGGCTGGGAACCTGATAAAACATTTTCATAAGACATGATAATGGGTACAAAGGACAATGCGGAAAAATCGTAAGATTGAATACCAGTGATAGCTGGACGGCTAGGCTGTGAACCTCTCTGGTTCTGGTCCCTACCGTTTCCATGGTTCCTGGTAGAAGTTTTGCTAAAGTGTCAGAATATGAGTTATAACATGGAATCATAATGAAATGCGTAAGTATTATTACCTGCTGATGTTGGAGTGTCCATCGTTGTTACGGTAATTATCATTACCGCCACGCCTATCCGTAGCAGAACAGTCGTTAGTCTGACCGTTTCCCTTGGGCTGATGAGGCTGCTGCTGAGTAGCCGGCTGAGACCGGTCCCCAGTTTTCTGCCTGGAAGATACATTTAAAGAGATAAATAAATGACATATATGGAAAGTATACGGATTGAACACCGCTTGAACACGAATGTTTACCTCTTGTCAGGTCTCTCAGCTTCCCCGGACTCATCTCTCTCCTGCAGCATCTCCAGCTTACGTGCTACATCGGCCACTTGTGCTACTGTGTTGAACGTAGCACACACCAGATTGTTTGCGACCGATGTGCGAAGAGCCCACCTAAAGTGGCGTGCCTGCCCTTCAGGAGTACCTGCTGCCGCACCAAGGAAACCAGCTAAGCAAAGAAAGCGCTGCATAAACTCGTTGCTATTCTCCCCAGCTCTCTGTCGGATCCCATGGTACTCTCTCTTGAGCTTGTCCTACTCAGCCTTGGGAAAGAACTGCTCCATCACCCTATCCTTGAACTGAGTCCAAGTCAAACCAGCAACCCACTTGTCACCACCCTCAGACTGCATCAACGCTAACCACCAATTTATCACATCGCCTTCGAACCGATAGCATGCCAATCTCGCCTTGTATGCGGGGTCACAGCCCATAGCATTGAAAATCTTCTCGATGTGAGCCAACCAGCTTTCAGCATCACTGGGGCTATCTGTCTTCTCAAAAGCTCGAGGGCGGAGCTTGTTGAATCTCTCCAGCCATACTGCTAATGTCACTAGAGGAGGAGGAGGAGGTGCCTGATTAGTACTTGTTCATTCATACCTTAAGTGAAAATGGGTAAAATGAAAAATACTTGAACTCAATAATTCGTTTTTCGTTGTTTTCGTAAATGCTTGTTTTTACATATTGTCGTAATCAAAACTAAGCGAGACCGAAAAATGCAAGTAACGTTTTTAGGCATTATTGCATTAACAATCTCCCTTTTTTGATTCCGACTGTAACACCCCATTTTGTTAATGGAAATGTCACATGTAATTATGGCGTGTCATCAAAGCATACAAGGAAAAATGTCTAAACATTACATGACCATAAAAGGAAAATACCGGAATCAAACATCCGTAGTCCAAATGTAAAGCTCATCACACACAAATATAGTATAGCAAAGGAAAGGACTAAACAATGTTCATAGCAATGTATCAAAAGAAAGGAAATGCATAAAGTAAAGAAAGGCTAGAAAGCTTCCAGTCCATATGCACGTACTCTTAAAGTCTACGAGCGTCCCTGAGTACCTGCCGTTTTGGGAACATAGAAAAGAAAAACGGCTGAGCAATACACTCAGTGCGCGGATGTATCATAAAGCATGAATAGGATAAGCATATAACATATAACAGCGGAAGAAAACTAAGTCCCGAGTAACCTTGTAAAAACTGTTTATCTTGTAAAAACTGTTTACCATATTTTACCATTAGCCAATTTAGGTCATGAAAATCCACCGTGCATGAGTACTTGGAGGGGTGACCTCATCATGCAAATTAGAGGGGCTGCCTCTAATTTAATATACTGGTTTTTGGGTAGGAGGGATCAGCTCCATGTGAAGGATACAAGGCACACACCACATTCACCATGAAATCCTGACTGAAAACATGTAACTAGGATGCAACCATACGCCCCACATGATAAATATAATATAAATGGCCAAAAGTTGAAGGGACGCCACGAGCAATCACTCCGCCATGGTGAAGTCATAACATCAGTGCCTCTAATGTTATGGTTATGGTACCTCCATAACTAGGTGAAACTGGTCATGCATGTATATGGCTATAGGTATTCTAAATTAAACATAAGAAATTCAAACACATACTTATACTATGGGAAAACATTTGGCTGCATACCGGGAATCCTAATAAGGAAAGAATGTCCATACTGAAAGGACGGGAATCCGTACCTTATTTCTAGTGAACGTAGAAGATGAACTGAGAGGAATCCTACATTCGTATCACTAATGCTACATAAATACATACATGAATAAGTATCTGCTTACTAAATACGTAACTGGTTTTATGTCATGTCTTAGCTTATTTTATGTGTTCTTATCATGTTTTACTGTTTTACGCCTTAAACTGTGTTTATCTTATATTCTGGTTACTCTGATTAAGTATTTCTGGTATTTCATGTATTATTATACTTACTGTGTAATAATAAGTAACTTCCCAAAAATAGCAGGTTTCCTAAAATAGAAAGTTTCCAAAAATAGAAAGTTTCCAAAAATAGAAAGTTTCCAAAAATATAAAGTTTCCAAAAATAGAAAGTTTCCAAAAATAGAATTACTGCTTAAAATAGATAAGTTTCTAAAAATAGAAAGTTTCCATAAATAGATCAGTTGCCTTAATTAAATAAGTTTCTAAAAATAGAAAGTTTCCATAAATAGAAAATAAGCTGGTTAAATAAGCTAAGTATATAAGCCTAAGTGTTTTCATGATTATTTTCTAAGTCATATGATATAATGTATAGTTTAATAATTATTTCATGTAATTAAAATAAACTATAGGTTAAGATATTTAATTAAAGTATAACATGTTTTTAATTAAATAAAGTTAAATACTTAGGTTAAAACATGTATTATTATTTATTAATAATATAACCTAAGTCATGTTAATTAATTAATTATAACCATGGTTTTTAAATAATTAATTAATTATAATTCTAAAATATAAAAATACTTAGGTTAATTAATTTCATGATTTTAATCATTAAAATAACCTAAGTCATGTTATTAAATTAATCATATCATGTTATTAATTTAATTTTAACATAAGATCATAAAAAAAATAAAAATCTAAACATACACCTTGAACCGGATCTTGACTAAGCACTATGTACTGGACATGAAATCGACACCATACCCCGAACCAAGTCGGTGTTTCCCTTGTCTTGATTCTGCCGTGGGACCCACACCAACCAACCGGGGCCATATGGTCTCAGTGGTGGTCAAATGGCCAAACCGAGACCCTCTCGGGTTCGGTTTAGGCGCGGCCAAGAACAAACACCCCTTAAACAACCCTTTTGATTAAATCCAAACCCAAATTCATGTTAGATCTATGATTTAATTAGGTTTTATAAAAAAACATAACATGTTCTTAATTATTTAAAAGATTAAATCAAAAGAAAAAGGGTTAAAGGATTTACCGAATACGTGGATCTAAAGAACGATGAACAAACACGAACACTAGCAATAATTCCAAGATCTAAGATCAACAAACACCTCCTTGGTGTGTTTGAAGGTGGCGGCCAAAAAGAGAAAAAGAAGGAGGAGGAGAAGTTTTTAGGTTTCTGTAAAAATTCTCTGTAAAGAAAAATGAGTAGTGTTTATTTCCCCTTAACCCCCTTTAGTGAAAATTGAAATGGGCTTGGCCCATTTCTTCCTTGTAGCCGCGGGTAGGGGCCCCACATGGGGTACCCGTACCGTTTTCTATGTCTCGATGTTTAGTTATACGTTCGTGATTACTTGTGTTCGCGTTTTATGTGTTCTCGTTACGTAATTATCGTGATCTAATATATTTATTTACGCTCGTAATAAATATATACACGTAATTAATAATAGTTCGTGATTTAATTACGTTCATGATTTCATGATCGCATGTTCGTGATTAATTATTGTCAAATAATTATTACGTGCTCGTGCGTAGTAAATACTTATCGTGTTCTAACATGTACGTAATACGTAAAATCCTAACACATAATCGTAATCATGCTATAATAGGAAAGTTTTAATCTAGTACGTACGATCTTAAGGGTACTATTCATGGTAAAAGCATGTGGGTTTTACACCGACAATACATAAACTCTATCACACAAAAAACAAGATTTTCGAAGACGAGTTTATTCATTTCTCCCCCTTTGTCGAAGAAAAAAGGTTGCACAAGTCGGTGTTTAAGAGTCGGACTTTGCAAAGACTCCCCCTTGGTGCTTATACCTCCTTGCTTGGGACACCGAGGAATCAAGATATGGTGACAAGGTACATAGAAGGGTTAGTTGAACAAAAGAGACAACCAACAAGAGATAGCTATAGGTAAAAAAAAGAGAAGAAAGCACAAAGACTAAGATCCAAGTGAAGTCATATAAAATAAAAGGAGTCATACAAAGATGTATGAAAGAGGAAATAAGCCAAAAGTATAAATCTAATCCTAGTTAATCTAGAATTCTAATATTTGCTTGAATAAAGTGTCTTGTGGATAAGCAACCAATGCGTATATGAAAGACAAGGTAGTGGCAGAATGTGGTGGTGGCGGCTTTGTGGAGATCTCATAATCAAAGTGAAGAGGAGGCTTGATTAAGAGACTCTTGATGTAGCTCAACTCCTCATAGATGTGTGCCATAGCAAGATGTTGATATTGACAACAATGACAATATGTCCCATGGTGCATGACATTATCATGAGAAGGAGGAAGAACACTAAAGGGTGGTGGTGGAAGAAAAGATGTTCCACAATCAACATTCTTGGTAGGAGAGATGTGATTAAGAGTGTTCTTGGGTGAATTTGGATTGAAAGTGTTCTTGGGTGAGTTGGGATTGAAAGCAATTAGGGAGAATGGAGGAGAATCAAGGCTTTCATTAGGAGAGTAAGACATTTTGGGATGTGAAGTAAGGCAAAATGCTTATGGTTAAATAGAGAAGGCTCAAGGTATTTTTGGGGTGTTCAAAGTGTTGAAGCAAAGATTCTAAAAAATTTTGGAACAAATTTGGAATTTCAGAAATACCCGAAAAAAAAGGAAGCACTGTACGCGGTTCCTTATTGCTTCCGGCAGTTCCTTATTGATAAGGGACCGCGGTTCGTATATGGAACCGCCTACAGTGGCTGAGTTTTGGAGGTGAAGGAAGATTTTTCAGCAAATCTTATTTTTCTAGTCTAACTTATCATAGGGATATGCTTAAAAGCAAAGATAGACAAAGAAACACATACTAACTCACCAAATAGGGATTGACCAAAATACATGGATTTTAAAAATCAATGTAGGAGGTGTGTAAGACAAGACCTTAAGTCATGACACAATGATCCTCCATGATTCTATCTTGTTCTTGCTATGTTTGAGAGAATCATACATATGAATTATGTAAGCTCGAGATTAATAGCAAGAATCTATAAAAAAACGTTTTTAGATTGAATTAACAATGTCAAAACATTTCTTGACTAGTTTCGAAAGAGACTTTGAGGATTTTGAAAAGAGAAGAGAAGATTTTCAAGAAGAGTTTAGGAGACTCAATGACTCAAAGTGATAAAAGACTCAAAAGAAAGTAAGAGACTCAATAAAGGGAAAGCATTTAAGGAACATGTTTCATTAATCCTAGACCTAGACGCAAGCAATTAAAAGGTTCCCTCTTAAGTTGCTTAGTGAAGATGTCGGCTAAGTTATCCTCGGAGGGTACCTTCTCAATTGAAATGTTCCCCTTTTGAACATTATCCCTAAGAAAATGGTGACGAATTTCTATGTGCTTGGTTCGCGAATGTTGCACGGGATTCTTGCTAAGGTCTATAGCACCTTTATTGTCGCACATGATGGGAACATCATCAAGACGAATCACGTAATCAAAAAGCGCTTGCTTCATCCATAGAGCTTGTTGGCATGATTTTCCGGAACTCACATACTCGGCTTCCGTGGTGGATATCGCAAGAGCGGTTTGTTTCTTGGAGAACCAAGAAGTTAAACAACAACCCATGAAGGTACAAACACCACTAGTGCTTTTCTGGTCCACATAGTCCCCCGCATGATCCGAGTCCGCGTAGACAATGGTTTCTACGCCGGTCCCTTTAGGATACCATAATCCTAAATGTATAGTGCCCTTAATGTATCGGAAGATACGCTTAACCGCTTCAAGGTGAGAGGTTTTGGGAGCCTCTTGGAAGCGAGCACAAAGGCAAACACTAAACATGATATCCGGTCGACATGCCGTTAGGTACAACAAACTACCAATCATACCTCTATATTTGGTGTTGTCTACCGACTCACAATCATCATCTACGGTGAGTTTAGTATCCGAGGCCATTGGGGTCTTCATTGGTCTAGATTCTTCTAATCGAAATTTCTTTAGCATTTCTTTAGCGTACGTAGCTTGACTAAAGAAAATACCATCGTCCATTTGTTTAATTTGGAGTCCTAAAAAGAAGTTAAGTTCTCACATCATACTCATTTCAAACTCATCATGCATGATTTTGGCAAAGTCATCACACAATTCTTGACAAGTTGAGCCAAATATAATGTCATCAACATATAATTGCACGATTATGAGGTGAAAACCTTTCTTCTTTGTAAAGAGAGTGTTGTCTACCATTCCCATGGTATACTCATGTTTAACAAGAAACGCTTTAAGTCTATCATACCAAGCTTTGGGTTCTTGTTTAAGACCATAAAGTGCCTTCTTAAGCTTGTAAACATGATCCAGTTTCTCAAAATCAATGAAGCCGGGAGGTTGAGCCACATATACCTCCTCATTGATCAAACCGTTAAGAAACACACTCTTTACATCCATTTGTTGAAGCTTAAAATCTAAGGCACAAGCGTAGGCTAAAAGGATTCTAATGGATTCTAATCTTGCTACCGGTGCATATGTCTCGTCATAATCAATCCCTTCTTGTGGATTATAGCCTTGTGCTACAAGTCTAGCTTTGTTACGAGACACAAAACCATTCTCATCTAGCTTATTCCTATATACTCATTTAGTTCCTATAATGGAAGAACTTCTAGGTGGAGAAACAAGTTCCCAAACATCATTAGCAACGAATTGATTCAATTCTTCTTGCATCGCAATGACCCAACTCTCATTCGTCAAAGCTTCTTTAACATTCTTTGGTTCAATCAAGTAGACGAAACAAAAGAAGTTGCTTTGGTTTTGGACTTGAGATCTTAGTCTCCTTTGATTTAAGTCACCAATGATATTATTGAGAGTATGATCCTTAGACTCCTTAATGTTTACTTCCTTTTCAACACTAAGGTCTTCAACTCCTATTTTTCTAACCTCTTTGGCTTTAACTACTTCTACTTCATCCAAGTCATCATCAACCAATGGTGGTGTCTTGGTTAAAGGAGGGGTTTCATCAAAATTCACGTTAAGTGATTCTTCAATTACGCCCGAGGTTCTATTGAGGACTATGTAGGCTTTGCTAGTTTGGGAATAACCTAAAAAGATACCTTCGTAAGACTTAGGGTCAAACTTGGTAAGGTAGTCTTTGGTGTTGAGGATAAAGCACTTGCTTCCAAACACTCTAAAGTATTCCAATGAGGGTTTCTTACCTTTAAGAATCTCATAGGGGGTCTTTCCTAGGAAAGGTCGAATAAGAATTCGGTTGAGAATATAAGTCGATGTGTCCACAGCATTGCACCAAAACTTTTGAGGAAAAGATTTCTCATTTAACATCGTCCTACTCATCTCTTGGATGGTCCTATTCTTCCTTTCAACTACCCCATTTGATTGTTTAGTGCGAGGAGCCGAGAAGTTATGGGTAATACCATGAGCTTCACAAAAGGCACCAAATTGCACTTCATTATCAAATTCCCTACCATGATCCGTCCTAATAGAGACAATTGGACATCCTAGTTGATTTTTAATTCTTCGACTAAAGATTTCGAAATGATCGAAAGCTTCATTCTTAGATGCCAAAAATCTAGTCCAAGTGAATCTAGAGTAGTCATCAACTATAACTAGGGTATAAAGGTTACCTCCATAACTCCGTATGGCGGTAGGTCCAAAGAGATCCATATGTAGGAGTTCTAAGCACCGAGAGGTTGAAACCAAATTCTTGGATTTGTGACTTGAGTGAACTTGCTTTCCAACTTTGCAAGCATCACAAAAGTGACTATCAAACTTCATCTCGGGGAAGTGTCTTACCAACTCCTTAGAGACTAAAGATTGAATTAGACGCATATTAGCGTGACCTAATATCCTATGCAAAAGAGTAGAACTATCATCTATAGTCGCAAGACATATGTTGTCTTTTGACTTCTTATTGACCTTCCTGACATAAAGCCCATGCTTTCTAACACCTTTTCCAATGACCTTTCCATCTTTTACGATTTCACTATCATTTTCCGAAAAGATGACCTTACACTTATTGTCACAAATTTGACCTATGCTTAAAAGGTTAAAACCTAAATTATCTACGTGCTCAACATTTTCAATAGTCATGGAGTCAAGAGAAACTGTACCTTTGCCAATGATATTACCATGTAGACTACTAGCGAATGTGACATTACCTCCATCATATGCTTTGTACCGTGAGAACAAACTTCTATTACCCGTCATGTGTTTAGAACAACCACTATCCTTAATCCACTCGTCGGGTTCCAAATCAATTCCCAAGCATATCTAGGTAACCACATACACGATCAAACATTTGGTCCCCAATATCTCATGGGTCCAAAATTGTTAGTTTCAAACATCCCTTGCATTTGGTTGGGATGCATGAATGGAGGAGGGTTTCCCCATGGGGAACAAAAGGGAGGAGGATAATAATTCATATAACCATTTAGTTGTTTATTATTTCTCCTAGGTGTATTTGATCTTGGTTTAGAGTTATGGTCATTCCTTCTAGGTGTTGGAGTTTTACTTCTAGGTCGTGAATTGTTTTGACTATCTCTTCTAGGTGTTGTCGTTCTACTTCTAGGCCTAGACTCATTCCGTACTCTTGGTGGAGTAGAAGATGGTCTTGATAAACTTCTATGTCCCATTAGAGGTTTACTTAAAGGCTTATAGAACTTATCAACGGCATTCTCGTCAAGTATGGGTAATTTGACTTTGTTAACAATAAGATGCTTAGGATGTTCACCTAAATTTGACTTTTCAGAAAATACAAGATTTTCATCAAAAACACTTTCTGGCCGCAGTTCCTTATCTATGGCGGCGATTCCATAGTGATAAGGAACCGCCCCATACAATCGGGGACCGCGTACAACATATGGTTTTTCTGAAAATCTGACTTGTTTAGGTTCACTGGTTGATGCTTCATTTGAGTTAAAACCTACACCAAGTCTTTCATTAGAATGAATTTGTTTGTTTAACATATCATCAAGAGCACTAGTACCTTTCATGAACTTTTCCAGTTTAATGGAGGTGCTCTTGAGATCTTCATTCTCTAACCTAAGTTTCTCACAACTTAAGCAACCAATATCAACTTCTTTATTTTTCTCAAGCTTGGCTAAATTTTCCCTAAGTTCACTAATCTCATTTTCAAGCTCAGTTTTAGTTGATTTTAGTGTTTTGTTCATTTCTATGAATTTAAGGCTAAGTTTGTGTAAATTGTCATATTGGCCTTCTAATTCAATATCATCTAAGGTGGAGCTATCATTGCTATAATATTCGGTTTCGGAATGTACCTCTTTAGAAGTGTGAGCCATGAGACATTTCTCCTCTTTGGGGTTGTCATCAACATCTTCACCACTATCGCTCCAAGAACCACTAACGAATGCCGTGTGATTCTTATCGCGTGAAGGCTTTGGACATTGACTAATGAAATGATTTGGATCACCACATCTAAAGCAATTCCTATCACCTTTTTCATTCTTGGCAAACCGGTTCTTTGAGAATGGTTTCTTGTCATTGTTGGGTTGCCTCACGTGTTGACCTCGTCTTTTGAAGAACCTCTTGAAATATCTTACCGCCAATACATACTCCTCATCATCACTATCCGAGGAACTATCATGATCGCTTTGTGCCTTTTTGGCTTTGAGTGCAAGAGACTTCCTTTCACTCTTGGTTTTCACCAATTCCGAGTCCTTCAAAATTATCA
The DNA here is from genome assembly GCA_025667525.1 of Glebionis coronaria. NCBI lineage: Eukaryota > Viridiplantae > Streptophyta > Magnoliopsida > Asterales > Asteraceae > Glebionis > Glebionis coronaria. The sequence continues at coordinate 17,896 of JANFOE010001287.1, read as the reverse complement.
TCTCATGAACCTTCAAGTTGCCTATGAGTTCATCGAGTGATAAAGTTGAGAGATCTTTTGATTCTTCGATCGCCGTGACTTTTGCTCTCCACTTCGGATGTAAGGCCCTTAGAAACTTCCTAACATTGTTCTTGCTAGAAAAACCTTCATCAAGTTCTTTTAGACTAGTAATAATAGTGTTAAATCTAGCAAAAGCACTATCAATAGCTTCATCTTCTAAGATGACAAATTATTCATATTGTTGGACAAGAAGATCGATTTTGCTTTCTTTGACTTGGCTATTACCTTTGTGGGTTACTAAAAGAGTGTTCCAAATATCTTTAGCGGTTTCACACATAAAAATCCTTTCATACTATTTCTTATGTAAAGCATTATAAATCCCCATTTTAGCCTCATTATTTTTCGAAAGTTTCTTTTTAGTATAATCATTAGCTTTATCAAAAGTGACCAATTCCTTTGTTTTAGAAACTTCATTAAATTCATAAGGTAAAAATACCATTGGTAATAACATGCAAAAGATCTAAATCTTTTGATTTCACATAATTCTCAAATCTATTTTTCCAATAAATAAAACTATCGGTTTCAAAAAGTGGTGGTCTTTGCATAGATTGCCCTTCTAGGTACTTGTTGGAATCCATAGATCGATTCATGTTTTAAAATACAATATACTTTAAAAATACTTGAGCAACCCGCTCTGATACCAATTGTAGAAACTAGAAGGGGGGGGGGGTTGAATAGTTTCTTATATTTACTTGTTAAATGATGGTTTTCAAAAAAAATCCTTTTTATCAAAAACTTAGACTTAAGGAAATAAGTGAAATCTTCTTATGCACAATATGAACAATGATAGTGTAATTTAAACTAATACTAACTAATATATATGCACAAAGAATAAAGAATGTAAAGAGTTAAGGGTAAAGAAAGATCAAACCAAACACCAAGGATTTATAGTGGTTCGGCAACGAAGCTCACTCCTCGTTCCTACTCCACTCCTTGAGTACTCCTTACTCGAGAGTGCACTACACAACAAGCTCCGTATGGTGGAGAAAACCGTACACGTCGCTTAACCAATTTCTGACTCTAAGCTAAAAGACGAGCCCTAATCGTAGCTAGGACCAATCTACACAACTATACTTAGTACATACACAACTTCCAAATAGACACAACTACTTGGATCTTCACAACTATTACACAACAACAAATGTATAAAATTTGATCTTCAAAGGATCTTTGGTGGTGGACTCAACACTTCACAATGATAGTGTTCTTCTCTTTGCACTTGAAGAGGAAGGGATGGATGAGATAGATTCACTTCTAAACAAGTAGTAATCAATCAAATGATCAAGGATTTGAGTGATTTAAGAAGTATGTTTGAATTTTTAAATTTTTGTGCAAAAGAGGTGGATTGAAAATATGAGAAAGGTCCACTATTTATAGGACAAAGGGCCAACGGCTATATCTGCCCGCGGTTCCTTATCTCAGCCGACGGTACCTTATAGATAAGGAACCACCTAGGCGCTAGGGAACTGCCAGACTAGACTCTGCTCTCCTTTTGTCCTTTAGTGGTGGAGGTCTTATCTGATTATTAAAATATCCAGAAAGGATATTCCAAATCAAAAGGGAATATGTCATTTTCAAATTTTCAAATATTTAATTTAATAAAACATTTTCTTAAAAAGAAAGTTTAATTAAACACTTGTCACACTTAATAAAAAGTGAGTTTTAAGAAAAGATTAAATCACTTGATCACTTGATTAAGGTTAGTACTTGTTTATTCATACCTTAAGTGAAAATGGGTAAAATGAAAAATACTTGAACTTAAGAATTCGTTTTTGTTTTTTTCGTAAATGCTTGTTTTTACATATTGTCGTAATCAAAACTAAGCGAGACCGAAAAATGCAAGTAACGTTTTTAGGCATTATTGCATTAACACAACTTTTGGGAGGTCTTTCTATATATAGTAAGTGAAGTCTCTGATTAGTATCGTAAGCTATTGACATGTTTAAGTAAGGAAAACAGTTTGAGCAATTAATATATACAGATATATCGACATTTTTTAAAAGAATAAAAGTGTTACGTAAGAAGGATTTATTAAATTGAGAATGGTGGAAGTTTGAGTTTGACTTTGAGATATTTATTTCATTTTATTAAGTATGAAGTATTACTTGGATGTTTTATTAAAGGCACGTGTTTTATTTTGATAGATTGTGAATTTCGTGTTCGTCGGGCATCATCGATCGTTGACAGTCGTCTTACTACTGTTATTACATCAGGTGAGTCTATAGCCTCGCTTTCTACTTGTTTTAATGATTTTAAAACCCGCGAGGGGGATACATGCTATTTGAAGTAAAATGAACACATGTCATGAGTAATTGTTAGACCCGAATGTTTCCTTTGTTGATTTGAATTGTATAAGTACCTAAATTGCAAATGTCCCTAAATTCATGAGCCGTTAAATATCTTCTGACTTGATGTTGTGAGTTATGAATAGCCGCTTATTCTAATGATAGTACTATTGTGCTGACGACCCCATCTGAGACCAGGGCTTTTGTTGGAAATACGTTTTTAAGTATTTAGGAAGATTCGGTCACTCCGACAATATATTAAGTTGTAGCTCGTAGTCTAGATATCTTATAACTAATTAACAAGAAAAGGCCTAGTCCATGTTATGTATGGGCGGACTAATTGTAAGCCCAAGCCCATCTTGTGGGCTTGGTATATAAACCCTCTCCTTTGATGGAGAGGGTGGTGGTTTTCATAATTTACACATAGTAATCTTTTATTTCTCTCTCTAGAAGTGTGTGAACTCCATCATCTCTCTATCTCTTTCTCTCTCTAAAACATAAGCAAGATTTACATATCCGACAAATGGTATCAAGAGCCATGGGATTTGTGTATTGTTTATGTGTTTGTATTCTTGATTCATACGCCTTTTTTTTTATCCTTTTTACACGAACCAAATTTTTTTTTTTGTGTTTTTCTTTTGTTTTTTTCTTGATACAAATCTTATACATAGTTGTGGTAGAGATTTTGTATATTTACTTTGGCTAAAAACACAAAATTTTTGGGTGTTTTGATCATTTTTTGGCTTAAAATCTCGAATTGGTTGAGTTTTGTCCGAAAAAGTGGGATTTATTCCGATCAGTGTCATCGGAAAATGGTTTGTAGTTATTCCGATCAGTGTCATTGGAAAAGGGTTTAAGGTTTCTGATTGCATTCCGATTTGAGTATTCCGATTTGGGTATTCCGATAAGGGACATTTCGATTTGGGACATTCCGATTAGGGACATTCCGATCAGGGTATTCAGATAGGGTTATTACGACAAGGGTATTCCGATACGGTATATTACGACAAAGGTTATTCCGATCAGGGTATTCAGATAGGGTTTATTCCGAGAAGGTTATTCCGACATCCTTTATTCTGATCAACATTCTGACAACCCAAAAATTATTCCTTAAAAAAATTTGACTTTGAATTTTTGGTTTATCGAGAACATAATTTAGGGGATTTCAACATTATTTCTCGGCTTTAACACACTACAACAAACACATTTACTTTCTCTCATTGTTCGATCAATATTTGTAAATCTTAACTTATCGAAATGGAGTACACATCTCTTATGGATAAGTCCATCCTCTCGGGTACGGATAATCGTCCACCAATGTTGGAGAAGTCTATGTACGAGGATTGGACTTCCCGAATGGAACTTTACATGTTGAACAAAGATAATGGACATCTCATTTGGGCAGCGGTGCTCAATGAACCACTAGATTATGGTACAGTGACGGAAGGTACAACTACTCATCCTCGAACAACGGGCGAATTGATTGGAGATATAAAGATTCAAGACAAATGTGATCATTATGCTACAAACATCATTCTCCAAGCCCTTCCTCCAGATGTCTACAAACTCGTCAGCAAACATAAAGTTGCCAAAGAGTTACGGGATCGAACTTTTTTTCTAATGCAAGGCACCTCGTTAACTAAACAAGAATGAGAGTGTAAGCTTTATGATACTTTTGATAAGTTTGCATATGTTCCAGGGGAGACTCTCAATGACTACTATATGAGATTTACCCTATTGTTGAATGAGCTCAATATCTATGCATGGCAATTCCTACGTTTCAATTGAACACCAAGTATTTGAACACTCGTCCTTCATTATGGAAAAAGTACGTGACGGATGTTAAATTGGCTAAGGACTTGCATAACACCAATGTGGATCAACTTCAAGCTTTTCTTCAACAACATGAATGCCATGTGATCGAGGCTCGGTTGTCTAAACCTCAAGTTCATGATCCACTTGCCATGTATGCTTCTCAACAAAACATGGCTTATACTTATCAACAACCATCATACTTGCAGCAGCTACCAGCACACACCTATCAGCAACCACAACAACCATCTTATCAACCACCAATGATGCCACAGCAAGCATTTCAACAAAGTGGTCATCAACAATCTTTTCCATAAAAACCACCATATCAGACATCACCATCACAAACCAACACTTCTCCAATGGGCTATACTCCTCAGCAAGGACATTTTCCAATAGAAGCACAACCAGCACAAGCTTTCTACTCTATTGAACTTCCACCAATCTAAGCACCAGTCTTTACTCCAAATGATACGCTAGTTGCTGTTCTAAACCATATCACTGCCTACTTGTCAAAACTTGTTGCAACTAGAGGATTTCCACCAACAAACAATCAGTTCCGCACCTCTTCAAATCCTCGACAACAAGCTACTGTCAAGATGGTCAAGTAACAATGCAACCTATATAGGAAAGGCAAAATTCATATGGACCTCCTACAAGGACTGTGAATGCTCAAGCTGTGAATTCTCAAGCTAATGTAAATGGAAGCCCCATTGGTCCTCAAAAGGTTGTGACTTGCTACAATGGCCGAGGACAAGGTCATATGGCTAGGCAATGCACTGGCCGAGGACAAGGTCATATGGCTAGGCAATGCACTCAGTCGAAAAGGAGAAGGGATGAAGCGTGGTTTCGTGAGAAAATGTATTTGGTTGATGCTCAGTCTAAGGGAAAGACTTTGGATTTAGAGGAGTTAGCATTTCTTAGAGACCCAGGGGCAACAGATACTGAAGGCATTGCGGTCGTTTCCACTTCTAATGCAGCTTGTCAAGCAGATGATCTTGACACATATGATTCGGATTGTGATGACATTCACTCTGCCCAAGCTGCTCTCGTTGCTAATCTCTCTCACTACGGTTCTGATGTCTTCAGTGAGGTACCCACCACAACCAATCTTGGTAATGATGATAACCCACATCAAGTAGGGCATGAAAATGACAACCTCGAACAACGTTCGGGAACTAGTAACTCAAATGATGTGGTACCCAATCCTACACATTTGAGTCAACCTTAACCAAAGACTACGACGGGTATGGAATCTTAGGCTCAACATGATTTGGTCATGGTGCCTAAACATATTATTGATCAAATGCATATGGCTCTCAGACAATCCGTAGATACGAATTCCACCCTAACTGTTGAGCTTGCATTGCATAAAGAAAAGTTCAAAACTTTTGAAATGGTCCCTCAAGCAGAGAAAATAACATGTTCTGAATTTGACCAATTTCGTTTTGAAAAGATTGAACACTTGAAAGAAATATAATCATTAAAAGCTAACCTTTCCAATGAAATAAAAGCAAAAGAGTCGGTTGTCAATGATTTTCAGAAACATAAAATGGATTTCGAAACTCTCGAGTCGAAAAAGTTTGAAACAGAAATTAATGCTACAAAACTTCTTAAATTCAAGGAACAACAGCTTTTAAAACAATACGCTTCCACAGAAAAGGTTCATCTTTTAACTAAATCATTTAAAGAACTCGAACTTAAGCGTCTTCAAAATTTACCACCTAATCCCGGTTATGAAAAACAAGCTCAGGAATATATTCCCGGTCTTTATGATATGACCATAATTGGCAAATCGAAAGAAGCACCTTATGTTCGTAGTTATGAGGAGACACAGTCACTTATGGAAGAAACTCATTCTAAAATGTTTTCAAAATTCCATATGATTGATTATGATAAGCATAATAAAGATCAACTTTCTAAAAAGACACGTATTCGCTTACAAAAGGAATTAGCTGAACTAACAGTTCTTGTGCCCCAAAGTTTGTCAAATGAAAACCCTCCTAGTACGTCTCCTACACTTGTCAAAACGGATTTAACGAAGTTACTTCCACCGGTAAGTAAGGCGTCCGTTAACTTAAAAGCGGTACACCAACACTTAGCCAATTTTGACAAGGTCATTTTGGAACGTACGACGACCACGGCCATAACGGAAGGTGAATGGAACTTTGAGCACACTAGAGCTGCGTTTTGAGACGAAATTGTTCCGTTTGTAAAGAATGTTTGTGCTTGTCTTAGTAATCTTGATCAATATTTGCATTTGGAAATGGAAGAATTTAAACATGTTTTCAATGAAATGGATGATGTTTATGAACATAGTTTACTTGAAATAGAACGGGTATCTCGCCAAAATGATCAGCTTCTGAAACAAGTGATGTCTCATGATATAGTCTCCGTCTGTGTGAATAAAAGTGTTGATAATGATTCTATTGTGCATAATGTTGAATTTGTGGATAATGTGGTAGATAGTACTTGTCATGAATCTGACGCTGAATTTTTAAAGCATCAAGACTCATATTCTTCGCTTTCAAAACGTTTTGATGAGATTCAAACACATTGTGTTTCATTCGAAGGTGTTAATATCGATGATGCAAACTTTGAAAAGAATTTTCAATTGAATTTACAATCCAAACAGCGTCAGCCAAGTGACAAAGTTGCTAAATCTTTGCCGATAGAGATAGAGAAATCTAAGGAACTTAACTGTGTGAACGTACTTGAGGCCGCTGAGAATTTTAAACTTGATCTAGATAATCGAGTTTCCAAGATTTTGTCCAAAGTTGATAACTTAAAATAGAAAGATACACGACTCTTCGATTTAGTAAAGCCCGCATGTGTTGATACCACTACACAAAATCAATCATTGATTGAACAATTGAATCAGAAGTCGGTGGAAATATCTGATTTGAGGGAACAAATTTGTGATAAAAATCTTGCCTTGGCTGAGTTAAAGGAAACACTTCGTACTCTAAAAGGTAAGAATGTTGTGGATAACGCAGCCACTGTCTCAGCATCGTCCTCTAGTGCAATCAAAGGACCCTTATAGCCGTCACACCATTTAATAAGGGCCCTAGGACTAAACCATCTCAAAATTTGGTCACTAAAGATAAGGCAGAATCAAAACCAGCTTCTAATATTCACGTGTTGCCTTCTACAGGAGTAAGCACCAATACTAAGGCTCAAAGATCTAAGCTTAAAAGAAACAAGAAGAATGATAGGATCTTGCCCCCATCTAGTATTCAAGTGAAAAATAAAGTAGAAGCCCATCCTAGGAATGTTATTTCTGTTTTGAATAAAAAGAATCATGTAGCTAAACCTAAAGGCTCCACGGTTGTGCAGCGTTCTAAGCCTACTGTGACAATCCGTCAATTTATGGTTGATATTTTATTCTCAAATATTATTTAAAAATATTATTTTAATGTTATATTATGAACTCACTTATTTTTGGGAAGTAATTTGGATTTGCGTCTTGAAGTATCGACTATGTCTAAACCGGAGGATTCAACGTTACGTGCTTAAGTTTACATACACCGTTTTGGTGACAGTCCGACATTTCAGAAAATAAATTTATCCGTGAATATTATTTTGGAATTTTAAATTTGTGTTGGTTCATAAACTCACAAATTTACAAGAAGAGATTAGGACTTACGATTATAATTTAACGTCCTTTACGACTAAACCGGAAACCTGAAGATTACGTATTTACTTTTTCGAACTCCATTTTTGATGAGACAATTTTTATTAGATTCGTTTTGTGTCGTTCATTCATAATTCATAAAAACATTTTTCGTAAAACGACCCGAGGGCACGTAAATCGAGGAAACTAGAATCGAGGAGTACCCGTAAATAATTGGGGATGAGACAAAAACAAGTTTTGCCCCACCCCCACTAACCCACGGCCAAACCTTGACACCACACATTATGATGTGTCAAAGTCTTAGCTAGAAAGCTAACACATGTTAGCATTAGCTTAACATGGAAGCCAACTTTCCACCAAACACTCTCATCTCTCTCTCTATCCATTTTGGCCGTCCACTATAGCCACCACAACACCATCATCATACAATTTTAACCACAAACTATTGTTATAACTTACATATGTTAATCTCCTTCAAAAGAGATGAAGATTGGTGCAAGTTTTAACATCTAAAAAGGATTTTTCAAGTGAAGTAAGGGCTGATTTCTACATGAAGTCTACAAGTATTGGTGGCCATGAAGATTGGTGTTGATCTATCACAAGTTTCTCCATCAAAAATCCAAGCCTTGATGAATACCTACACAATCTTGGTGGTATAAAGATTGTTCTTCCCATCCTCTTGTTATTTTGATTATGTAATCATGTATTTTCTTTCTTATTGTATATGTATATGATGAATATATGATGATAAAAATGTTGTGTGGGGATCAAGTGTTGATAAATATGATTAAAAAGATGAAAAACCATAAGAAACAAGGCTAAAATCTTGCTTAAATTCTTGGCTGTATAAAAACAGTAAGTAACCAAGTTATGAACTGATAAAATTGCATGGTGGAATCCATTTACAGTAATTGTTAGATGTCATACACATGTGAGAGTTGGCCATAAAATGGAATCATCAAAATGAGTGAGATATGATCAAAACAAGATTAGTGTACCAATCTGAATAGTCTGTTTTGTAGGGACTGTTAAGTATAGTTAGACATGGAATGAGCAGTAGCTATAACTAACTTATTTGTAGCACATAATATGAAGTTTATTCCATCCAAAAATTAGCTTCTATCTTCTTATAGATCTCAAGATATGAAAAAAATGGTGAAGATGAAACTAAAAATCAGATTTTGAAGAATTAATGTTTAATAGTATTATATAAGCACTCAAACTAATATAGTATAAAATGTGAATTAAAACCCACTAACTTATAAATTTCATTTATATAAATATGTATAAGGTTAAATAAATGGACACTTTATAAAAATGGTAGTTGAATAAGATTTATAAGTTATAAAAACTATAAACATGATTTTTACGACTTTTTCGGCTACTACCGTAAAATTAACGTTTTTCGCCAAATAAAACTTAGACGATCAAACCCGTCTAATGTAAAGTTTTTAAAAGTAATATAATGATATATAAGTACCTAATACAAGTAAAAACCGATAAAACCCGAACTATATGACATACGGACATAACGAGCTAAGTTAGCATATTTGGACTAATAATTTAACTAAATAAGTTAAACACTTATAAAAATTACTTATTTGGGCTTAACCCATTTGGGACCAACATATAAAGTATAAAACTAATAATACAAGTATAAAATGGATTAATACAAGTTAAAGAACTTATAATAGGCTTATTGGTCCTAAAACATGTAAATAAGTAAAACTAGTAAACTAGTATAAAAGTTACCAATACATAACACTAAAATGAGTAAATAAGAATGTATAAACCCACTTGATCATCATATATATGAAATCATCATATGTATACATAATTGTTATTTTGATAAATTCATTGGAAAAGAGTTTAAGACGAGTATTATTTGTCTAGGTTTCCGTGATTGAAGCACGTACCGTACATCTGAATTGCCGATAACCCGCCTTCCCACATCACGTGAGTTCATAGCCTCGCACTCTTTTAAATGTTTTATGAAATGTTTTATAAACCCGCGAGGGAGATAAAATGTTAGTTTTTATGAAATAGGACACTAGTTGTCCCAATTATTATTTATTGATTTGGACCCGAATGATTGTATGACCCGATGAATGATTAAATGACCCGATAGATGAAATGAAATGGATTATTAAAGTTAGGTTATGTCACTAAAAGTCCCATTAGCATGAATTGTGAACTACTGGGATATGGTAGACGCTTATGCATATAATAGTACTATTTGGGGACGATCACCCCAGTTCGCGCCTTGACGGTTGATCCCCGTCGTGCCACATTGATTGGTAAGCGAATTTATGTATGAGAAGATTTACACAAGCGTGATTATTGCGAAGACACGCTAATTTAGATAGGCAAATTGAGTTTCGGGCTAGCTACCCGTTGTTTGTTGTAGTAAGGTAAAAATGTCATGTTGCTTATAATAATCCAATTAACGAAATACTGCTTAAAGCATTGAATTATGATATATTGTCTGACTAGCAATACAGGGTCTTATCATTGATATTATGTTCGTGTTTTGGTTTTATATAACCATATTCACATAACGATTTTTATTTAATCTATACAACGTTATAAATCGTATTGTATGATGTTTTTAACGACAATGGTTCGTATAATGATTTTGAAGGCGAAAGCCTATATTATGATTGTTGATAAGGATTTGTATAAAATGACTTTGGCTATTTTATGGCCTATTACAAAGATTTGTACAAAATGATTTTCGGTAATAATTATATACCGATGACATATTGATGGATTTTATTAAACTCTATGAATTCACTCGGCGTTTTCGCTGACCTTTTATTTTAACATGTCTTATCTCAGGTACTTGATGGTAATTCTCGAGAAGACAACAAGAATTCATGGCCCGTACTTAAATAACAATTTCCATTCAAATCTTTTGTAAAATTGTATGAAATGACCATGACTTGGGACCTATTTAAATTTGATATTTATGAATGGAAATGCTTTATTATTAAACGACGCGATTTTTAAGTGTTGTCTATGATGTGAGTAATGTGCTATCCCGTAACACCAACGAGTCTTCCGCTGAATTGAATTGTGTAAATTTGGGGGTGTTACTGTTTGGTATCAGATCTCTCGTTATAGAGAACGAAAGATTTTTAAAACCAATGGTTTGAATAAAACATTTCAAAATCTTTTAACTATAAACATTTTTCTAAAAATGTCTAAAAATCTTACGGTGCCGAAGAATTCCCGAGTTACCGACAAGGCGAGACTGAGAAGTGTTATTTTAATATATATATAACTTGGATTATATATATATATATATATATATATATATATATATATATATATATATATATATATATATATATATATATATATATATATATATATATATATATATATATATATATATATATATATATATATATATATATATATATATATATATATATATATATATATATATATATATATATATATATATATATATATATATATATATATATATATATATATATATATATATATATATATATATATAAATATATATATATATAATATAAATATATATATATATATATATATATATATATATATATATATATATATATATATATATATATATATATATATATATATATATATATTTATATTTATATATATATATATATATATATATATATATATATATATATATATATATATATATATATATATATATATATATATATATATATATATATATATATATATATATATATATATAATGTAATTTTATTACATGATTGTTTGATGATTATTTTGATATTTATACGAGGTAATTATACGACGTAGATTGTCACAAGGAACCCTAAATCCCCTAGTAAATTAATCGAAGCTATTCTCGTAGGAATTCTAGCTATTCTAGATCTAAACCAAGTTGTGGATATTTATGATCCCAACAAAATGGTTGATATTCGTAGAAATGTTGATATTAGTTGATTGTGATATTAAAGAAGAATTGGCTAGATTAAATCTGATATCGATGTCATGACGATCTTTCCTTATAGAGTGGAGTTTGACAAAACGTTACCACCTGGAAAGGTGTCATCTGATTCGTTGTCACCCAATTCTTAAATTTGAGAATCGAAAGGGTGAATGTTGCACTTGAGGCTGTCAATGGAACCATTACCTAAAAGCCTCATGCCACTAGTACCTTTCCGAGAAGTCTAATTAAATGTGTGATTCATTTCATACTAGTGACTCATTTGATAACTATTGTTGTAAGAGATATAGGATTGGAAATTAAGTGTTGTTCATATCGAGCTTTTATTGCACTTTGAAGGTCTAAGAATAAGGTTGAAAGTATTGGAGAATGAGGTAAGATATCTTATTGAGCATAAGTTGGTTGAAACTTGAATAAAGTCAAATTTAACCCGTATGGAATATGAGATTGCTAAGAGGAAGTCGTTAAGTTCTGTGATTGAAGTATAAGGTTTTAAATGATTGTTGATTCGTGTTAAGGGTTGTTCCTAGGCCATTGTCCACTAACGAGGATGCCCAGTGTCCAAGAAATAAATTAAAGAAATCTTCTTCTGAATTGGGACCGATGGATCTTTCGGGACATGTGGAACACCTAAGGACTCTTGTAGCTTAGTATTCATTGTGGTATCTTGTAAAAATCCCTAACATAACTGAGACATCAGTTGGTAGGATGAGTTATTCGAATTGTATGACATAGTGACACGTAATCTGTTACGGTACAATTTGACTTGTTTGTGATTAATGAAAAGACTACCTTTGATTGCTAAATTCTACATGTATCGATGTTATCTATCTTTTCTTGCTTCTTCCTAATGCTCGCATTAGTGATGCAACCATTAATTAAGTACTCATCTCGATTTGAGTTACACTGTAGATTATTCTTTTTGAGTGCCATCGAGGTCATGAACCTCATGATTAATTGGCTAAGCTCATTTCCTATTATATTGTAGTTAGTTCTTGGTGAACAACTCTTCATCACTCTTTTGCAGATCACACATTGTTTTTATAAAGTTAAAACAGTATCCTTTGAGAAAATTGAATTTTCATCACTATAAGGATTATTCATTGTGAGATTTATAAGTGATTGTTATCAAAATGAAGTTGTTTATAAAACACCTTGGAAAACTTAATTGTTTTCATAACAAAGAAAATCTTTGCAAATTTATTTTTGATTCTTATTTAAGAATTAAGCATGAATATATATATTTTAAACATGATGACAAAGTTTTGACGAACTGAGTATTGCATCGTTAATCTTGAAATTGTATATAGTTGCACGCCTACATACAATTTGGAATGGACCATGCAAGGCTGATTAGTAGTCACCATAAAATTAATGAATAAACACTACATTTTCTTTGAAGATTGTGAAAGATTAAATTTTATGAGATCTGCAAGAAGTGAAAAATAGGGACATAGTGTTAGGGACACCTACATATGTGCCTGTAGCATCTATTCTTCTGAGTCAAATTTACTCATCGGCGGAAATTGTCTTAATTGACAATTGATATTCCCTTCTTTGTCCAATTCTCCCATGGTGAGATTCTTTGAAAAAGTATCTGATTACCGAGTGTTGATACCCGATTGGATGTATCGACGTTCCTATCATTTCTTTTGATTAGATTTCATTTGAATGACCTGCGTAACGATCCGAGGAGCTTTCGAACGCGTACTCAAATTATGAAAACATGGGATATATTCATATTCGTTAAATGTTTTTGTCTGTATCTGATTTGAAATTCTCTCGCATAGATCATGCATTGACCTTTCTTTTTTAAGGTTAGTTATGTCTCCGGATATCCTTGAATTTGTGAAGGATTATGAATTATTATTAGTCTTTTGAGAAGATCACATCTTATCAATGGTAAACTGGAAAGTTGATAGTGCCAGTATAATGGATTGATTGATTATGACATGACGACATTGTCTTAATTGATGGGAACTCGAGTAGAATTCCCCTAAATGATAAGATGTTGATTATCAAAAGTGATCTAAATAATTCTTGATGGATGACAATATCCTGCATTTAGACTTGAAATTATACCATGAATGGTTGTGAATTAGTCATAGATATTACAATCTAGAAAGAACCTAATATGAATTTATTAAAAGACGTTTCTGTTATCTGAAACTTTAGGAGGTATTTGCTGGTGAATTACCTAGACTTTCGCCATTAAGGCAGGTTGAATTTGGTATTGATTATATTCCCGGTGCTGCACCTGTGGCATGTGCACTGTACGTCAGCACCATCTGAATTAAAGGAATTACCATACAACTGAGAGAGTTGTCAGACAAAGATTTTATTCTACCGAGCTCGTCATCATGAAGAGCTATGGTGTTATTATTCCTTTTATTTATTGATTACTGTGAACTAGGTAAATTGACGATTAAAAATATGTATCCACTACCCAAGATGATAGATTTGTTCGATCATTTACAAGGTTCTAGCGTATGTTCTAATGATTTGATCCAAGACATGGTTACCATCAATTTCGCGTCCGCAAAATATATTATCTATTCCAATTACTACATCCAGAACTTGTAATGAACGTTATGAGTTTCACGTGATGTCGTTTGGATTGACTAATACACATGTAGCATCCATAAACTGATGAATCACGTGTGTAGGCTGTAATTTGATCAATTCATGCTTGTGATCATTAAGGACCATTTGTTTATTTATAAGAATAGGAAGGAGTTAATAATCATTTATAGACTGCCCTGTGTCGGTCGAGCAATGAAAACCTGTACCTTGAGTATTTAACATGTGATTAAAGACTAAATCCTTTATATTATTTGATCGTGTGATTAATAGATAATGGAATCTATATTGACTCTTAAAAAATTTGAGCCATTTGAGACTTTGGGTTTTACCAAAAAGAAAGTGCAATTATGTTTTGACAAATGTTTTATCAAAAGAATTTTTAAGGGATTATTTCCTTATACCGAAATCATTTAACTAAACTCCTGTTTAGGGGTAAATGTTCTTGTATACCTCAAGACAACCTAAGAGGAATTGAGGAAACCATTTAAACCATGACTTGAAATTTGAAACGACACTTTTTGCTTTTCAACTAAGAAAATTTTACCAAATATTTTTTTCAAACAATTACGAATCTTATTAATTATTTTCGATAAATCAACAAAAATCTTGTTAGTAAAATTCAAATTTATTTTGAACATTTTTATATAGTGGTCGAACTAAGAAATTTAAAATTTTTACATTTACATTTCATAAAAATTGAAAATTTTTTATTATTAAATTACTTGTAATATATATATCGACGCTTTAAACTTCGGATTGAGCAAAACTGATAACAATAATAGTTGAAACGAAACTAAAACTTAGAAAATATGAAGAAAGAATTTCTGAGTAAATTGTGGACATGATAATTATATCATCAGGAAAGGTGAATGTAGATACCGACACATTATATAAAAAGGATAAAGAATCAATTAGGATGTGTTTCCTAATAATGACTGTGCAAAATAAATTGCCGAACAATATAAAAATAAACGATGTTTGTAAAAAGGATAATATAGATAAAAAAAGGGGTTCGCAGCTAATGTGAACCATTAGAATTGAGAAGCCGATGGCGTTAAATGTTTTAAAGGCCACTTGTAGTGCCTAAGTGTGGAGATTTTGAGATTTAGTCATGCTAGAATCTCGTAAGTATAAGTATTCTATTCATGTCATTTCTGATTAAGTGTATCTCATCTGAAGAAGTTGTACTGATGGCAAATTATGAAGGCAGACATCGCCTCATACATTAGTAAACGTCTAACTATTGCAAAAGTCATCATCTGAATTTGATTCGATTTGGTTAATCGTCGACAGACTGACCAAATCTGCTAATATCATTCATGTTAATGATAGATTCTCAATGAAGAAATTGACTCTTTGTGTTTAAAAGAGTTGTGTAAACATAGTGTGCCGTGTCAATCATCTCTATCAAGATCCTCGCTTCGCATCGAATTTCTAGAGATTTGCTCAGAAGTCATTGGGAACGAACCTTGATGAGAGTACTATTTACCACCCCAATCGAAAGGACAAGGCAAAGTAACGATACAAAACACTAGAAGTCTTGTGTTATTCTTGAATAATTGACCTTTGGTAATAAACCGTATAATCTTTTCCATTTGGAGAGATTATCATTGAAAACTATCGTATTAGAATCGAGATCGAATCTTGTGAGGATATATATTAGAGCATCTGTAAGCATGAGTTGGGATGAAGACACCCGACATACACCCATTGTGAGTTGGACATGTAATACAAGGCTTTTACCTAGTAAGAAAATTATCGTTCTAGTGGTCTAATCGAGTTCTTAACGAATTGATTATTGGCTTAAAGTACGACTCAGTTGAATTTGGTAAAACAAATATTTTTGGTTGGTTTTTAAATTAAAATGTGCAAAGACTTAAAATTAAATGGCGTTAAAGTAAAGTGGCGTGAAATTAAATCTAAATCTAATTAAAAGAAAGGTGTGATATTTAAAAACGTGACGGAAAGTAAATTAATTAAACGACTAGAAAATAAAACGTGACGAGAATTAGAAATGGACAAAGTATAAAAATATAAGCTAAAAATTAAACAAGACAAAGTATGAAGAAAATACACCTAGATCGGAATATATTCCGATCTTACCTTGATCGGAATGTTGCTTAACAGCCGGATCGGAATAAACAAGGAAAACCAATCGGAATATGTCACTTACCCCAATCGGAATATGTCACTTATCCCAATCGGAATACCAAGCAAAACCCCTAGATCGGAATGTTACAACCTACATTGATCGGAATATGGAAAGGACCTTTGTCGGAATGCTGTTCGGAACCCGTGATCGGAATATTGTCACTTCTCCTAATCGGAATGCCAAACTAACACCTCAATCGGAATGAGGATCGGAACACCAATCGGAATAACTGTCACTTATCTAATCGGAATAACCCAATCCTACCCTGATCGGAATATCAAAGTCCCCCAAATCGAAATATACAAACCCTTTTCCGACCAAGCCAAAAAAGTTGGTCGGAATGATAAACCCTCTTTCGATCTACCCTAATCGGAATACGTAGAAAGAAACTAAAAATAAGCTAAGTAAATAAGCTATAATCCTAATAAGCACTAGACGAAATCCTAAGGTAAAACGTGTGAAAATAAGCTACTAAACAGAAATTTGAAGACTTTTAAAACAAGAAATGAAAAAGCTTTAACGAAAAACAAGTTTTTGTACGAAAATAACTTTTACAAAAACTATATAAACTTCAAAATAAACAAAATAAGCTATGAAAATAAATGATCTAAAACAATCAAAAGCATAAAAATGAAATCTTTAAACAAGTTAACAAGTCAAAAAGCATATAAATCAAAGATTAAAGAAAGGTAGAAGGAGATCAACAAGATAAAGTAAATGTGCGAGAAATTAAAGAAAAACTTACTTGAAATTAAATGGTAAATAAGGTGCAAGACAAGTATTTAAGGGTGCAAGTAATTAAATGTGCATAAAAGTAAAGGTGGAAGAACTGATTGTCACGATTAGTCAACAAGAACAAATGAATGAAAATGGGAAGTATTTATAGGTGATTAGGAGGATGGTTAGAGGAAGCTTCCTCCCCTCCTTCCTTTCTTCTTAATTGCGCCCTTAAGTCCTTCCTTCTTAATCTCTTTGTTAATCTTGGAATTTGATGACTTTTGGCTCGGGATTTCTTTGGACTTGTCTTTTAATTCTTCGATAAATAAGACTTGAGTTCCTCGGCTTTAAGTAAACTTCCGTCTTTTGAATTTTTCTTCGATAAATCTTCAGAATTGGTTTTGGACTTCCGTTCTTTTTGCACTCTTGACTTCTTGACTTCGTCTTTCATCTTTTTCTTCAATAAAAGTCCGTAAATGCCCGTGAATGCCCGTGTTTTCTCCACTTTTCACCTTTTCGTCCTAAATCACAACAAAAACACAAACCACGCATAATTCTGACATAAAAGACATAAAATACACGTTTTGGTCCGGTTATTATTGTAATTAAGTGGTAGAAAAGATGTGTGTTTACACACATATCAAATCCCCTACACTTGACCATTGAAATGTCCTCATGCAATG